>OX418225.1:11300998-11811654 GCA_948455865.1 Conomelus anceps
CCAATCAGTGACCAACGTTTGGTGTCTTACAACATTCATGCTTTCTCACTAACCATTCATGTTGCAATCAAGAGTACTCACAATGTTTTCAATTTATTCAGGGGCCCATAAAATCGTAATTGAACATTATCCCTGAACAGACAACATTATTTGCTTGATAGGAAGTTTATTACTGCTAAAATGAGTTGCTATTTTCTGTTATATGATTATTAAGAAAGATTGAAAGACCTTTTAAAATTATCATCAAAGTAAAAGAAATTTGAAATGAGAGTAAAAATGAACACCAACTGTAAAAACAGATGTAGCTATAGGATGATGATTAGCGTTAACTTTTTGTTGTAAATTTAACGACTTGCAGTCAGTTTTATGTTGTGAATATATAATAAATGTACTCACATTCGGCCGAATGTTTTCGAGGTATTGAATCTCATCTTCAAGGCTTGAAGATGAGTTTTAATAGTCGTTAAATTTACAAGTCGTTACATTTACAAAAAAAAGTTAATTTTACAAAAGCGAATGGAGCAGTTATTTACGCACTCATTCTACGTAGATTGTTCTATTGTTTTCATGGTTGTACGTGATTTCGACATCCAATCTTAATTCTCTTGCTCTTCACATGTCTTTGTCACTCTTCAAGTCTACAACTCTCTCACTCAATTAAATTTCTCGAGATTTCTTCAGACTTCTTGAACAATTGAGATCATGTTCCATGGCCTTCTCGAAGCGTCTGGTGATTTCAATTCTTGGAATTATACAACAACAATAGCTATATAAAGAAGTCCACGTGAACAATCTACTTTAGTTTACAAACCAGCGTGACAGATTGTGTTACAGATCTCGTGAGAGAGACAATCCAGTGCCAGTGGAGTAAACAGTGCTTGATTCCAGTGTCAAGTGCAAAGACAAGTGTTTACTGTTTATGCAGCTTACTAATAGTTTAAAGACGTTGTGTTAAGTGATATTATTTGGGACTGTCAAATAACGAATTGGATTGTGTTTGTAAGTGATTAGTAGCTCTTCTTATAATTTCTTTCTACACTATTGTACAGTTTATTGGACTCTAATTTCTTTTGTTATTGATCAGCCTGTAATTAATTATTCATTAATTCTTGTGAATAATTACTAAAAATAGGTATTAGCTTGTCATTTGTTGATCTGTTTTTATTTATTAATCTGTTTTTATCAATTAATTGAACTTACAATATGTGTGTGTGAATAGACTAATTTGTGTAAATGAAGTGCAAGTGTGAACTTCAATGTTGCCAGCCTTATTTCAGCTATTAGAACCCGTAATAATATTAACAACGCAGATCGTCATGGAACTAGAAATCCAAGGATTATTAGGGGTTGAGAATTCGGCGCCTGATGGAAGCCTGTTATTATTAACGTTCTATTTTATTCAACACAGATGAATAAATTTAATCTCATCTAATTATTCATAGTTCAGACACCCTTGAAAGGTTGATAAACACATATGGGTTGATGACGGCATCACTGTTTATTAGTAAAGGATATGATGTTGAAGATCCATCTTGTTTCCACTAATATGTATTATAAACTAAAAAAACACTTTTAAATGGAAATTTACTCACGTTCTGGCGTGACGGCCGTTTTGCTCTGTTGTCTAGAGCATCATCAGACGACCCACAGTACACTGATTCAAGGCATGAGTTTGAGGGTTATGTATGTTGGAATGGTGAAGGGGTGGGGGGATGAGTAGGCGGGAGGTTTGAAATTGGGATTATTTGGTCAAATAGAGTATGTGAGAAGAAGTTAAGTTGATCATTTTAAATGTTGTCAGGTTCCTGCTTTGCATGTTTGTAAATCTCATATTGTTCTAGAACATTGAGTTTCTGGCTTTTGTGAGTGAAGTGTAGTGTGTCTAAATTAGTGTCAATGTCTGTATAACTGTGGCCTGTTGAAATGATGTGTTCAGCAAAAGTGAAATGTGTGTTTGGGTGTGAGGGCTCTTGTGTGTTCTTTGAATCTAGTGGTGAATGTCCTGCCAGTTTGTCCTATATAGAACTTGTTGCAGTCATCACATTTCAATTTGTAAATTCCAGATCTGTTGTACTTGTTTTGAGATGTTGTCTGAGAATGCAGATGTTTTTTGAGTGAATTAGTTGTTCTGTAAGCTATTTTATATTTGAGTTCCCTGAATGAAGCTGCTATTTTATGAGTTTTGTTGTTGAGGTAGGTAAGTGTGATGAATGTATGGGGGTTGTCATTCTGTTTGTTGCTGGTGTGAGTGATTGGTTTTGTTGATATTCTGTGCAGTAGTTTGTCTATTAGTGTGTGTTTGTAACCATTCCGTTGTGCTATGTATTTTATAGTATTCAATTCTATATAGAAAGAACATAACCTGATCATAATCACAGCTGACAAAGGCAACATCACAGTCATTATAAATAAAACAGAAATAGACACAAAGGTACAACAATTCATCACTAATAATAAATGAGATATACAAACATGCAAAGCAGGAACCTGACAACATTTTAAATGATCAACTTAACTTCTTCTCACATACTCTATTTGACAAAATAATCCCAATTTCAAACCTCCCGCCTACTCATCCCCCCACCCCTTCATCATTCCAACATACATAACCCTCAAACTCATGCCTTGAATCAGTGTACTGTGGGTCGTCTGATGATGCTCTAGACAACAGAGCGAAACGGCCGTCACGCCATAACGTGAGTCAATTTCCATTTAAAAGTGTTTTTTAAGTTTATAATAGTAAAGGATAGATCCGTGATAAATTCCTCACGGGCGTTCACACATTTCCTTGTGAGACCTGCTGACTCATCACAAACTTCTTTCCACAATCAAATACCAATGACATATGTCATATTCATATTTATTATGAATAAATATATTTATTGGACTTTCAGATATTTGAATGTCTCAAAGTTTAATCTTATCCTATTTAAGCTCCTGATTCAGAAACAAATTGATTTTTCCTTAGCAACAACAAAATTCAAGTAGGCCTACTGGTAAATTTGACTCCTTTTTCACTTGACTCATTCCCGGCATGAAAGCTGGATTGTTTCTTGGATTTTTTGTGGCTAATTTTCACGAAAGATGAAATCTGATTGTTTCAGAATAAGGAGCTTGAGTAGAATAACATAACGTTTTGAAAAATTCAAACAGCTACATCTACAAACTCAAAAATCAGGATCTCAAGCAGAATAAAATGACATTTGAAATAATCAAATATCTGAAATTTTTATATATTTTTCATCATCATTGCCGATCCACGCAGCTGAAAAAAAATATCTTTGGCAACTAATTTATCAAAAAACACTGCAGTGCACAGGCGGCGTTGTCAGTAGTTTCGTCAAAGAACTGTGAACAGCTTCAGTGTTTTGCTATTACTTTTCATTTGATATTTGCCCTCACAGCAAGACATAAAATAGAAAATCGGTCCCTATTTAAATTAATATAATTAAGGTTCCTGGAAATCAAATCTTGTTTTATCAGCTTCCGATTCCTTTTTATCACTGCACGTCTCTTCCCGGTACGTCACAAAACAACGGTATGGCACGGATATGTGTGAATAGACAGTGATAGCCGTGAGCCAAAGCCGATATCTGTTCAATCAGATAGAGATAAGCTGCGTTCTCCTGGGCACTCTTTGTGAGGGTGGCCGATTAGATTGGCCAGCAAAACAGTCACTGTTCTCAGCTGTAAAATCACTTTCCGGTGGTTCGGAACCCACCTAAAACTGTAGGTCCAAATCATCAATCACCATCATCCAACTCATTACCCACGCATAGGTCTAAGACCTATGTGGGCTTCATCCTCAAAAAAAAAAAAAAAAAAAAAATAGAATAATACAATTTTTTTTATTGTGATAAGGAATAAGTCGTTCTAAAAGATACACAACAAGTCGTCGAAATGATGACTTATTGTGATGTCAGCTCCATCATGTAGTTGGTTCAGAATCGAGAAATAGTTGGTTTCTGATCAGCGAGTGTTCTCAGCACTGATATAGCCGTGGAAAACTAGATGATTAATCGGTGAGGTCAGCTGAGTTTGAACTGAAGATCGTGAACGGGCAATGAGCCATCGATCACGTGAACGTGAACTGAACGCTCGGTCCTATGTCCACTAAGTTCTGGTTCTCTGCAAAGGCGGCTCCTTTGAGCTGACATTATTAGCCCGATAAATCACTGGCCGAGTGTTCAATGATCAAACTTTCTCCTATCACCTGCTAGCTCAACATCCCCTGTCGCTCAACGGTAAATAAGCTATGCAATCGTAATGAATTATTATCAAAGGAGAACGAACATAGGCGATGTTTGGTATGGCTTCTTACATTAGCAGTAATTGTCATGATCCTTTCGAGATTTGAAAAAGGTAGAACACGATTACAGCGATGGAGATACTGGTAATAAGTTAAGTGGTATAAGTAAAGTTGTAGGATAACAGTGGCAAGATTAAAGAAAAAAATATGCTGTATTGGAGTGAGTTTTGTTAGGTACTTAAATTATCTGATATAAAAACTGACACTGTATTTCTATTTAATATAATATTGTCTTTACTCCCTTATATTGGAGATACTTGGAGATTAAATTGAAATACATAATACAGTGTTAGTTTTGATATAAGGTTGATTATCAAGTATTTTGTCATGGAAAAGATCTAGAACGTATCAATTACTTAGATTATAGTTTGTGGATCAATATTTTTTACAATAACACTTCATTTATTCTATTATTTTCATGAAAAATTGAAATTTTTCAACCACTGAGTTCAGTGTTCATGAGAAAATGTCGCTCACTAAAAGTTGTTTATTATCATAAAATGATGCCTGAAAGTCGTTATGAATGTTGAAATTTGTGACAAATTGACTTTTAAATGCATTCTTCATGCAAAGAAGGGAAGTGATAGCTGTGAGCCGTAGCAGGTAACTGTTCAATCAGATAGAGATAAGCTGCGTTCTCCTACGCACTCTTTGTAAGGGTGACCGATTAGATTGGCCAGCAAAAAATACATTGTTCTCTGCTGTAAAATCACTTCTTGGTGGTTCGGAACCCATCTAAAACTGTAGATATGAGATAGCGTTCGAAATTATCATTAGACGCGAATATCAACTTCATTGTTTAGTGACTTTCTCAAAAAGAGAACTCTAGAAAACTGATAGAAGAATCTCAAAAATAGAGAATCAAATACAACGAGAATTTTCATTCATAATCTTCCTATTGTCGAGTATGTTAAAAAAACTGTCAAATATTAGTGGAGAGCCCCAGGAAGATAGATAAATTGTCTTCATTTTTTAACTTTACAATACCAAAGTTTAAGCATAAAAGCCACCTTTTTTCACTCATTGAACAGAGATAATATGTAGGTTAACTCAACTTGCTCATGGGGAGGGAAGATAAGGGGATATTTTCTAAACAACAATTGAAAAAGACTGTATTTGTGACGCTTATGAGAGTAGAAAAGTTTTATTTGTTAAGCCCCACAATATATTCTGTAATATATTTTCGGGGTTTACTTCTGTCAATAAGTGATTTCATAGGATTTCAACAGCCCCTAGGTAAATGCCTAATTTTTTTGGAATTTTTTGGATTTTTGGAATAAAAATGAATGTCTTTGAAGTAATAAAGTTCTGATAATGGATAATAGTTATTTCCAATTGCTTTCGAACATTCGTTCAAAATTTGATAACTGCCTAGAAGAGAATTTTCAATAAGAAATGGTGCAATCAAGGAATATTGATTCTAGGTTGATGGCGAAACAACTGAACTGACCTCTTCTATGCTAATGAGTTGTCAAAAAATGAAGTCTTGGTTAGACGAAGATTCTTTGATCCGGAGCAAGCTGTATATCGATATATTGTCCAAAACCAGTCGTGTGAATCGATGCTCGATAGCGGCTACAACTAAAATCGATTATCGACCATAATGGGAGCGGAAATTTATTCTTCGAGGTCTCTAGCACCCATTTACATGAATATAACAAACCCATTACCTGAGCGCTAACCTGATGCGAACTATTTTTTCCTTTTCGGCCAGGGCTTCAGGTGGGGTTTGAGACCTGAGTGCGTCTAATGAGAATGAGATAAGATGTTCACAACGCTTGTCAGAACAAGGCTGGGATTCTCTTTGCAAACTCAATGGTGACAAGATGGGGATATCTAATGCATACATTGCACATGAAAGCCTCCCTGTTTGTAATATCTTTGAGAAGTTAATGCAGTTTCAAGAAAGGGAGCGGTCACATGCTGAGAAAATCTGAACAGGAAGCTGGTAAATGGTAGCTAGAATAGAAGATTTATCATAGATTATTCTCAAATATTCAAATTTCTGAGATCTAAGCAGGAAGTTGGTAATGGTAGATTGATGTTGATTGATTAAATGTTGGAAGTAGATGATGTATTACAGATGATTCCAAAATATCGAAATTTACAAGATATTAACTTTTTGTTGTAAATTTAACGACTTGCAGTCAATTTTAAATTGTGAATTTAAAGTGTACTCACACTTGGCCGAACGTTTTCGAGTTATTGAAGATGAGATTTTTAATTGTGAATATACAGAGTGTCCCACGAGTAACCCGACAAACTTCTAGGGTGGTTTCCTCTCATCAAAATAATGAAAAAAGTTTATATAAACATATGACCGGAAATGCTTTGTTAGGGAGTTACGGCTAGTGAAAAATTTCCCCCGATTTTCTAGGAAAGGATGGAAATAAAGTCAAACTGATTTTTTTATGGCGTTAAGTTAGGTGTTACATCTATTGGATTTTATGTAAAACGAACTGAAAAATTGAATAAAACACGTCCCAGACCTCTAGAATCACCCATATTTGAGATATAAGACAAAATATGCAAAATTCGGTCTCGAAAAACATGATTCATTTAGATTTGATCCACATTAACTTCGTTAAATGGGTAATAAACACGGAAACTTTATGAATAAAACTTGTAGTAAATTTAATTCTGAAGAGAATGGTGTAAAATAGCTTTATAATAAACAAACAGAAAGTTTAAAAAATTAATTTTTAATTAAATCAACACATACGAAAATAAGACAGCAGAAAAACAAAAACTAAACAAAACATTTTAAGATGTTGCGAAACTGTACATTTCAAGGCATGCAGTTTATTCGCAATTACAGTATTCATTCAATTAGATAATGAAAAAAATTCACAGTATAAAAAAGTTGTTGGTTGAGAAATAAGATGATAAAAATACAGAGTCAAGTGAAATACTTTTAGTTTATTGAAAATCAAGAATTGGCAGCACTTCTGCAACAATACATGAATCCAAGTTATTGTACAGACGTACAATGATACAGCAGTCGCAATAACTATTCTGTCAACTACTGTGATTTGTGCAGTGCATGTGTGGTTTGTAATATTTGTACTTTATTCGTGGTTTTTTTTAATGAAAAGATGCCATTCACATTTTCATATCAATAGTACGCAGGTATTGTTTTCGTTTCATAGTGGATTATTCAATACTCGATGGTAATTACGCTTGCAGAATCAAACACACGCTGTGGAATACCACCATTGGATGCTCCACTGTGCAAGTACCCTGAAGTAGGCCAGTAGTAGCGTTTTATCCCCCTCTATGAAATATTTCTTTTTAGCTTGTAGTATGAGTTGCATTCCATGTTGTTCTACATTTTATGACTTTTAATTGTATTGTGGCGTCCGATCTCACTAGTTATTAAACTTGAAACGCTTAGAAATTATCTGTTCAAAACCAATAAAAATTGGCAATATATTAAACAAAGGTACCGTACTTGGAGAAATAAATGCCTCATAAGTAAGTGAAATTATTAAGAATATTTTGGCAATTCCAAATACCCCTTTTATGGGAGGTCAATGTATGCTATAAGAAAAAAAAATAAAAAAAATAAATAAAAATATTTGACAATAATTTTGAATGAAAGTGAGGTTTACAATACAATACATCTTTATTGTCAATAAAAAACAAATACAAAAAAAATAAAAAGAAGTCTTAATATACAAAAAAATATATTGAACAATTTAAACTGTGAATAATTTATTGTAATGTCACTAGATTTTTTTTTTCTTCTTTCATTTATTTGTGTCTGCAGCAACTCCTCCATGCCTACAGGGATGTTTAGACGTACATGAGAGTATTTTTATTGTCAACAGCATGCTTCTAATATGCTATTAGTGATTTTATATTGTTTAATTGGCACTTAATTAGCATTAGTGATATGTTAATATGTTAATTAGCATTAGTACTCTCGAATGAAGTGTCATTGATAATTTTTTGTAAGCATTGTTTTTGGCAATAATAGAATTTATTATTATTATTATTTCGCAATAAAATTAAAAATTTCTTGGCACCACCCAGCAAGGGAAACTCTTGTCCGCTGGGTGAGAGTATTGGTTCGTAAAGTACAGTCTATAAGAAAATAGTTGTTGAGAAAAAGAAAAAAATAGTAAAAAGTTAAATGAGAAAATCAAAAGGAAAAGAAGCAGGAAAAAGGATTATAATATATGACTGATGTGAAGAAAAAATTATATATTATCCAATTATTTATCTGTTCCATCTTGTGTCTATCCTTATTAGTGAGAGAACTGAACAATCTACTTGCAGTGCAATTTATTAGTTTTGTGTTTAGACATCTCAATTGTCGGCGTACTATTGTAAAATTCGAGTAATTTAATATGTACTTGTTATGTGAATTTAATCTAAGATTGTATAAAGTAATAGTATTATTTACTGTAAATTCATCCTTCTTTACCCATATCTAGTAGATTAGTTTCATTAGTAGGTCTACCGCATTTTAAAAGCTTGAAATAATAAAAGTATGATCTAAGCTATTGATTTGATTTCCTTTTATAAATTTTCTACAGTCAAAAATAGGGGTTTCCTTTTATTAATGGTGTTGATGTCATAACTGACTACTGGGCAATCAAAAATTTCCCTCTGCATTTTTCCCTGTTATTTTCAAAAAAATTTAAGTCTAGTGTAAATTTGTATAAAAATTTGTATTGTAATAAATTATGTTTCATTCATTTTTCTTCATTCATATCATTATCGTTATTCTCATCAAAGTACAGTATCTTCACTTTTATTTTTCTATTTATTATAAGTTTCTATTTAATATTTACATTTTATTATTTAAGTTAATTTTTTCTTTTAATTTATATTAGATTATTTTTTATTTCGAATTCTGAGTTCTGTTGCTTGTTTTTTATGTTCATTAAGAATATTATTGATATCACTAAAAATATTAGATAATTAATATTTTGATGGCAACTCCCATATAGGCTATTCTCAATGAATATAACAATGTATTACTTATGTATCTGTGTATGTTGAAGATTGTTGTACCGTTGTTTATTGAGAAATAAAATTATTTAAATTATATATTTATTTAATTTTTAGCTCACCTTTTCTGTAACCCCTTAACAAATATCACATAAAATTGTAGCCAATCAAATATAATCTATTATTTAGACTAGATTAACTCATTTCAAATGTCCTTATAAATAATAATTAGGTGACCTTCACCATCCACCTAAAGTGTCTACAAGATCAGAGACCTGAACTGTTGAAATAATGAAGTTGATGGTGAACAATCATATTAATTGTTACCCTCGCTTCTGTTTTAATCATCTTTATTCTTCTTCTTCGTCCCTCTTTCAGAATAATTACATGTTATTAGTAATTGGGTAGAGAGAGCTGGTATGTGGAAAAAGGACAGCATGTTTTTTTCATAGTCAACCAAACACCATGCATTTCCAGTGTCTTTTGTTTAATAAATGTTTCAAAGTTTACTGAACGTTCTAGAGGCGGTTCAGGAATAATTGCAGCCATTACTAAGACCTGTGCTTGGCTGAACGCCTTATTACCATGAAACCTGTGAAGGATAACCGGAGGATTGAGGATGAGCTTTGGCTAACGTTTGAAAAGTGTGCATCACTGTTTTTTAGCCCACAGACTTCTTCTCATCCTCAAGATGCACAGGAGTGATCTTCAAGTGCTACTTGTCTTATGGCCGGTAACTTATTTGCCCTTTGTTCCACCTCTCCCTTCATCCATCCTAACAACCCCAGTTAGTTTTGTTGTTTCTTCTTTAATTACTGTTAAAAACCAACCTGACATATTTTCATCTACCAGTAAAACCATGTATAATTGTACATGACTGAGAAATTTCTACTAAGAATAGGGCTACTAGCCTTGTTCTTCCAGCGTGATAGTTGTTGGGCATTGTTCTTCAGGTTTATAACTCTGACTTGAAAAGTTTGCAAGTTAATTAAAACATAGAGCTGGAATCTTAGTTTGTCTGGGTTATTCACGGGCTTAATAGCATGAAACCTCGATAGAAATACGCTATTTTTCCAATTTTTTTAAATTCTCATTCCAACAACAATTCATGTATACACAAGTAGACAATACATATCTCAATAGACTTATAATATAATAAATACCATTACAATATTTAAAAAATACAATAATCTTGAGCCTATCATATTGTTAATACTAGCAGAAGCAAAATACCAGCAAAAAGGACACTGTTCTCTGCTGAAAATCACTTCCCGGTGGTTCGGAACCCACCTAAAACTGTAGGTCCAACTCATAAATCACAATCATCCAACTCATTACCCACGCACAGGTCTCAGACCTATGTGGGCTTCATACTCAAAAAAAAAAAAGCATAAAGCTTGTGCGCTAGCAGTGAGTTGAGCTACTCGTTGCTGTTGAGAAGCCGGGTCAAAGTAAAATTAGAATTCCTGGATTTCTTGTTTCATGACGAACTGCTCGTCGTTGAATTGTTTGAATTGTTTCGTCGTTGAATATTTGACTGCAAGTCGTTGAATTCATATAAAAAGTTAATAAAATTAGAACTTTTTTCATTAAAAAAGAGCTTGAACTTCATACAGAAAAATCATTCTCAAAGCGAACAATTGCTCATGGTAAATTCATAAGGATACGACCAATTCATGATAGAAATTGATAGATATCCTATATACTTCTACTTATTCTAGTTGCAGTAAAGATGAGTGATGTTGGTTTTGACAAAGGAGGATAAAGAGAAAAAGGAACAAAAATACGAAGAAAATAATGAAAAAAAAGGATAATTCAAAATAAATGAGGAAATAGCAATGGTGTGTTGTGTAACAGTAACACACAACACTTATTATACCTGTGATGTTTTCCATGACGAAATACTTGATGAACAATCTAATATCAAAACTGATTTTTATTTAATTTATGATTTTCACTCACTTTTAATGGAGATACTGGAGGGATGCATTTCTTTTTTCCATTTCTTCATTTCATTCCTAAAGAGAGCCTGATGAAGCTTATCTTTAGAAGTAAAATGCATCCCTCCAGTATCTCCAGTAGAAGTGAGTGAAAATCATAAAATAAATAGAAATAAAGTGCCAGTTTTGATATTGGACTTCTTTTATGTCTTTCGCTTTTCACACTTGACCTATTCAGATCAGGAATAGGGATATAGGAAGAAGAAGGTGTAAGAGAAATGAGATATGAAAAAAAATATGAAAAGATTTAGAAGGTTCCATAGGTTCCACAGAAAAAAGATGAGAATTATGAAAACTGGTAGAGGACCCATGTACTGGAGCGTTACTACGCGATATCTACCTGTATAATAAGAATATTCAAATTAATTTATTCCAAAATTAAACACAATACGTTATTTAGGGCTCACACAAATTAAATTCAATAATTATACAATTAAAATATGAAAAAATCCAATTAATATACAAACATCACACATCAAAAGATTAAATACATTTTTCATTGTAATCACACTATTTTTATGTTTATTATTGTTTTCATTTTTTTTTGGTATATTATTCTTGTGTGGGATTATAAATTTAAGTTGAATTGAATTTTATGGAATGAGGTGTCCAAAAATATCATTCAGAAGGTCAAAAACAAAGCGAATATAGAATTTGTAGGGAACTTAGTGGGGAGTTTTCAAGCGATATCTACAAAGCTGAGAAGTTCCCTTTGTCCTGGATATGGGCACTCTCGTAACCAGGGCAAATATCTAATAAAGAATGAAATCGAATATTCCTTCTTTTTCAGACACCAGGGGAAGGACGAAAGAGAAGTAACTAAAGAGAGACGAAAACAACACGAGAAAAATGATGTGTGTAAAAAGGATAAAAATACTTTTTGAAAACATGATGTTGACGATGTGTATGGCTGGAAAACTAATGTAACCCGTATGATGTTGATTGATGTTGGTTGTGAGTCCTGTTTGAACAGATCGTTCAAGTGCGTGTGTGTGTGTTTGTATACTTGTATATTACTATATATATATTTTTTTGTATTTCTATACATTACTGGTATATTACTACAGATTCTCTGTTGATGTGGTTTGTTGGGCACATATGAAAGCATCTATTGAGATGCACAGCTCGCTCTGTCGGGGTCCTGTCCAAGCGTTCAACGCTCATGACTCAATAAATGATCATCGGGTTTTTGAACCTGCATCTCGTATGACCTTTGTTGGCCCAACGCTGCTGAAGAAATCAAGTGTGGTGTGAACCTATCTGTTGTTATAACGGGCTCAAGTGATCAACTTTTATCAAATACCATCAAGCCGTGTTTTTTGCAACAAAATCGTTTGCCTAATTTCTCTTTCAAATCTTCTCATCGAAGAAATCATCATCATCATCATCATCATCATCATCACCACCACCTCCACCATCATCATCATAATCACCATCACCATCATCATCATTATTATGATCACCACCACCAACAACACCACCATCACCACCACCAACATTACCAACACCACCACCACCACCACCACCACAACCACCACCACCACCATCATCACTACCACCATCACTATCACCACCATCACTACCACAACCACCACCATCACTAACATCATCATCATCATCATCATCATCATCATCATCACAATCATCACCACCATCACCATTACCATCACCATTACCATCACCATTACCATCACCAGCATCATCACCATCACCATCAGCAACATCATCATCATCATCATCACCTTCTTCTTATTCTAGAAAAAAATTATACGACCCAAAAAGACACCCATTCGATTGATTAGGAATAATAACTCCTTCCACGAATGGTGAGCAAGCCAATTTAACCACACTGTCTAGCACGCAAAGTTATAGTTTGAATGTAATTACACGGCATATAAATGTAACCGTTTGCTATCTAATCGCAAGAAATGGTAATATAACTGTTCCCGAACTATTTGTAATTAAAAGTGAGCCGATCTTATCAGACAGATGATACAGTAGATAAAAAGTAAATTCGTATGGCTTTTCGTGGTGGGGAGACCCTTACGGGTAGTTCCACCTCGCCGCTTTTTTTAACGACTGCTTTTTTTTTATATGCAACCGGGACCGACGGCTTAACGTGTCCTCCGAAACACGGGATACAGTAGATGATTATTAGAGACAGAAACGCGTTTGAAAAAGAGGACTTCAACAGATGATTTTCCAGATGTCTTATTCAAGTTGAAAGCAGGAATACGTGCGTGTAATCGCTCGTGCGTGCAGAACAATAATCAGTGAAAATTAAAACGTGAACTGTCGTCGGTCTAATGGCACTGTAATTATTTATCAGCTTCCCTAGTAGGCTACCCATTAAGAAGATCAAGTTTGGAGAAGGACAAGGGGATGAAAAAAGAGATAAAAGAGGATGTGAAGAAGGAAATGGAGAAAAAGAAAAAGTTAAGCTGAAATCAGGAAGATAAATAAAAAAGTGGTTGAAAGAGAGGAATAGCCAAAGTTGAAAGAATAGGATAGGAAGGAAAATCATGAGCATGTAAACTGCAATTACCATGGTTTTCAATGTCCAATAAACAATATTAGTAGCAAGGAAACCATGGAGTGATATTCATATCCCAATTATACGCGATTTTATCTCCTCTTGTACTGATGATTCTTGTGGTTAAATTTCTCCTTCACACAACACACAATGTGACATACATATTATAATTAGATATTAGAAATAATCACTTTCACATGATTACATCATATTATGTCACATATTTTTCATATTTATCCATTTGATTCAATTCTGATAGACTATTTTCGTTTGGAGCATTATTAAAAGACTAGCAGGCTGCCCGATTCTTGTTCTTCTTCATCCTTCAATTCTTCAGCGTCAAAGTTTTGTCGACAGATACCAGCATGTAGCTGTTTATTATATAGGATATATGTGTAGTGAATTTAAAATTCATAAATGAAATTTTCATTTCTTTTAGGAATAAAGTGAATTAAATTTTATTTTCCTGATGCACTGATGCAGCCAGCATCAGAGTACCGTATAGGAAAATGGAAACTTTTATTTAGAAGTTGAAAAATATTGAACCGAATATATTCCACACATTGGGTCTGAAACTATTGCACTAAAAATGGGATTTCCCACTTACTTGAGCAGATCAATTTGCTACTTTGACATTACTCATTACAATGCATTACATTGACAACACTTCATACTCATTGGTGATCATCCCTGGCTGTGTTCTTCAATTTTTATTTCGCTGATCATCTCCAGCTGCAGTTCAATCAAGTGAAACAAGAACAGATCCGGAAGTTCACCTGAGGAAGAATTGAGTGACATTACAGAAAATTATTCAGGTTATCAAGAAACTGATAACAATGGAATATGATCGGCGGCCATAGAATAAGATGAACTTTCAAGAATCCTGAGTAGCTCCTCGAAGAGGATCAGGTGAGTGAAATCATGAAGGGCCAAAAAACCCAAGAAAATTGTAGAGTATTGTCTGTGAGAGACCAAATTGGCAAAAAAAACTCAAGAAAATGGTAGAATATTGTCTGTGAGAGACCAAATTGAACACAGAAGAGGACAATTTTTGGTGACATTTTCAAAATATGGTCGTCTTAAATCCTATTCTCATACCGATAGGTTCCAACAATGATCGGCTCTAAAGGCACTACTCGAAAACACTCCTAGAATGAGACAACTCATGTGGAAACCAGTCGTAGGTGAGTGCCAAGAACCTCTTGAAAGCTTCATAAGATTTTTGGCAGTGTCGAAAATATTATTCCTGCTGAGGAGCCATTTTACTGAAGGCGGCAAATGTCTTCCACGGCTATTGTGGGACAAATTCTTTGTCTGAAAGCAGCGCCAGACGATGGTTTGGTGCAGAAACCTTCCGCTATCGTTTGAAAGAACGATTCCGAGAAAATCTGATAGAAGTTTTGTGATGAAGAAAGGTGACGAAGGGTCGCAATGATACTGAAGGGTGGAACGTTCGTTGACCGTTAAACATGAAAGAGTTGTTGAACTGTTGTTTGCGATGTTTGTGTCTGCCAGCTGCCAATCAAATTTGGCAAAAAATCTCGGCCTAGTAAAATTTTGTGATACCGACAAATAAATAGATAAGTTAGTTTAAAGTGACTGACAATTGAATAAACTGACAAATATACATAAACAGAATTTATTAATTTCGAAATTAATAAATTCTGTTTATGTATATTTGTCAGTTTATTCAATTGCCAGTCACTTCAAACTAACTTGTGAGATACGAGCCGATATGGCCAAATTGAAAATGAATGCTCCTGTGCAGAAAGGTCTCCATGGTCTAGTTGTTAAGGCGCTCAACCGGCAATTGAGAGGACCGTGGTTCGATTCCCGGTGGTGACTGATATTTTTGTACAGTAGCATTCATCGATTCCCATCAGCTTTTCAATGCTGTTGTCAATATCCGCCATTGCGGAAGTCTTCAGTATAAAGTAATAGCAATTAAAGGAATTTGAAATTAATAAATTCTGTTTAAATAGATAAATTTATTCTCATATATTTAGAAACACTACGTCTTCAATACTCAATTTTATTTGTGTAAGGTTTTAGTATTTCGAAGGAAGTTATAATTATGTAAGATTTTTATCTAGATAAAGTCCACCAACGAGCAGCTGGAAAAGCCCTGACAAAAATATGACACATATATTTGAAGGTCAAGTGGAAGAGAGGGCCGGCTGCGCTCTAACTTCGCTCTCCCAGGTATTAAATGAAGGAATCCGTTCTATTCTATTCTTCAAAATTCTAAAATTACATATTTAGAAATAATACAAAATGTAAAATTTCCAAAATAAAATTTATCCATTTATTTATTTGCTCATTCGCTTAATTT
Source organism: Conomelus anceps (assembly GCA_948455865.1). Classification (NCBI taxonomy): domain Eukaryota; kingdom Metazoa; phylum Arthropoda; class Insecta; order Hemiptera; family Delphacidae; genus Conomelus; species Conomelus anceps. Next base: position 11,317,132 of record OX418225.1, read on the forward strand.
AATTTATTCAATTCAATTCTAATTCTTTTTTATTTATTGGGACAAACTTACAATGAATAATAGACAGTGGCAGATCTAGGATTTTATTGAGGAGGAGGGGGGGGGGAGAACGGGGAGAAATTTTGTGAAAAGACTTTTATAATGAAGTGATCAAAACAGTAGCTCAACGGAGTAAAAATCATGTGTTTCACATTAAAGATTTTCAGAATGTTTTGTTAAATAATGTAATACGTTAAAGTTAATAAAAGGCAGATTAAAAATTTGAAAATGATTTATTTTAAATCGTACATCTAATACTACATAGTACGGTTGTTCTACTGGCGAGCGGTGAATGAATAATGATGGGGACACAGAATTTTTGTTGGAGACTTGGAATGATGGTCTGAGAATCAACATAGTCATTGTCTTCATCGCTAGTCGCTTTGCGACACAAAACATAGTTATAAACCTAGTTATATTGGTAGGAAATTCTACAACAAACTACCGCAGTTTTTGAAGAGTCTTGAAAATATAGAAATATTTAAAAAACAATTGAAGAAATATTTAGTTGATAAAGCTTTTTATAGTGTACAAGAGTTCCTTTCACATCAAAATTAAGCCTCACCTCAACTAATTGAAGTAATTATGGTATCTAGTGTATAATATTGTTGATCTGACTTGTCTTATACTCCTTAACTGGAGTCTCCAAGACGAAATCTAAAAAAAAAAAAAAAACACCATGTGCTGATTGGTTAGAGGCAATGCAGATGTAACTAAGACATTATACAGTATTAAAACAACGAATAACATACAATTGAAGACTTAGTATTGAATTAGGTAATAATTCTTGCTAATGAATATTTTACGAGCTTCAAACTGGTTATATTGGTAACAAATTTACATTTTTACAAAAAATTTGAGGTTTGGGCTTCAGTCCTTAAGCCTCCCCCCCCCCCAACCGTAGATACGCCACTGATAAGAGATAAGAGATGCAACAGACTCAAGTTCAATACGGCTCTCATCACAAATTTTTAATATGCTATATTGTCCAAAACATTGAGTTCACACTAAAAATTCAGATTCACTAAAAAGCTTAACTCACTGATATTACAGGGATTACGAAATAAATGAAAAAAAATCTTACCTCAATGATACAAAACAATCAGCGAACACATAAGACCAATATGGGTTCGTTGAAAAGAATGAATATTTATACAAACATAATCAAATATAAATTGTCATCTGTTTTCCAATAGGCCTGAAGCGATATCCCCATAAAGCTTCTAATGGATATTTTACGAGCTTCAAACTGGTTATATTGGTAAAAAGTTTACAATTTTACAAAAAAATTGAGTTTAATAGCACTGCATCATTCACTTTTCTTCTTTTCTTAGGAATATTTGCATTTACAAATCAGACAATAGTGTAGCAACAAGTTGAACAAATTTGGTAGAAAATAAGATAAAAATAAATAATAATTATTATAATAATAATTTATTTTATTTTAGATGACCTGGGATTGATACTAGAGACATAGTGAACATGTTTGATCTCTGTCAAATATAATAATGATATAGTTATTGATTATTATATAAATGATTAGTTATTATTGTGTGCCATACGGTAAATATAATTCCAATAAATTAATAACTAATTATGTTAAGTATCATGATTGAATCAACAGCAAAAAAGAAAGTCCATCTGACTAAAAAAAAACATAAGCTCATTTTAAATTAAAAAAAAAATCATCTTTTTAAAATACCCGCTCTAGAGCTCACACTTTTTCAACTAAAGGTGGAGCAAAAATGCTCATATATCTTGGATTAAACTACTCAATGATTGGGAAGAAATACCGGCTTTATATCAATCCTAAGTTGATTGGTTGGATTTCTATCATGTTTGACGATGTAATTTACGATCTAAATCCTATATCAAAGAAATGATATCCTGGAAACTTGTTCAGCTCCTGTTATTACTCAACCAGCCTTCCAGCCTTATCAGAATTGTTCCTGGGTGCTAATATAATATATAGGTATATAATATGATGTATTGAACGGTTGCTTATGAAGTTAATCTTAAAATTACTCAGATGCTGAAAAAAATTGACCGGCTAACATCAGTGGATGTCATCATACACTAATCTCACTTCTTGGAGAGAGGGTAGCAATTTTACATAAATGAAATCATTTTAGAGTGACAGGAAAATTGAGCTTGGAATAACGTCTCTCCAGCCTGAGGAGAAATTCAATTTCGGATTAAGTTTTCATGTTGTGTGAAAATGCTTGATTTCTGAAACGTAAAATATTCCATCACTGGCTTCAATTTGAATAAAATATTTCAAGTAATAATTACTGTAATCATCTTGTTTAATAAATCTTGTATCAAGCACATAGAAAATGGAATTTTTAAGTACTCAGTTTCTTTAATAAAAATTCATATGAGTCCCGCATCTATCAAGTTGATTACTTTGAACTCGATAAATCTAACATCGTTGATGTACATAAATTCTCTACTTTGAAATTTAATTTTTTGTGAAACGATTCCTCAAGATTCCATCATTTGTAGAATCAAAAATAATTTCCTTCGAAGGTGATAAGTATTACTTTTCGATCTTTCATTGCTGAGTTTTGAAACATTGAAAACTGACTAAAAATTGTTCAGTTACATTTTCTATTCAATAGCTTCTTCAAATTTACTATTCATTACATACTAGTATACCCGTGCTTTGCAACGATATGTTTAAATTAAACTTGTGATATATAGATTTCAACTGCCAATGCCAATACAATTCCAAAAAGGGAATTAGGAGGTACAATATTGATACGGAACTAATGTGTTACTTTGGTTCCTGTTTTGAAGCATTGACGTATCATGTATCTGCTGTTCTATGAGCTTTCTGCACCAAAAAAATTGTAAAACAATAATAGTGCCCATAAGTGAAATTTGAACATTTATTTTAAAAAGACTGAAAGGAAAATTATCGGGCTCTAGGTGTACTGAATCAGTTTTAGAGGAAGCTTTGTGCCAAAGTGTTCCAAATCGTTGCAGTTTTTGTCAAAACCGTAAGACATAAATACACACACCCACCCATACTCTCTCTTATACAGATTATCTCAATGAACACATGAAAGGATCAAAAACCTATAATATTATTAACACCAGATTGATCATAACAAATCTGATTTCTGATGTTGAAGATCCATCTTGTTTCCACTAATATAAACACAAGTTTATATAACTAATATAAACTTAAAAAACACTTTTAAGTGGAAATTAGCTCACGTTATGGCGTGACGGCCGTTTCACTCTATTGTCTAGAGCATCATCAGACGACCCACGGTACACAAAGTGTCTGATGATGTTATTCTTCAAGTGTGCAACTCTCTCACTCAATTAAATTTCTCGAGATTTCTTCAGACTCCTTGAACAATCGAGATCATGTTCCGTGGCCTTCTCGAAGCGTCTGGTGACCTCCAATTCTTGGAATTATACAACTACAACAGCTATATAAAGGAGTCCACGTGAACCAGTGAGTTTAGTTTTACAAACCTGCGTGACAGATTGTATCACAGATTTCGTGAGAGAGACAATCCGTGCCAGTGAAGTAAACAATGCTCGATTCCATTGTATAGTGCAGAGACAAGTGTTTACTGTTTGTGCAGCTTTCTAATAGTTTAAAGACGTTGTGTTAAGTGATACTATTTGAAACTGTATAACGAATTGGACTGTGTTTTTGTAAGTGAATAGTTGCTCTTTTTATAGTTTCTTTCTACATTATTGTACAGTTTATTGGACTATTGTTTCTTTATCCTTGATCAGCCTGTAATTACTTATTCATTAAATCTTGTAAATAATTACTGAAAATAAGTATTAGCTTGTCATTTGTTGATCTGTTTTTCTTTATTTATTGAACTTACAATTAATTTGTGTAAATAAAGTGCAAGTGTTAACTTTAGTGTTGCCAGCCTTATTTTAGCTATTAGAACCCGTAACATTACATTATGTTATTAAGCGATTTGCCGACTATAAGAATAAAATGACTCGTCGGACCACTTAGCGCAGTTGGTTGAGGCGTCGCAACTTCAGCTTATTGTCGTTTCAGTGGTCGTGGGTTAGAATCCCGCTCCTCAGTGTGGCATCTATATGTGTTATCATTCACCTCATTACTCACGCACAAGTCTCGGACTCATGTGGGCATCATCAGCAATAAAAGAAATGTCAATAATTCACCTCATTATCTCAGTAAGATCTAGTATCAAAAGAAGATTCGTCTAATAGTCATCTAAAAATCCCTTTTTTTGCTGATGCTGCCCACGTGAGTCCGAGACTTGTGCGTGGGTAATGAGGTGAATGATTACACATAAATGCCTGACGGTGGAGCGGGATTCGAACCCACGACCGCTTAAACGACAGCAAGCTGAAGCTGCGACGCCCCAACCAACTGCGCTAAGCGGTCCTTTAAAATACACTGTCTTGAAAGACAATTTCATTAATCTGCTTTTGTGGGTGAATTCTAGATTCTACATGGAATTTCTGCTCGATACTAGACTACCAGTTGTCAATTGTATTACATTATAATTTTTAATAAAGTTGTCATAGAACGCCGACAGTTCTACTACTGCCTACACAGCCATGTTTGGTTTAATATTTCTAATGGACATTCAACAACATTAATGAGGCGCCACTCCAGCTGGTTGCGCAAAATTAAAACTTAATCGAAATCAGATGAGGAGTGGGCGCAACGTATTTGCAGTTAAGATTTGGGCGTGGTTCGGATTCCCAGCCTACGCGTTGAGCTTAACTATGTAAAGATGATGATATTCAAGTGCTACGTTGTCTCTGGCGAATAATAAAAGAACAAATGCAAAACAGTTTGGGAAAAATTAAAAGAAAAAAACTTGAGGACAATGTCATCTTAAATCTAGTCACCGCCTTCGTCTCAATTTGCAAAATACACACTTTGGCAACGCTGTAACAATTATAATTATTGTAGCCATTATTCTAATTGAGTCCAGCAGAACCTATTTATGCATTCGCCAACGTTGAGGTGCAGTCTACAGAATTTCTCGGTTACATCTTGTTCTTGTGTTTGCTCTTTTTCTTCTTCTTCTTCATTTGTTTCTTTCCCTTCTTCTTCTTCTTCATCATCATCATAATCATCCAATTCTTGTTTTACTTCATCATCATCTTATTTATCTCCTCTTTCTTCTTCTTCTTCTCCTTCTTCTTGTTATAGTTCCTCTTCCCTCCTTATTCTTCTTCAGCTCTTCTTTCTTGTTCTTTTTCTTCTTTAGCTCCTCGTTCTTGTTCTTCTTTTTCTTCTTCTTCTCGTTCTCCTTAATCATCTTCTTATTTATAACCTTTTTTTCTTGTTCTTCTTCTCTATCTCCTCTTTCTTGTTGTTTCTGTTGTTGTTGTTCTTCTTCTTCATCTCCTTCTTCTTCTCGCTAATCTACTTCTTTTTTCACATCTCCTTTTTCTTCACTCACATCTTTCCTTCCTTCTTCTACTTCTTCTTGTTGTTTTTATTCCTCTTTTCCTACTTCTTCTTCTTGTTTTTGTTCCTATTCTTCTTCTCCTTCAGCTCTTCTTTCTTGTTCTTCTTTTACTTCTTCAGCTCCTCTTTCTTGTTCCGGTTCTTCTTCCTTTTTCTTTTTCTTCATCTTCTTCATCTTATTTATTTTCTTTTTCTCCTCTTTCTTATTGTTGTTCTTCTTTTCTTCTTCTACTTCCTTTTTTCTTTTTCTTCTTCTTCTTCTCTTCTCCTTCTATTTCATTCACATTCTCCCCTCCTTTATCTTCTTCTTCTTCTTCTTCTTCTTCTTCTTCTTCTTCTTCTTGTTTTACTTCCTCTTCTCCTCCTTATTCTTCTTCAACTTCAGCTCTTCTTTCTTGTTCTTGTTTTACTTCTTCAGCTCCTTTTTCTTGTACTTCTTCCTTTTCTTTTTCTCCATCTTCTTCTTCATCATCATGATCATTTTCTTCATCTTATTTATCTTCTTTATCTCCTCTTTTTTCTTCTCTTCTTCTTCTTCTTCTTCTTCTTATTCTCCTTCTCCTTCTTCTTTATTCAAATCTTCCCCTCCTTCATCTTCTTCTTCTTGTTTTAGTTCCTCTTCTCCTATTTATTCTTCTTCTTCTCCTTCACCTCTTCTTTCCTGTTCTAGTTCTACTTCCATTTACTTTTCGTCCTCTTCTTCTTCTTCCTCCTTATCTTATTTATCTCCTCTTTCTTCCTGTTCTTGTTGTTCTTCTTTATATTATTTATATCCTCTTTCTTCTTGTTGTTATTAATCTTCTTTTTCTTCTTCTTCTTCTTCTTCTCGCTCATCTACTTCTTTTTTCTCATCTCTTTTTCATCATTCACATCTTTCCTTCCTTCTTCTTGTTTTTTATCTTCTTCTTCTTCTTCTTCTTCTTCTTCTTCTTCTTCTTCTTCTTCTTCTTCTCCTCTTCCTCCTCCTCCTCCTCCTTCTCCTCCTCCTCCTCCTCCTCCACCTCCTCCTTCTCTTCGTCCTCCACCTCCTCCTCCTCTTCCTCCTCCTCCTCCTCCTTCTCCTCCTCCTCCTCCACCTCCTCCTCCTCCTCCTCCTCCACCTCCTCCTTCTCTTCGTCCTCCACCTCCTCCTCCTCTTCCTCCTCCTCCTCCTCCTTCTCCTCCTCCTCCTCCACCTCCTCCTCCTTCTCCTCCTCCTCCTCCTCCTCCTCTTCCTCCTCCTCCTTCTCCTCCTCCTCCTCCTCCTACTCTTCCTCCTCCTCCTCCTTCTCCCTCCCTCCTCCTCCTCCTCTTCCTCCTCTTCCTCCTCCTCCTCCTCCTCCTTCTCCTACTCCTATTCCTCCTCCTCCTCCTCCTCATTCTTTCTCTTATTTATCTCCTCTTTCTTCGTTCCTGTTCTTCTTTTATTTTTTTTTTGTTTCGGTTTGACCATATAGAGATCACGATTGTAGAGTATTAGAAGCACATTTCAATTTCTTATGGTTCTTCTTCTTCTTCTTTTTATTATTTACCTCCTCTTTTTTCTTTTTCTTATTCTTTATTTTCTTTTTCTTCTCTTTCTTTTTGCTCTTTCTCTTCTTCTTCTTCTTCTCCTTCTTCATCTTCTTCATCTTCTCCATATTCTCCCTCTTCTTCATATTCTCCCTCTTCTTCATCTTCTCCATCTTCTGCATCTTCTGCATCTTCTTCATCTTCTCCCTCTTCTTCATCTTCTCCCTCTTCTTCATCTTCTCCATCTTCTACATCTTCTATATCTTCTTCATCATCATCATCCTTCTCTTCTTTTTCTTCTTCTACTATTGTTAAACGAAGAAGGGTTACATGTCAATAATTTACTGGCCTTGAATAATCATTATTATTGTACTAGCAATAGCAATGCCGATATGTATAATACGAGTGAGTATGTCAATGAATATTCAGCTGCATGGTGATTAGCATTTATCGATTTCAAATTCAAATTGAACGACTCAATTTGTGGATTGTGCGCGCGCAAGATGCATGTGTCTGTCTTTTGTGTTCTCACACATTATGAATACACAATGAGGTGACAAATTAAGATGAGTGTCGACTCCTGATTTCATTTTAAATTCTGCAATAATTGCGGTCATAACCTCTTCTCAGGCGGATCTTCGAACTTATTCTAGACCTAGACAAGACCTTCAGTTTTAGGTGGATTCCGAACCACCGGGAAGTGATTTTACAGCAGAGAACAGAGTTTTTGCTGGGCAATCCAATCGATCACCCTTATAAAGAGCGTCCAAGAGTTTCGTAGCTTATCTCTGATTGAACAGATACCTACTACGGCACTCGGCCAACTTCCCAACAACCTGTTAGTTTCAGTTTCGAGCAATAAATCTCACAAAAATTATCATCTTTCTTTAATAATACTACATAATAATCAGATTAAAATTCATTTAACAGTATAGTTAAAAGATTGTCAGCATAATTTAATCATTTATTCCACCATATTTGACTTTTCTCTCAAAAATGGAACACATAATTGCTTCTTAACTTATCTGAGGCTTCATTCTGATTGTTTGTCTTCCAATAATTCACATGTAGTCTAATGAATAATGAATTTTAATTATTAAAATCAAATCTTATTCTTCCTTGATTTTTCCTGTTAGCTCCAGTTTTGATCAATAAATTCCAAATGTAACTGAATATTTTGTGGCTATTAGTCATAATGAGAGACTTCATCAATGAATATTATTGTTACGGGTTCTAATATCTATAATAAGGCTGGCAACACTAAAGTCCACACTTGATCTTTATTCACACAAATTAGTCTATTTACGCGCAAATATTTGTAAGTTCAATTAATAAATAAAAACAGATCATCAAATGACAAGCTAATACTTATTTTCAGTAATTATTGACAAGAATTAATGAATAAGTAATTACAGGCTGATCAATAATAAAAGAAACAAGAGTCCAATTAACTATACAATAATGTAGAAAGAAATGATAAAAAGGGCCACTAATCACTTACAAAAACACAGTCCAATTCGTTATTTGACAGTCCCAAATAATTTCACTTGACACAAAGTTTTTAAACTATTAGTAAGCTGCATAAACAGTAAACACTTGTCTCTGCACTTGACACTGTCTAAAGACTGAATAAAGCACTGTGTACTCCACTGGCACGAGATCTGTAATACAATCTGTCACACAGGTTTGTAGAAAACTGAAAAACTGGTTCGCGTGGACTCCTTTATATAGCTGTTGTAGTTGTATAATTCCAAGAATTGGAGGTCACCAGATGCATCGAGAAACTTCAAGAATGCTTGGACCTCGATTGTTCAGGAATTCTAAAGAAATCACGAGAAGTCTCGAGAAATCAATTGAGTGAGAGAGTTGCAGACTTGAATAATAAGAGTGACAAAGACATGTGAAAAGAGAACGCAAGAGAGCAAGGGAATGCATATTGCGTTTCAAGTCACGTACGATCATGAAAACAAAAGAATGACATAAATAGAACAAGTGCGTGACTAACTGCTTGTTTGCTCTCGTAACATTATGTAGGACTTTATCAATAATATTGTAATTCAATCATTTCATCAAAATAAACAGCTTTAATTGCTAAAATGAATTGTTACAATAAATACAAGTTCAAATACAAAAAACCTTGTCAAATTGCAATAATATCAATTGAATTGCTGTTAGGTATAAATTTACCATTAGTGTTTTAGTGTTATTTCATGCTCAATTCCTTTCTTAATTGCTTTTTTGTCCAGATCTATTGAATTTTAGTTCATGTTCAATTCCTTTCTCAATTTTTTGTTCAGATCTATTGAATTTTAGTTCTATATTTTAGCTCCCGTATCTCACGTTGTAACCTCAGTTTTATAAAGTACAAAAAAAAGTATGAAAAAATTCAATTCTACTCGAATTAAATTAAATCCACGCAGGGAGTATATTCATTAATATTGTAACACTGTTATATTGTAAATATGTTTAAATTGAAGAATAAATAAATTTGAATTTGAATTTTGAAATCATAATAATAATTATTATTACAATCTGATAAAACGTGAGCTAATATAATCAATGAGAACAGAATTTTTCTAAATATTTGGTGTTGTGACATTAAATTGATAGGTATTCCAATTATTCATAATCATAATATTAATAAAAGTTCATTATACTATCAGTTTTCACGTCAATATAATCATAATCATAATCAAATTTAACTGTCAATAGTTGATAGCAGCAGTACTTCAGTTCTGTTTTATAATATATTGTTACTGTACCATTCCTCCACATTATTGAACCATTCCTCCACACAGAGATCTGAGTGTAGGGGCCATACGCAAAAACAGAGTCAGATTGCTTGTATGAAGTCAGTTAAGAAGAAGTTATATGGAGTCAGAGTCAGAGGTTATATGGAGAATGCACTTAGAATTTTATTGAAAGAAAGAAAGATTTTATTGCCAATCAAAAACAGAATTATACAAAATGAAAATGATATTGTATTCTTTGTTTTTTATATTTTTATTTGAGTGAATAAAAGTAAGTTTTTGAATAATCATCTTTATTCCACAATAACATATACATAGAATCGTCATTACTAACCTCAAATTTTACCATGAACTGGGTTGATTAATTTTAACCCAATTTAATTTTAACTTTTTATGTGAATTCAACGACTTGCAGTCAAATATTGTATTTGACTGCAGCAAGTCGTTGAATTCACATAAAAAGTTAATATTAACAACGCAGTTCGTCATGGAACAAGAAATCCAGAAACCATTTTTAATTGTTTAATTTGCATAGAACTCGTTGCTAGCCAACACGCTATGCTTATATAATGAATTCAAATAGAAAATTAGGAGTTCAAGTTATATTGTGATGTATGAACATGTTTTATAAGGGCGACTTTGTGCAATACTATCCGTTTTCACGTCTATATTGGTTCAACGAATTACATGACAAAACCACGGAGAGGATTGTTAGAAAATAGCAAGGAATAGGACTTTGCGCGATTTAGAAATCAACACAATTACAAACTAACAACCTTCGGGTCCCAGTCAATGGAGATATTAGACATCTGACAACCTTGAGAAATTCAACCCCTGTTGTGGGAGGATCTGAGGAAAGCCGAAAAATCAATCCTGCGCCGTGTCGGTGATTTGTAAGCCATTATATCGAATTCGGCAACAGTGTTTCGATTTTTACGGGGTAGTTTGGTGGTTGAATGTTAGTGTGCTTTGAAGGGGCAACCCCTCTGCGATTTTGCCATCCCTTATTTTTCTTTAGAATCTGCTACACTTCCTTTACGCACAAGCTTAGGCCACAACACTGTAGCTTACCAGTTTTGGAAATTGAGACCCTGAATTAGAGGGGTGGGCTTGCGGAATTGTTATTGGATCTGTGGTGGAGGGGTATGTCTATGCACCCTTTGCTAGGAGGGTATTCAGTGGGAAGGGGAGTAAAGAGGGGTTGAAAAGTTGAGCGAAAGGAAGAAGATTTAAAGAATATCCGCTTATAAAGCGGACAACAAAAAAGAGGCTCTAATAGGACAAGGGATGAATTCGGAGGAAGAGGGATGGATGTGACAGAAACAGGAAAGTGGGAGAGAGAATAGAAGGGACCGAGTGGAAGAGAGAGTGTGTATGAGTGAGGAGAGAGTTAGATAAGGAGAGAAGATAGTGTGAGAGAAAGAGACAGGAAAAGGGTAGAGAGAAATAGAAGTAGTTGAGAGAGAGAAAAAGGAACGCTAACAAGAGCTGGACGCTACGTACATCAGACCGATCAGGGTTTTAAATGTTGAGAGAACGCGGTTTTGACGTGTGTTAAAACCGGGCATGGCAGAAATTCACCCATCACAATGATAAGCACCATTGTAAATCACCGTAAACTTTCTAAAGTAAGCCGCTTTTGTCAAAATTCTTCGCGCTATATTCCACAAGTAGCTAGCTATCCATCTACACTGAATTCACCTACAAAACTTGAACTTTGGATTCTAATAATTCACTCACTCTCTGTTTGTATCGTCCCTACCTTCCGTAATACGCATGACTAAGTGACCCTCTACTTTCAACCAACCATGCCGTTTGCAAGTGGGAAGTTGCATGTACGCGGACTCCTCAAAAAGGGCGTGGTCGTAGCACCCTTCATCCCTGCCAAAACTTGTACGCATGACCTTTTGAAACAATTTTCAGTTGAGTCCCACAATCTATGGATATCGAATTGAATCTTGTCGAATTTATGATCAATTCATCATGACAAATGGAAATGTAATGAAAATATACCACCAGAATGAAGTCAAAATTAAATCAATACGATTTAATACGGATGATGAGATGAATTGAATACAGTGGAAAACTATTCCTGTTATTTGTAATGCGTTTAAATCCGGTACAAATCTTCAACCAATGTAGATGGAAAATGCATGTTAATGTTGAGTATATAAACTCAATTATTAATATTTTTTTCTCTTTTTTTCTATATTAAATATTTTTGTTTATTAAGAAACTTGGATGTCTAAACTGACCATCTAAGGACCCTTCATTTATTACTTCTCTTATATTCTATATTTATTATTTCATTTACCACCATCATTGTTTTCTCTTTATTGTAAATTCTTTGAAATTTATAATTGTTCATGGGAATTTTTAATTTTATGTACGTTTTTTCCTCTTATTTCCGTAATTTAAAATCAATTTTCCGCATCTATTGTTTTGTTATGGGTATGGGTCTTCTAAATGCTTCTAAATACTGTATATTAGTTCAATTATATTTTTGAATAAATAAAACACTTTACATGTCTTACTGGTGAGCCTGAATCATAATCAATTATTACCCAGTAACTACTAAAAACATTTTTTTTTATGATCAAGTAACTACTAACAAAATTAGGATTGAAAAGTTGATATATCTTGATATTATTTCCTATTTGAATTGAATTTGAATTTGAATTGAATTTATTGCCACATAAAAAAAAAACAGAAACATTACAAATGTCGTTGTACAAAATAAAACTAAATAATAATACACTTCTACATTATATTAATCTACATAACTACAAGATCTTTTGTATTAGTGATTACAATGTAATTATATGTAAAATATTTGAATATAAATTATATGTAATTAATTAATTATCTGTATATCGTCTGTAGCCCTAGTACAGTAATGTGCTCAATTACTATTATTTAGTTTTTATAATTATTATGGCATCACCAGCAAAAGGAAAAACCTTGTGCGCTGGTGAGAGTCGCATTTATAGTTTAATAAGTTTATTTATTTTTTAAAAATTTATTTAGTAGACAATATAGTCACTTGCATATAATTTTATTTATTGAATAAAATTTAAAGATGAGAAATTTGCCTGTTCTATTTGCCGAAAAAGTAATATAATTAGTTTTGTTAACATTCAAACTTAGAGAGTTAGAATCCATCCAGCTTTTAATAAGACGCATGTCATGTTCAGCTACTTTAAATGTCTCTTTCCAACTATTTTCTGAAAATATAATTACCGAATCATCGGCAAACGAAGAAATTATTCCATTTTTTAGTTTAACATTGAACAAATCGTTCACATACAGGATAAACAAAATTGGTGAAAGTACCGTTCCCTGGTAATTGATTTTATCAGTTTGTGTATTCTTATTGTCTTATAAAGATTACACAGAATTGGTTATATTAATTCATCAAATTTTTCTTATTCATTTCATTACAACGCTGTCCAAGCACTATCCAAACAAATAGGGTAATTAAAATGGATATACTTTTATTTATCATTACAGAAATTATATTGCAACAATAATTATTTCATAATTTGTACTTGAGGAGTTACTATGGTGGATACAATCTACGCAAACTGTGTAAAAAATGAAGTGTACTGAACAATCTATACTTGAGTGAGGTGTTATGTAGTATGCATACTGTAAGCACTTTAAATAATACAGTGTAAGGTCAGTTAGATTAGGAGAATGCTATTCTAACAAAGTTTGATTAGGATAGGAGAATGACTCAATCAGCTGAAATCAGTTGTTTTGTATAGAGATGGGTCGTACTAGGTTTTTCTGATACTAAGTATTTCGAGTACTAGTACGTTCTAATATCTATTCCAAATACCTGTTCCAAAATACTAGGTAGTATTTTATATTAGCCAGTTTGCCAGAGTAGACGTACAAGAGTACACGTACAAGAGAGTATCGTACTGCGGTACTGGTACTGTTTCTCACGTTAAATACAGCACGAATCTTTATTACTCGTGTTAAATACAGCACGAATCTAATTATTGAGTTGCTCTCAAATGTGCTGTAGCGAAATGAGACACGGACGGCAAGACCTTGAGACGCTTGAGTAACAAACTACTTTTTAGTACCCGTACTCAAGTACTCAAGAAGTATTTGTACTGGAAAAGTACGCGCGTACGCCATACGCAACCAAAGACAATCTAGACGCATGCGCCTACAATCGAGTATAGTGAATAGAGAGAGAGCGTGAGAGTGAGCGAGAAAGAGTGAGTGAGTAGTTGAATAGTTCTATAACGAGAAATTAGCTATTAATAGCTACTGTACAACTGCAAATTACAAAGCTCCACTCCCACTCCGTAAATTGGAGTGGGGACTTGAAGTCGCGTAGTTTACTAGTTTCTAGAAATACTCACAGATATCTGAGTATTTTGTACTTCGAATACTAGGTGCTAGTCCGTACGTTCAAATACTCAGTAAAAATACCTGTTCCAGTAAATACGCCTCATCTCTAGTTTTGTAGCCAATTTAAAGTTGGAATAGAGAGAAAAGAAAGAGCAGGTACCTACAATGTAAATCCTGCCACGAGCGATCAATCAATCGTTCAAGGAAAATTGTCCAAAATGATGAGCTGTCTTAAAATGGCCGATGATTTATTGGCAGAACAGAAATATTTCTCTCCATAATAAGGAAGACTCTTCATGAGGAACATTTGGAAATGTTTTTTTTTATCTTGATTAGAAACAAGTTGGTAGCAATAAATAAGATTGTCGCTTCAACATAACCGGCGCTGTTGAGATGCTCATCAAATATTAACAAGTTTCATCTTAACAGGATGAGACGGACATCTTCTTGACGGACGTTTTGGAATGTGTGAGTGTCTGTGTGTGCGCGTGCGTATGTGAATTGGTCTAGGTCATGAGTATTGGTGTGTGAATTGAGAGATTGAGGAATTACTTTATCATGGGAGAATCGGAATAGAAGAAACGACACTAGACTCAAGAGAGAGATTGCTGTAAAATAAAACAAGTAGGGGACGTGATGGAGAAAAAGTAGGAGAATAGACAACTTGTGAATAAGGTGATAATATCTACGAAGTGAATAATAGAAATAGATCAGTACAATAATGAATTGTACTTGAGCCTATAATAGTAGTTTATGCAACGATTTTATTTTGACCCTTATTAAAGCACGAGTTAGATGTAAGTTATAACACAAGCGAATGCGAGTGTTATAAATATCTCACGAGTGCTTTAATGGCCAAATAAAATCGTTGCATACACTATTTTATCTACGACCACTAGTATACATTCAATTAAAACAATTTCATTTTACCTGTGACTGTCAGAGATACCTATAGCCTCTCATCTCAAATACGAAAAGTTATAGTAGATTGTTAGGTTAGCAGCTTAGTTAGCAATTTGATCAAATCAGCTGATAGTTTCACAATATTGATTCCATCAAAAATGATTCTGATTGGTCCAGAATCCGTGTTATAATGTAGAACCTGTACTATAATGAGCTCTTTATACAACGGGTTCCAAAAAGCATTTCGAAAAGACAGCTGTTTTGGCATCAATTGTGAAACTGTAATGTATACATTATGACATGGTCGTAGATAAATAATATATAATACATATCAATCTCATCAAATATTGATTTTAACACTGAATCGAATAAAAAATATCCAAGTATAAAGAATAAAATAAGATTAGTACCATGATTATGATAGTAATAATAATAATAATAATAATAATAATAATAATAATAATAATAATAATAATAATAATAATAATAATAATAATAATAATAATAATAATAATATAATAATAATAATAATAATAATAATAATGATACTTGAACAAGAGCCTAGGAAAATCAATGTAATAAACCTAAGTTCTCATAAAAATTTTAATTAAAGGAACGTAAGAAAAATGAAAAATATCCAATAACTACGCAATCTGTTATTCAATTTTCCTGGGTTCAATTTTTCCCAATTGATAGATTACCAAACTTTAGATCATTTGAGCACCAAAGTCGCAGATGCAATATAATTAATTCACAATTAGACGAAGATAAAATACAAGGAGAAAAGGAATTATTAAAATTATTTCACATGTTAAAACAACAGAACTATAACTTTAAAGGATAGAACAGAAAAACGTTATATTGTTACATAATTTCCGATTTTCCTCTTGTTATCACCATTTCTACAGACCTAGACTGATTTTTTGTCTCTTTTCTCTTATTGCAGGTGCATCAAGCCTGAGAAGCATGACAGGAGGAAACTTATCAACAGATATCGCTGCATTTGGGTGCATTATTAGGGTATTAATAATTAATTAAAAAATTATTAGGGTACGGCACAGTGAAGCATGTATAATCGATGATAGTTATGAACCATTATGCTGTGGTTTATCACTATAACCATATTACCATAATCATGACCATATTACCATTACCAAAACAATATTACTATTAAATTTCACATTTATGATTACAACCGGTTGATGTTTCATCGTACAAGCATCCCAATAATATTGTGTCATACTCTTTACTGATTTTGAATAAAGACTGGTGAAAATAATAGAGGTTGGTTGAGAAGAAGAAAAAGAAGGAGGTGGAGGATTCAGATTCAAATTCAAATGACTTTATTTGTGTAAATTTACAATGTATTTGAATGATAAAGTGTTATTAATATTAGCAACTCTCAGATCCACTAGTTGAAGTTAAGTACAGTTGATTTTGAATCGTAAACATAATGGTTGAATAGTTTGAGTAGAAAAGTTTATAAATACAACAAATATATATTCTAAGGTATAATATAGCAGAAATTGTTAAAAAAAAAAAAATAAAAAACATAATGAAAATAGAGCTTGGATCTGAGAGATGAATTACACAAAGAGGCGAAGTCTTGGCCATTGAGGCCATTCTTACACTTATCCTTTAAGAGGAGAAGGAGGAGGAGGAGGAGGAGGAGGAGGAGGAGAGGGAGGTGGAGGGGGAGGAGGAGGAGGAGAAGGAGGAGGAGGAGGTGGAGGGGGAGGAGGAGGGGGAGGGGGAGGAGGAGGAGGAGGAGGAGGAGGAGGAGGTGGTGGAGGAGGAGGAGGTGGTGGAGGAGGAGGAGGAGGAGGAGGAGGAGGGGGAGGGGGGGAGGAGGGGGAGGAGGAGGAGGAGGAGGAGGTAGAAGAAGAAAAGGAGGAGGAGGAGGTAGAAGAAGAAAAGGAGGAGAAGCAGCAGGAGAGAAGAAGAAAAAGAACAAGAAGAACAACAACATAACAACAACAGAAAAAAGAGGAATGAGAAGTAGAAAAAAGAAGAGTAGAAAAAGAAGAATAAAGCGACGACAAAGAAACAAAAGATGAAGAAAAAGCAGGAGAAAAAATGAAGAAGAAGAAGAAAGAGAAGAAGAAAAAGCAAGAGAGGAAGAAAGTGAATAAAAAGGAAGAGAAATGAAAATTAAGAAAAAAAAAGAAAAGAAAAGGAAAGAGAGGAAGAAGGAAGTAGGAAAAGAAGAAAATGAAAGGTATGGAGAAGAATAAGAAGAAAAATAAGAAGATAGAATGCAAAACAGTGGAGGTGCAATTGGCTTTTGGATGCGGTGGCGGAGAAAAGTAGATATGTTACGGAGAGAATATAAATTCTTGTCGACAGGCGTTGAGGATTAAAATGCCGCAGAAGGATTGAGTGAGGAGCAAACAAGTCGGCTTAAAAGTTCAGCGGCGTTTCACTCCTGAAGAACATTTCCTCCGCAAAAGGCGACCCACGAAAAATAAGAAGTTGCTGGTGGATGAGAAAGAGCAGAGCTGATGGCAGCGCAGAAGAAGTAGAGAAGAACAGAGTCGATGATTGTCGAGATAATAAGAAGCGGAAAGAGAAAAACGTAAATCTGTCCTATCTTCCCCTGTCAGGCGCCGTTCTCTAGTAGGAGAAACAAGAACGACAGAAAAGTATACATCAAAGTCATTATCCGAAATTAGGAACGACGAATCCTCAATCAACTAAGTTCTAGTCGCAACTTATTATATAAAACAACTTTTATTCAACTTGATCAATACGCTAAAAACATCGAGATATCATTCAAAATGATTGCAGGAGTTTCAGAATGTTGATGAATGGTTCAAGTCCCGGAAAGTGTTATCAGTTTTTAACGAGGAATGTTTATTTTTCATGAGAAATATGATTTATGAGTTGCGCTATTTTATTTCCAATTTTTTATGTTGCAATAATAAGATGTAGGCTTATTATGTGGAAAATGATTTTACATTCTTGGCGTTTTCAGTCTAGAACTAGAACATTATGCAAATTTAAAAAAAACTCCATGTCTTTTTAGTCCAAATAAATGCTGAATATTATGAATTGGGACCAATTTCAATTTTTTCTTCAATTTCAATTTTATTTAACACACCAAAAACATACACAAATTACAAAAAAAAAACAATAACATACAATTACGTGGCTTCATTGTGGGGTGTGCAGGAAAACGATACTTATCCAACTATGGCAAAGCCATGTATCAGGATAAGTGAAATAGTAGATGAAAAAGGAAGAGGAGTTTGAAAAGATGAAAAACTCCTTACTCATACCAATTTCTTTCTCCTTTTTCAATCATAATATAGATAGAATCATAAAGCTTCAAAGATAGAGTACCTCAATAGAGTACCTTTAAAATAATGCCTTTTATTATATAAAGCCAAGTGACATGAAGAGATATTTTTTGCTATATTTTAAACGTGGTAAGTGACTCTGCAATTGATTGAGCCTTTTATATAATGAGAGATATAGAATAGGGGTGTGTGCGTTCGTGCGTTTTGTGTGTCAGTCTTTAGTGTTTCGCAAAAACGGCAAAGATTAAAATACTAAATTTGGCACAAAACTTCCTCTAAACTCAATTTAGTTTAAAAGTTTGGTTGCACAAACGTCCTATAATGAATTCGTTCCACTTATATAGGCTTAATATACATCACATTATTCAGTATAATAAAAGTGAGCCACTTTCTGGTATGCAAGTGGAAATATTCTACGTTAGCCAAATCGATCAAATAGACAATCAACTGGAAAAAAGACCTGAAGAGACCAATCCCGTGTCTTATTATGGAATATAAAGAATCGACATAATCAAAATTTAGTTAAACTAAATAAACAACAAATTTCTAAACCTATATGGCTTACAGATGAGTAAGCAACGGAAACTTTAAATCAATCTGTAATAAACAAAACAGTATACTATAAATACAACCAATCAAAGTAACTGAATTAGAATTAATACGATCCATAAATATGTATAACAATCGAATAAACCACCTAATTTCAACAAAACACTAGCAAAAATTACAAAAACCTTGCGACGGTGCTTCTATATACATGAGCTTTGCGAAGTTGGATGGGAAAATAATGTAGGCTACTTTACCATAATAAGAAATAAAAAAATTAATAAAGTGTAAAAAACTTTAAAGAATTTTAATAGGTTTTCTAAAATGAATAAATTCAATTCTAGACTACTTGTGTATTGTTCTTCTTTGTTACTTTCTATATATTCACGGTTTTTAGTTCTTGATTTGATTACTACTTTTTCCTTGTTGCTCCTCCCACCAGTGGGCGTGACTTGTTATGGCTTCAGCCAATCACAAACCTTCAATGAAGGTCAGCCTATCCCTTAGCCAATAAGCGTGTTCATTAAGCTACTATGTACATTCGTTTTAGTTTGTTTGAGATTGATAATGGTACAACAAACTAATACCTCACTATTTTTAATAAATGTGGTTGTGACTACTTCTTTTTATTCATTATGGATATCTTTCACAATATCACGTTCACCACTACAAAAAAAAGGCTCTCTAAACTTAAAATTATTAATAAAAACAAGGTAAACATTGAAGAAATGCATAACAAAATAAAATCGAAAAAAAAATGCATCTTTAAAGTGTGAGAAAATAGCAGCATGAGAAATTTTAAACTTCGCCTAATTTGCTAGTGCACCGAATTTGGTATACTTTCCGAGGCTGAATCCAGAAGGGCGATAATTTGGCACCAAAGATGACGGGGATTAGTTGAGATCGACTGAAGCAGCATGCAGGTCCCCCCTGGCTTGCTTATTGTTGTGTGAAAGAATAGCTGTGGGGATGCACCATCCCGATTCCCGACAGACGGATTATGCGGCCAAATACTTTGTATCCTGATACAGTTGAACGGTTCTGAAAGCATCAGTTCAGACGCTGTTTCATTAGTTCTTCTCTTTCCACAGTTCTGAACCAGACCTAAGCAGATTTGGCTCACCTGGCTGCTGTTGATAACAGCCACCGTCTCCCGCTGAGCTCTGTAAGCCACTGAAGGGTGCAGCTCGGCTAATAAGATGTAGGCGCTTGTATGAATGTGACCCACCGTCACGTTGGAAATTGCGTTTTAGCATAGTTCGTATCTCAGATAAAAATGTCAGTTGTTATGAAATCATGCAATAATAAATGTACATAGTGAAGACTCATAAAGTCTACAAATAAAGTCTGTACGCTGTTGTAGTAAGAGATTGGATTGCTCTTTGAGAACAATAATAAATCAAATAAAGGTTTAAATAACTGCGTTTCGGTATTCAATAATTATTGTATTCACTACCGGTTTCAACGTTCCATCATCAGGTGGCTGTAGACGTTATTGTGTCATCGTCGATTCGGCGTAATATAAAACGGAGAATAAAAAACACACACATCACATATCACGAAACGAATCTATATGGAATAATAAATTGATGTTTACATGATGTTGTCGTATGTTGATGTTGTCTGTAATGTTTTACATGAAAAAATACTTGACGAGCAATCTAATATCAAAACTGACACTGTATTTCAAATTAAATTATGATTTTCACTTACTTATATTGGAGTGTACTTATGAGTGAATGAAAATCATATTTTGAATAGTAATACAGTGTCTGTTTTGATATTAAATGATTATCTAACGTGGTAAAATAATCTTCATTTTAATAGACTTCTAAACGATTAAATAATCTTATATTCCATAAGATTATAAGAATATTTCTTATATCCCAAACACATATTATAAATCTTCATTGATTTATCTTATTCTATTAAACGAGCAAGGAATTGTATGTATGTACGTATTTCCAGTCACTATCTCAAAAACGACTCTAACGATTTTGATGAAATTACAAATATAGGAGCTTTTTGGTGCAAAAATACGATTGCGCTAGGTCTCATTCCTGTAAAAACTCGCTGAAGGACACAAAAAGGAGAAATCTATCCTTAAAGGAACAGCTGATAAAAGAGAAACAGTTTTTAATCATATGGTAGGCCCATTAAAGCTGTCTGGAACGCAAAAACTTCCGCGCGTACCGTGTAGTCGTAGTCTGAGCCTTGCAGTCATGTAGGAAGCATATGACTGGAAAGTCAGAGCTCAGCTTATGACGCCATTATTTCTTTGGTGAAAAAAAACTTTTCTAATTACAATTTAACCCAACGAACCCATAAGACCAATAGAAGGGGCGTATGCACTAGCGTAGTATTATAGGAGGTGAAGCCAAGTCCGCCATCCATGTAGTGGATAGAAAGACGAAATCGTGTTTTCAAGAGCAGAAAATTTCAATGCGCGCTCTCCAAATAAACTGCAGTTTAACACACTTAGGATTAAGATATAACTTTCAAACTTGGCATGAGTATAGACAATTAGTTTCTAACGATAACAGTGGCATTATAAAAGTTAATGGTTACCTCTATATATTTTAATTAATTGTTTAAAGTTATATTTTTGTCCGAGTTTCAAACCATGACATGAAAAAGTGAGTCGGCTACCAAAATTTTCATCTTTTGGGTAGAGATGTGATCAAAGCGAGAAAGTTGTACAGAAATAACGGAATGATTTTTTCATGACTTTTATTTTAATGTACGACTTATACTTTGGATGCAATGTTAGGTTTAAGTGCAACGTTGAAACGCGATCGGGATGGCGCGCTGTCGTCAGCCGGCTTGCGCATCCTGGACCACAAAGCCAATTATTCACTTATTTCTTGTGTTTGATTCAATACTTCCTTGAAGGTTTATTATTGTAATGTAATAATATTATAGTTAGATTGCTTTTAGTAAATTGTTGATTAAATTAGTCCAACTTTTAAATCTTTCCGTTATGAACGCAAATGAACAAAATCCAAATAGGAAAGTGTTTATTAGAACAATGTCATTATTAAATAAAAATTCATCTTTAAAGTCATTGAATCGTATAAATTGCTTACAAAGTGGTATCCCATCAACCCAACCACCACCTATCTTGAAAAATTACAGTTCTACGAGCTGGTAAACTCGAAATTCAGATTGTTACTCAAAATACATAGTGTCTAAAAGAACATTTTTACCAATTGGAATTAACATTATTGTTGATTTGCTTGTGCACTAGCTTATGATGGAAAATGTAGAGATGAGGTGGGACCGCTTCACAGCATAACGCGTCGTTAATCCCCTTCCCACAGCATTATCTTCGATCTTCAAGATACACATAATTTCCCCAAACATTTAACCCCCTCCCCCCCGAGCGGAGCTCGGTCTCCCGATATTATGTATAATCTCTATAATCATTTTAGTTGATCTAAAACGATCAAAAAAGCTTATTATTTAAATTTTAAAATGAAAGGAATTTTTCATGAATTTTCTCAACAATAGATCAAATCAAATCAAATCAAATTTATTCACACTTCTTGAATACAGAAAATAAATGAATGAAATAATTTTTACTTTGTATAGTCCTCACAAAGACATAAATCTGAGTATGATTTCACATTAGCAATAAATAAGTATACAATTTTAAGTACACGTTTTATGGATAAATGACAGGTTAAAGAACAATATACAAAGATAAAGATAGATAGTAATGAATGAATGAATTTCTTTATTGCCAATAAAACTACATTTCAATATAAAACAAATGATAATAATAACAATAGATATAATAAAGATGTAATAATATATATATGATGTTGAAGATCCATCTTGTTTCCACTAATATGTATTATAAACTTAAAAAACACTTTTGAATGGAAATTGACTCACGTTATGGCGTGACGGCCGTTTCGCTCTGTTGTCTAGAGCATCATCAGACGACCCACAATACACTGATTCAAGGCATGAGTTTGAGTTCATAGCTCAAACTCATGCCTTGAATCAGTGTACTGTGGGTCGTCTGATGATGCTCTAGACAACAAAGCGAAACGGCCGTCACGCCATAAGGTGAGTCAATTTCCATTCAAAAGTGTTTTTTAAGTTTATATAATATATATAAGTTTATATAATATATATATATATATATATATATATATATATATATATATATATATATATATATATATATATTGCAATAAATATCTTAATAGAGAGTGGCTTGCTGGCTTAGGCCTGGTATCAAAGTTCTCAATTTGGAATCTCTGACGTAATTTTTAATGACTGATTCGAATAAATCATTATTGATGTTACATTAGGGTGCTCGACCACTGAAAGCTGTGCTGAGTTGTGCTGTGCTGGGATTGCTTTAAAACCCGAACTAATGGTTTTCAATGAACGCCTGGCCATTGGCATAGCGCAACGCTGCACATCTTTCGGTGGCCGGGCGTTCATTGAAAACCATTGGTTGGATTTTAAAAGCTATCTCACCACAGCACAACTCAACACCCCTTTCAGTGGCTAGGCGCCTACCAAATGAATAAGACTACCAATTGGGGAGTGATAGCCGAGTGCCGTAGCAGGTATCTGTCAATCAGAGATAAGCTACGAAGCTCCTGGTCATCTTTGTAACGGTGACCGATTAGATTGGCCAGCAAAAAAGACTCTGTTCTCTGCTGTAAAATCACTTCCCGGTGGTTCGGAACCCACCTAAAACTGTAGGTCCAACTCATTAATCACCATCATCCAATTCATTACCCACGCACAGGTCTCAGACCTATGTGGGCTTCATCATCCTCCAAAAAAAAAAAATCGAACTATTTATGATTATGAATTTGATTATTCACAGATTAGTATTCCTAAACCAAGGTGTGAAAATTCTATCCAATGTTTCCAATATACAGCATTTCTGTTTTATTATTTTTTTTTTGGTTTAATTCTTCAATTCCATAATTTTTATGTCTTTTTTGGATGAAAAATTGCTCATAAAATATTTTCTATGATTGAGATTGTTATTGTGTTATAAGATGAACGAGCTTTGCATTTATCAAATCTTTATTCACAAAAATTGTGGACATTTATAAAAATCAACCAGAATTTATTTGCTATTCATTAACAGGTTATCGTAAGATTCTGTAATGTTCGTTGTAACGAACCTTATATCAACAAGAAATATCATGAGAATATTGATAATTAATAATATTTCTAATTATTGCTCCAAACCAATATGTAGTGTTCATCAACATAAAAAATGCTCTATAAGACGAATTGAATTTTGGCTCACTAATTATGTTTTCACGATTCCGAGTACAGCAAATCTTCCAAAACCTTTGCTCTATAAGACGAATTGAATTTTGGCTCACTAATTATGTTTTCACGATTCCGAGTACAGCAAATCTTCCAAAACCTTTGCTCTATAAGACGAATTGAATTTTGGCTCACTAATTATGTTTCACGATTCCGAGTACAGCAAATCTTCTAAAACCTTTGCTCTATAAGACGAATTGAATTTTGGCTCACTAATTATGTTTTCACGATTCTGAGTACAGCAAATCTTCCAAAACCTTTGCTCTATAAGACAAATTGAATTTTGGCTCACTAATTATGTTTTCACGATTCTGAGTACAGCAAATCTTCCAAAACCTTTGCTCTATAAGACAAATTGAATTTTGGCTCACTAATTATATTTTCACGATTCCGAGTACAGCAAATCTTCCAAAACCTTTGCTCTATAAGACGAATTGAATTTTGGCTCACTAATTATGTTTTCACGATTCTGAGTACAGCAAATCTTCCAAAACCTTTGCTCTATAAGACAAATTGAATTTTGGCTCACTAATTATGTTTTCACGATTCCGAGTACAGAAAATCTTCCAAAACCTTTGCTCTATAAGACGAATTTAATTTTGGCTCACTAATTATGTTTTCACGATTCCGAGTACAGCAAATCTTCCAAAACCTTTGCATTCCTTTTTTTGTAGGTTACAATGTATCAAAACTGTATTGAAGTTACTATATAAAATTGAATTGTCTTGTGTGAATAATGTTTTTTCAAGTTGAATGAGCTATACATTCGTTAAATAATTATTCTGATTCGCCAATTACGTTTACGGGCTTACAATTTATTCTAAGAAAAGCAAATCTTCCACAATTTTTGGATTTTTTTCGGTTTGCAGTTTATAATTTATCAAATCTTTTTGTAGATTTAGCATAATATTGAATTTTCTTGTGTGAGTTCTATCAAATGTTTGTCCATTAGAATTGAAATTTGAAACGCATCCTGTAGTTTCATATTTATGAGAGCGATGGCATGGCCGTGGAAACCACCACACCTTTCAGCTGCATTTTTATATTCGCTAACAAACCGCTCAAAGAAAGATGTTTCGGATCCATGCATCTAGTCAACCTGTCATCTGCACATTATTTCTGTAACTTTCAACTTTGAGCGGACAGACAACCCGTGTGCTCCGAATCCACTTGTCAGGTTATTATGATAATCTCCATCTGCCTGAAACCCCAATTTAAAAGCACAGATTTGTTTGTTTAAGTTTTGAACATCACTGCTTAGGAATATCTCTACAGAACAAGGCTACTAGAATATTTTACAATGCTTGTTGATTTTGTATTGTGTCAAAAATTCATATTAATTTCAAAAGACAATTTTAATGGGAAGCAACTTTACTGGTAGGAGCATCTTTCATAAATTTGACTAGATTTATAGAAATCAACCGGAATTTTTTCGCTTTTCATCAACAGGTTGTCAACAAGAAATATCATGAGAATATTGATAATTAATTTTATTTCTAATTATCAGTGGTTGAATGTATGAATAAAGTAACATCTTGAATGGATATAGAAAGGACTCAATAATTTATTAAAGTATATATTCTTGAATAAATGAAAATCTAAAGAACTTTTGTTTTTTTCGGATATTAAAAATAGATGATTCTAGATAGCTCTTCTGTGCAATTCTTTCTTTGGTAATGTATTGAGCAATAATTTGATATATTAATGAAAAGCTCCAATGATTAATTATTTGAAGAACTCAATAGTTAAGGAATAAATTCTTAAACGAATATATATTTCAGTTTTCAAAAAGATTTACTTTTTCCGAACTTGAATGAATTTTCAAATGATAAATGAAAGCTCTTTCCGTATAACTTTTTCTGCTTGGACCCGTGTCATGAGACTGTGATTTCATTTCCATGTTTTCTTGAGACAAATGGATTATTAAGACAAACGAATTATAAATTCAAGTGTCACATTCATAGCGACTTGCTCCACTTGCAAGCATTATTTTATGAGAATAAAAAACTTTCAGTGAGTGAAAATTTACATTTTCTCATGAAACATGAATACTCAACTCAGTGGGTAAAAAATTTCATTTTTCATGAACATAATGGCATAAATAGAATGTTATTGTAAAAAATATTAATCAACAAACTAAAATCTAAGTTATTGAAACGTTCTGTGATGTTTTCCGTGACGAAATAATTGATAAACAGTCTTATATCAAAACTGACACTGTATTTCTATTTAAATTATGATTTTAAGTGAGTAAAAATCATAATACGGAAATATCAATAAATCAATCACAGAAATACGGTGTCAGTTTTGATATATCATTTAAACGCTCTTCTTATAGATATTCAAACCAGTATGAACTTCATTTCATTTAGCAGAGTAAATAATAAACCTTGTTGGGAAAAATGAACATAATGAAATGAGGAAGTAGATAATAAAAAGTCAACACTTTCACCCCCGAGTTGACACATTCTCATTAATATTCTCTTCTAACTTCCAAGACACTAACTTCCGTCTCAAACATTGTAAGAGACAAAATCTTCACTATTGTACATCCTCTCTTATTGGGTATCCTCAAACGCTATTTGAATCCTATTTTGATTTATTAAACGACTTATTTAATTGTAAGCAAGGACATGACAATTTAGATCTTCTTTTATTACGTCACTTGTTTTCTGTTTTGATTTATTAAATGAGCTATTCAATTTTAAGCAAGGTTATAACTATTTAGATTTTCTTTTGTGACGTCCCTTGTATCTCATTTCGAATGAGCTATTAAATTCTAATTAGAAATATTGTGTGAATACAAGTGTATCTTCTTATATGGACGGCTGTTACCACTGATTGTTTGATGAAGGGTGAATTATTATTGATTGTTCTCCTGTAACAATATCCTCAACAAATACAGGGCTGATTGAATAATAAACTTTTGAAAGGCCTGCAGCCATCTGTTGCCGAGATGAAATATATTTCGTAACATCTGAATTTCCAACTCTTCATTCTTCTGCTTTGTGGTAATTTATACGTTTCAAGGAACCCTTTTCTTGGAGTCGGCTCTGTCCTCTGACAAGATAATAACGGGGGTCGGATAACTTCTCGTAGGGCGCTAAGCCCTTTTTGGATGAGGCTCTTTTATCTGATCCGCGCTATCTCCAAAGTAAATTACCATATCCGTTTCAAGGTTGAAAAGTTTCCGAGCAGTCTGGCAGTAACCTGTTTCTGGAAGCGCACCGTTCTTCGTCTCAAAGACGACAAAAGTGGATGAAGTAGATTTTTCTTGGCCGTCTGACAAAAACTCTGAGGAGGTGGGTGCGTGCTCTCCTGAGGTGAATCATTTATCGCATTTGTAATGTGGAATGGATCACTTTATTTTAATACTTGTGCTGTGATCTAGTACAGATCATGCATCAGCCTATTTTAAACCCAAAAGTTACAAAGCAGTTATTAATACCAACACCAAAGTTACGATTCATAGATTTTCCCAAAATTTTCCACAAATTACTCATATTGCAGTACTCTCATATATGTCATAAGATCTGTACCAGCTGAGTATTAAGTGTGAGAATTTGATTGTCACGAGCTTAGGGGTACTAAATATTCCATTTATAGGGATGCTTGCACTATGCAGCTTCCAATCCTCGGTGATTATCACCATAGTTATCACTGTTTCTATTAGGTTTGCTATCTTAGTATGGGGTAATTCATCAAAACAAAATCTTGATAGGGTGTTTAAGATCCAAAAGAAAGCTGTTAGGTATATGGAAAGAGTAAATAGATTAGATTCGTGTAGGCCATTGTTCAAGAGACTCCTAACTGTACCCTGATTATATGTGTATGAAGGTACTTTATATGTAAAAGAAAGTGATATTAACCAAAACCTTGACGTAGGGCCTACACGATTATAATACAAGAACCCGAGGAGATTATTACTTGGTAAGTCACAATTTAGCTTATTCAATTAAAAATTATGTTATATTGATAGGAAACTCTACAAGCTAACGCAGTTTTTAAAGAGTCTTGGAAATATAGAAATATTTAAAAACCAATTGAAAAAATATTTAGTTGATAAAGATTCTTATAGTGTACAAGAGTTCTTTTCACATCAAAATTAAGCCTCACCTCAACTAATTGATACAGTAATTATGGTGACTAGTGTATAAGAGTATAATTGTTGATCTGACTTGGTAGCACTATGGTAACTAGTGTGTAAGATTGTATACATATAATTTTTGATCCTACTAGTCTTATACTCCTTAACTGGAGTCTCCAAGACGTAATCTACAAGAAAAAGAAAGCAAAATCAAACAAATGCTACAGAATGATGTATGGAGATTGCAGCTGCGTGATACGCTGTTCCAGCAGTCAGTGTAGCTTACTGTATCAATATAGGCGATGCACTTCTGATGCATCAAAATCATGTGCGAGCATCGTTAGTGAAATTATCATGAGATTTGTTCTCAAGTTCACTCCTTGAGAAATGATTAATTATGCTTGAAAGTTATCCCTGCACATGAATCCATTCACAGAAAATAACGGCTCCCGATTTGAAGAAGTGTGCTTAATAGTTTTCATATCATATCATATCTGTCTGTAATAATCTATCTGTAATAATATCTATCATAATCATATCTATCTGTATTTTCGACCTTGAGGCTATACGTAGTTCTAAGAGTTATACGTTCATGGTTTATATGAATCACGCTCATAATGGTTATTTTGGGTATTTGGGATCTTAAGTTAACGTTGAAAGTTTTCCTACCTCAAAGGGTAAGTCCTTTAGCGGTACTTTTTCATCAACATTGAAATGTATGCAAATTTATTACTTCTCTTTGTCTCTGTTCATCTAGAATGACAATTCTTGCTTAGTCTGGAAACTTTTCACTGAGCTCATTTTCAATATTCTAATAATATTTCAAGCTTAACTCGTTCATCCACCTTTTACTGATGATGGCTACTCTGTTCTCTGTTGGTAATAACAAAAAGTCAAATGAGCAAACATGCGAGTAATTTAGTAACGTAGATTTCATATTGAAAGCATAAAAATAGAACCAATAACAAACTTGTTACAATATACCTAGAACTCATAAAACTACAACTATAAAAAAAGACTTTGAAGAGAATATGAAGAAAATTCGAATAGATTCAATAACTAAACTGGTAACAATATAGGCCTACCTAGCATTTATAAAACTACTATAAAAAATGAATTTGAAGAGAATATGAGGAAAATTCGAATAAATTCAATAACTAAACTGTTAACAATATACCTAGAATATAATATAAAAATATAACTTTCAAAAAGCGCATGATTTCAAAGAAAATACAACAACTGTCACACCTTTTCCGATCTTGCATCACATCTGACACATCAGGAGACCTTCAACACACACTGAATCTATTATTTTCAACCCTTACAAAACCAGCGATGCATGACAAAATGATTGTTTACTGCAATAAATTTCACAGACACAACTATAGTATTATTTGTAAGCCCACATTGATTCAAAGCTGATCTCAGCGGGCATAACTGAACAGAACTTATGAATGTAGTTTTCAGACCCTAGATATACCAGGACGGTATAGTAAGTAATATTACCATACCGTCCTGAGATATACTCAACTCAATTCAATTGTCCACCACAATCAATTCCACATACACCACTATAGTTTTTGTGTGCCCGTATTAACTTACAACAGATCTCAGCGGACATAACTGAACAAAACTATATATATATATATATGTAAAGTTTCAAGGTTTGGATTTTTTACATGCGGTCTAAAGGGTATATATATATACACTAAGCTGTAGAGACATACATAAAAATATAGTTTTTCAATAAAACTATAGATATATACTCAGTTGTAGAACTCAAAGTCGTGCTGGTTTGAGGGGAACCATTCTCAGCACGCGACAGACTATTCAGAGTCATACCTTTTCTCCTGTAGTTCGCTGCACAACGCAGTTAATTAAAACAGAAATATGGGCTTCTCAATAGCTCCATTTTGGAGAATGCAGAGTGAAGGGGTTATTTTATTAAGGGACCGATGCTTGATCATCTGTCAATTCGATTAGTGAGTGCCAAAACAAGAGCCTGACCTTACGGTTTTCAATTGACACGTCCGCTTCGATAAGCACATTGTCATGCATTGATAATGACAGAAATTCTACAAGAGGCGGGCACGAGTTGTTTTGCAAAAACACAATTCTGTACGGATTATTGATGCGAATAATGTAATGACATTGGCTCGAGTCTCTGGCTCTGACATGTGACACACCTTCCCCATTCAGTTGACCCCAAAATTTTCCGGTTGAATTTTTCAAAACAAACGCCATCAACCTACGTTTGAAAAATCAGCGCACACTGTCCCCTCACTTTTCAATGATAGAAAACATTCCATGAAATGATTGACACTGCTAGAACTGGAATTCATCCGTTAACCCTTTTCTATCTCCCTTACATATTACACAATCTGCCTACTTTGTTAACGGAATTATCGCACATCGGAGCTATTATTTGATTTTAAATTGAAATTTTCTGTTGGGTTTCGGAATAATTCTTCTTAAAATTGTGTCACTTCTTCAAATATAAAATAAAATATTAGTGCCATCTTGTTTTGTTTTAAGTCGTTCGTCGCTATTATACTGTAGTGAAGAGAAAGAAGGAACAGTGGTTCTTGGTGTTATCTGCTATGTAAATGTTTACTTCTAAGCAATTAATTACTCTTCTTTTCACACTTTTATGGTGTTTACTTGGACCTTTGTGGAATGCTCTAGTTGTTTGATTAGAGATTAATGGATTCTTATTGTGGAAGGTGTGAAGGTCTTTCATTGTTTATTTTAGAATCCGGTAGGAGTTGATAAAAAAATCTAGAGATATCTCAATTATGGAAAATTATATAAATAGAGGGAGACTTTTGTAAATTAGTTCAGTCTTGTTTGAAATTCGCCGTGATAAACAAGTAGTTCAGTTGTTGTTCTATTTATTTATTAGTATTTAGAAGTAGTTGTCCTGGTGAGAACTACTTAACTTATTATTTGAACGGTATATTATCAGGAAAAAATTGCTCATTAGCCTTCTTAGACTAGATTGCAATGGTAGAAAAAAGAAAAAAAGTTGTTGTTTTACTTTGATGAGTGGCAGTAGTGACAGTTCCCATTAATACAGACAGTGCAATCCCGTTGGCGCTATTACAAACCATCTAATGAACTTTCGTTGTCTGTAGTGATAATTCTTTTGACAGTTCTATAGTGATAATTCTTTTACCTATTACTGTATTACAGACTTGTGCTACGTAAGTTAATTGTTCTTCCTCAACGTTTCTTTTTGAATATTATTGGACAGTTTATTGTACAGTTATTATTTAATATTGGATCGGCCTTTTGACATTTAGTGATTGATTTTTGTATGGTAATACTGTAAACTCATTATCAGTTGAACAATATCGTTTTATCTGTTTTTAATTGCTTGTTTTTCTGTAAGAAATCACTGAATAGTGTGAGTTGTAGATTATTTGTGTTAATAAAGTGAAAGTGATAAATTTGAGTGTTGCCAGAGTTATTTTAGACATAGAACCCATAACAAAACCTTCTGACAGAGAAATGTTATTTGCTAAAGTTTCGCAGTTTATATAATTGACGGTTTTTACCTGACATCTTATGATAATCTAATATCAAAACTGACACTGTATTTCAATTTAATATTGTCTTTAATCACTTATATTGACGATGCTGGAGAGATGCATTCTACTTCTGAAAAGAAGCTTCGTCAGCCTTCTTTTCAGAAGTGAAATGCATCCCTCCAGGATCCCCAATATAAGTGAGTAAAGACAATATTAAATTGAAATACAGTGTCAGTTTTGATATTAGAATGTTCATTAAGTATTTCGTCATGGAAACATGCACAGATCTTATGATACCTGTCTACCCACTTCTTTTCCAGGTTCCTGTTGCCTAACATATCCATATTCATAAACTAGTCCAACTAGTACTTGTATTTGTAAGAGCTTCCAAATTTTTTGCGAATTGCTATGCCACATATTGGCTGTGTCATATATGACTATTTTTGTGAATTCTTTATGCAATTTTATATTTTACAAGTACTGAATTCATCACTTTCCTTAGTGTGTTGCATAGCATATTCACAAAGTTGTTCATTTGGTAGTCGTATTAATCTGTAGCTACTTCCAAATCTTATTGAAGCTACCACTTTTAGAATGTTATTGTATTTGCCGATTTGTTTGGAACAGATATGACTAGGCTAATTGTTAATATATAATAAAAACTTAAAAACACTTTTAAATTGTGACTTACGTTATGCCGTGCCGGCCGTTTCACTAATGTTAACAGCATCGTCGGACGACCCATAGTACACAGAGTGTACACAGTCACAATTTCCAATTAGTGTTTTCTAAGTTTTTATTAGTGGAAACAAGATGGATCTTCAACATCATAATATGTTAATATATGTTATGCAATCCCATATTGTAATCTATTTTTCTCGAATATCATCAACGTTTTAAAATCACTATCCAACGTCCACATGCTTTAAAATCCATTTTCAAAATCAAGGCTATCGAGTATTTTAAGGTGAAATGGGATATTATTCAATCAGAAGAATTGTAAACTCAGGAAAGGGAAGTGAAAACTCAGTTGGGAAGTGATAGCCGAGTGCCGTAGCAGGTGTCTGTTCAATCAGAGATAAGCTACGAAACTCCTAGGCGCTCTTTGTAAGGGCGACCGATTGGAATGGCCAGCAAAAATAACTCGGTTCTCTGCTGTAAAATCACTTCCCGGTGGTTCGGAGCCCACCTAAAACTGTAGGTCCAACTCATTAATCACCATCATCCATTACCCACGCACAGGTCTCAGACCTATGTGGGCTTCATCCTCCGAAAAAAAGAGGAAGCCATCCGATTCCTGTATTTGTGAAATGGTTTGTTTATTCCTAGCATTTTTTTTTTTAGATATACCCAATTTTTTAATCTAAAACGAGCCCAAGAAAAAACGTGCATAAATATGACCTGAATTCGAGAAATACTGTGGTAAGACGTACTTGAAGACTTCAACATAAGTTGAACAGGGTTCTTTGCCATCCTCATCACCCTACACACTTTCCACCCTCACCATGTTCTTCTTCAAGTGGCAAAATGGGACCGGAAATCGTTAGCAGCAGAAGTCTGCAGACGCTTGGCAATGCTCACTCGGAAGTATGCATCGATTGTCACCCTCCCACTCCAAAATGTCATCAAATATGCTCCCATTTGTCAAAGCAAATAAGATCATACAAAAAATCAAAAGAAAAATGAATAAATGCAGAGTGCAAACGTGATGTTACCATTGGCATTATTCATGTCCAAATTTAGATGAATAACATTCGTTCTTATGTTGTTAAAATCTCTGGGAGCTTGCAAAGTGGAATATCTCTATGATATTCAATACCTGTAAGAGATTATCAGTCACGGGCGCTCAAGACTGTGCTAGAATGGGTGACCGTGTCTCAATGACATGATGTTATAAGCTTTAATATCATTTTCCCGGTGGTTTGGAACCCACGTAATTAAGTAGGTTTGCCATGTTCCCCATGTTCCTTCAAACGGCGAAGCGGAACTACCCGCATAGGTTCTCAACCAATAAAAGTCATATGCTTATAATTATTATATTGGGAGCTTGAGCAGTCAAGGAATAAAAAACACATGCTGTCTAATGGTTTAAACGGCAGATTGTAGCCGCGTAAATACCACCATTGCACAGCATTTGTTTGGTTCTCCAATGGATGGTAATTACCATCGAGTAATGCTCTACTGTACAAGCACATCAAGTAAATTTATCATCAAGATCCAAGAGAATTCCTATGTGAAAAAATTAATTATGCTTGAAATTACAGTGCAATGGATGAATAAAAATCAATTTATGGTAGAGAACGTCTCCAGATTTTGATAAATAGTGTTATGTTTTGAAAATTAATTGTTGATTCATCATATTATTGCTTCTCTAATATTTTTTATTCATATCCACCTCTAAATCTAGATATTTCCAAATCGTCATGCCTGTTTCTCAATTTTAAAAGCTCTGCTTTTACAGAGGAGTTTCAATAGTTTCCGGCACTCTTTAAATGAAACGGAGGGGGGTTTAAGTATTTAAAAAAAATTAAGGTTGAGTAATAGGTCATATTGAACATGCTGTAGTTGGAGTAAGGGTCATTCTGAAAATATGCTTTCAGGCTTGTTTAAAACACAATTCAGTATTTTAACAAAATTTCGATATAAGTTTTTCGCTGTCTTGACAGCTCCAGATATAACAATTAAAACAAAAAACCAACCAAACTTAAAATTTGGCTTTTTCTCCTGTATTTTTATTTTTTGTTGTATTTTAGCTGAAACAATTTTGCGTACCACTGTTTTGTTCGCACTACTGAAACACTCAAGGTTTAAACCAGGGCTTAATTTATAAATTTAGATGTGCCGGAGCTGTGACATACCGGGGGGGTCCGGGAGTCCTCCCCCAGAAAATATTTGAAAATTACCCTTGAATTCGTCCATTTTAAACGAATTTGAGCATGGTTAGTAATGTACATATACAATATTATATAATATATAAAATAACAAGCTAGTTCAGATCTGGTTTAAAATTTTGAAAAAATTGATTTTATTATCAATTTTCGAGAGATAGCCGGCGCTCCACCTCCGGCGTCCTAAAAGGTGCCGGAGCTCCTCTTAAATTAAGCCTTAGGTTAAACTGAAGATAATAATATTGAAATCCTAATGAAGCAATCTGCACCTTCAAACCTTTTCATCCTAATTTTTCTTCTTATGTTTATTCCTAATGAAGCAATCTGCAACTTGAAACCTTTTCATCCCAATTTTTTCCACTTATTTTTATTCCCACAAGCCTCAAAATAATCAAAATTCACCATGCTATTTCTCAGTACAAAACTGTTTTCGGAATGAAAATAAGGATGGGTTGAACATCTTTAATTTCCACCTTTGAAAGGCTAATACTTTCTCACCACCTCTCGAGGTCGTCTTCCAGCCCTGAGTACACTTCTAAAGAAAGTTTGTAAACTAAGTTATTGCCAAACTGTCCGACTGACAGCTACATCTATTTTATAGCCAGCAGGAAAAGAGCAAACACAGCATAAATCCTGTGCATTGTGAGTTTGAAGTTGCCAGTCGCGTAAATAAGATGGAACCTGAAATCTTTCGGGGGCGGTGCGTTTTTTAAAACGACTACGTATTCCGAATACGAGAACAAACTTTTGCATGGGCGGAGAAGTGTGGTCTCATGAGAATAAGATGCAAAGAAGATTAACGGTTGTAAGGGAAAGAGGAGAGTGAGAATGAGTGAGAGAGAGGGAGGGAGAGAGAGAGAGAGAAGGTGGGAGAAAAAGAGAGAAGGTGGGAGAGGAAGAGAGATTGAGTAAGAAAAGCAAAAGAAATAGAGAAAGAAGGGCGTGGACATAAAGGAGAATGAAAATGAGAGATCTTTTTCAGTCGCTTTTAGAATTTGCAAATCGATTGTGTTGCTCCGCCAGTTTTTTCTGCCCTTTGTTTCATTTTTTATTTTTTTTTCGCTGTGGCCGTTGACGTGCGACTATAGGCAGCGGCGCATTTGTGGGACGAACTTGGCCGACGAGACTTGCAAAATTTTGGCGTTTATTGCAGACCGTAAAAAGACCAGGAGAAAAAGTAGAAGAAAAACAAGAAGAAAAAGAAGGAGAAAAAAGATGAAAATGAGGAAGAAGCTCCTTCCGGTCGTAACCATAGGCTAACAAAGACGAAATCCAAAGATTCATTGAAATATCTCAGAAAATTTATTGGCAAAGTTCGTAGTTAGTTTCATTAATAATTTTTATTCTCTATTTTATGTATTTTGCGAGACATAAATGAAAAGTGTGAGCCCTTGTGTACATTAGTAGTTAGCCAATAACGTCACTTGGAATTTCAAAACTCCCAAACTGCAAACTCACAAAACTCTAAAACGGTATCGGTGAAATGGAAACTGTGAAATGTTATAAAATTATTCAATACTTGGCATATAATTAGCACACAATAGTTGTCCAAGGCTGATGATACAATTAGAATTGATAGAATTCAGAATTTGCTTTATTTTCCCTTCAATCATACATTTACATGGTAAAATGAGTTTAATTGAGAGAAAAAAAATTCCCACATGGGCAAAAACTGAAGAGCAGTACTGAAAAATGCGAGCTTTAAAAAATACACATCACTGAACTGAGTGAACAAAATTAAAACGGCTTGAATCGAGAGTTAGGCCCAAATTCTTGTCAAATTTTTAATGTGCTTTCGAGAATTATGTTTACAACATAAACTAAGGAACAAAGCATACAACATAAACTAGACTTGTTGACAACCAGCACTAGTTAACTAATACACTCCAGACAACTAGATGTAGTTGACTATCGAACTTGATGCTTTGAGCAACGATTATTCGATAAATTTGCAATTCTGGAGAACTAGTAGTAGCTGCCATACTTGCTTCAAAGTTTTAACCACCATGAAAATTACAGGCTTGTTTCACACACTCACGGCAGGCGTTTACCCGGCCATAGGGATATTGTATCATATGGAGCGCTTCACACTTACTCGTTTTTTGAAATCATATGAAGCAATACAATTATGCCGGGTAAACGACATCGGTTATCAAATGCCGGTTATGTGTGAGACAAGGCTAACAGTTTCTTTACAAGACTGCCATACTTCTCTATCAATAAAATAACATTAATATCGATAAAACGCACTATTTTGCACAATCGATATGATGCACACAATCAGAAATAAGAATGAGAACTGTGCAATTTATCACAATGGGTGGGGTGAATAAAGTTGAGTCAGTTGAGTAACTCATATTTTTGACTCGGCGCTTGGGAATCTATTTGATGTGAATAAAGATCGAGTCAAACACAGTTCTTTTTATGCCTTCTGATCGGACTCCCGTTGACTCGACAGGTCATCAGTCACTCAACAGAGTCGACTAACTCAAATTACTCAACGTTTAGTTGACGTTTAATCAACGTTAAATCAATTATAAAAACGGCCTTAAAAAAACCTATTCGAACACCAACCAGTGAAATCTATGATGAGTTTGATGTTCTCGACATTCGCCAAATATATGTAAAGAATATATTAATGTATACATTTAAAAATCGTGGCGCAATGTTTACAAGAATCAGCCACAACTATGGAACTCGTTCGACAGAGACAATAGGAATAGAAGCACCAAAGCTTACAAAAACACATTCTACAACAAATACGCATTACATAGCGAACATAATTTACAGGAATATCCCTGACATTTTACGAAATTTTCATAATTATTCTTTAAACATGTATAAGAGTAGGTGGCTAAAAGAGGTTGGAAGAGAAAATGTAGAAATATTGATACACTCCATCTACAGATGATCTTTTATTGCTATATGTAATCTGTTATATTATTTGTAGATGAGGACAGTACTGTAGTATTCATATAACTTGGCAGCGTGTAGCAGATGGGACATGCTATATCTGAACCCTACATACTGCTGCCAAGTTATATGAAAACTACAGTAACAAGTTCTTACATAAAGCTCAAATTGTCACTGATTCAACAATAATTGTATTCCGCGGTATGCCTAAGAAATGAAAAAAGAGAAAAACAATAATATAAAAAAAACTTAAATAATAAATTCTACCCTAAATATGTGATTTTTTGTAGTGTTCCCGGATATGGGTTACAGATATTCATCCCTTTGTATTAAGTCATGTTCTCATTGTTCAAATTCATAGAATAATATAATACAAAACTTAAATAATAATATATTATATAAGTAAATTTTTATGAAGTGTGCCCTGATTTGAGTTAAGGATACTCATCGTTTTTGAATTATGTCATGTTCTCGTTTCAGATTCATTGTATACATTTACTGTATTTTATTTGGAAATTTCTGTTATTAACTGATGTTCACAGCTTTCAAGTGTGATAAATCTAAAAAGCCTGATAAAATTGTAAAAACCGGCAGAGAAATATATTCCAGACTCCTTTCCACATACAGGCTTAGGCCTTCGTGGACGAGTCGCATGTATATTTATAATAACAATATTGCATTATAAGTTATGATTTTTTATATTTTATGGTATGTGCTGAATTTATGTGATTTTATATTTTGTATTCTGTTTCATTTTCATGCAAATAAAAACAAATTTGATTTGATTTGTTTTCAACTTGATTCACACCACCCATTGATCTCAATAATTCATGCTTAATGCAATTAATCGAATGTCCTTTAATGACCTTTATGAATAACTTTCGAACAATTTAATACAACAATTCAAGATGTTTCTCTCCTTAAGCCGAAACAACTGTCCCTGAGAGTCTGATTGAGCCCCCCCCCTCCCCCTCTGGAATACCTCAATGCTTTTTGCAACAGCCAAGAGCTAAAAGAATGGTTACGGATTTATAACTAATCAATTCCGAGCCTCCTGATAGAAGCTGGTAGGGGTGAAAAGAATAGTGCCTGGTTGTTTTCAGTTCTATCTTCGATACAACTAAGAACCCCCCGCAACGTAGTAGAATGAGTCTTGTCACCGCTCCCAAGCCTTAATCCCACGTGATTGATGGTTATCTGCTTTGATGCTCTTCGAAAAAAAAAGATGAAAATAATGTTTTATCATTAGGAAGTCAGATGCATCTCATCGCATTGGAAATCAAGGCCTAGGCATCGATATAACTATTTGTAAGGAGGGTGAAATGGAAAATTCAGGCCTGGCAAAGTATGGTGGTGGGTGGGTGGTAAAGTTTTTTCTGATTTTGTTTTGGATAAAAATCACTT
The DNA here is from genome assembly GCA_948455865.1 of Conomelus anceps. Taxonomy (NCBI): domain Eukaryota; kingdom Metazoa; phylum Arthropoda; class Insecta; order Hemiptera; family Delphacidae; genus Conomelus; species Conomelus anceps. The sequence continues at coordinate 11,356,097 of OX418225.1, forward strand.
GTTGGTTGATGGTATTTTTTACGTGATATTCAAGAGGCGTTAATGAATTTGAATATGGATCTACATGTATTAAATTAAGGAGTATTAAGAAATGTATTAAGAAATAAGGAGTAAATTAAGGAGTATTAAGAAATAAGGAGTAATTCTGGATGAAGCTTTATAAACAGTTTCATTTTTTTTGGAAAGGAAATTTTTTTTTTTGAGGATGAAGCCCACATAGGTCTGAAACCTGTGCGTGGGTAATGAGTTTGATGATGGTGATTATGAGTTGGACCTACAGTTTTAGGTGGGTTCCGAACCACTATAATAATTATAAATATAAGATGATTTCTATCGCTTCAGTTTGAGGGTTGAGTCTCTCTTGTTTCTTCAATCACTTTTCATAATTGGTCTTGAAAACTTTATGGAAAGAAAAATGTCTTTTTTACTTGAAGTGGAACACGTTTTCACGCAAGGAACCCATCAAGCATTGAGGATGGGCTTCCCGCCTATCATGTTCTATTTTTCGAGAGAAAGAAATTTTGAATTTCTTTATTACTTCAAATATTTCTGCAGATCGGCTTCATTGAAATCAATGAATTACCATAAATTTGTACTGTAATCACTTATTTGTTATAACGTTCTTCTTGACTACTCCTTTTTTTTAAATGTCAACCCAGGCTTCCGTTTACTTTATTTACAAGGAATGTACATCGAAATAGCATTGTCTCGTTAGAATTACATAGCACAAAATACAACCATGCTAGTTGACGGTTGAGGCTCAAATGAGCTCAGAATAAAGGTGAGGGCTACAACAAATAACGTAATCGTGGCTTAGCAGCAAAGGGGCGGTACCAAAAGGGGAACACAATGCCCCTTAAATCGCGAGCCCTGTCAACGCAACTGGGGCGTTTGAACCAAAACTAATGTCTATTGCGCATGATCCTTCTATTCAGCTTTCCTATTGGCTGATCAAGGCGGGTCAAAATCTGTGCACTACCCTGAAACTGATTTATACTTTGAAATTTACTACAAGAGAGTATTTTTTCTGTTCAGCAAAATGTTTTAGGTTAGCTGTTTGTAGATTGGCGAATTTCTTTCTTGGTTTCAAGCTTGCCAATACACGAAATAGTACAGTAGGTTGGTTTCCTCTTTTATAGTCTGAACTGGACGAGAAAAATAATTGTGTATGCCCAAAATTATGCTCCTGCAAGATAGGATGCAACATTTAAATTTTTTAGTAGGTATGACATTTTTGTCCTATGTTTTCATTCTATTTCAATCAATATTCATTTTATATATTTTTTAAAACAATGAATATTTATCAAACTAACTCAGTGCTGTGAATTATTATGTTTAATACGTGAATAAATCAATAATACTCATAAAATTATAGTAGCGTTGAGCTACAGTTGGTAGAATAACCTTTTTACTCGAGAAAACTCCAAACTTTTCATCTATTTCCTCCATCCTAATCAACCTACTTCTCTCAACCTGAGAGTTTCAAGTGGTGAAAGAAGAGTTTGGGGTACCAATATCAAATAATATCGATGATTTATGTGATAACTGATACTCATATTTTTAATAAGAGATTCCCTTTGTGGTCGAAAGGGCTTTCTTGAATTAAAACTTGTTTCATTGATAGCCTTGTTAGTTGTAACTGTTACTTCAAACCAGTTCAGTTACGAAATAAAGAAATTGTAATTTATCTTTATTTTGTGTCCGTTTGCGTAAATCTCCAAAGATGAGAGTAAGATATATCTGAATCAATAGGTGAGAACAGATGAATAATATTCTTAATTTTGCCATTGAATCACAATCCAAAGATCAACCACTATTTTTCTCAATTTAATTTTTATTTCCTTAAAATACATAATAATTACAAAAAGTAAAAAACCAAATAAATTTTGATCTATTTTTAGTATATGTCTGTGTATGTAAAATGCCTAATGGAATAATCTGTGTACATTAGCACAGATCTCCATAGATTTATTCAAATCAACAGGTGAAACAGATTATACACAATTTTTGCCGATTGATCTGGGATAGCAACCCCAGAGGTTAATGAGGCTGTCAGAACTATTGTGGAGGGCTACTATTTGGGATATTTAAAAAGGCAGTTTTATCACTGCTATAATGTAGTATTTTGAACTCAAGCTACGACACTCGGTTCAAAAATTAGTCCTAAACTTAGATAGCCACATTACTATGAACCTGCTGTTGTTGATCGAGTCCGTTCTACCAAGTGCGTATTATAGGAACATCCAAAGAACCTAGTCTAGCTTATTAATACAGAGCAGTAGATAAAACGCTATTCATCCACATTCGTAATAGCTCTATCAAAGATGAAAATGTCTTCATTAGTGAAGGAAAAGAGTGAGTTAGAAAATGGACACTTAATTATGTAGATACCTAAAGACAATTTCACGGTTTCGGTTTCAAGACTTGGTCTATTCCAATCACGTTTCACCTCCCTACATTTTTCCTAGTTCAGCTGAGTACTTTTTAGGCACTTGAGGTGTCTAGAAGTGAGTGCTTAGGAAGCATTGAGAATAGGCGTTAACAAAGAAAAATGATTGTTCTCCACGCTGTCGATGCACTTACAGAATCCGAACGATTGTGTATTATAATACGTGTAGTGTACCATTAAAAACCTGTATATTATAGATCTCAGATGAAGAAAACTTCTAATTGATCGTAAAAGATAATAGCACACCATTCAAATACCCTCGTTTTATCTTCGACATAAATGAACAATCTATTTGGAATTATCTGAAAAAAGGTAAAGTGGATTGATACATATAAATGAAGTAATTTAGACAGGTGCCCAGTGGTGGAAGAGAAGGGTGGTTAAGCTCCACCCCTCCAGTTGATAAAATTATCACCAACGAACTTAAATGACACCATTTCCATTCTGGCTAACAATAGGCTATGAGCAGCGAGCATATATTATTCAGCCTGAAGCATGACTGCTTTTACATATATTAACTTGAAGTTTCCATTACACTCAAATTGTTAGGATTCTTCTGCGCTGTAAAGAATAGGTTTCTAATTACAGGCTTTCATCTAAACAGGCAACTAACATAAAATAGCTCGTGGCACTTGTTATTTCAATTTTGGGCAACACAATGTATATATACTTCGTACTCTCCGACTAATAATTCCTTTTCAAATAACATTAGCTGAGTTTTATTCTTGTGGTTTGATTGTTGCATTGAGTATATAGTTCTTTCCACTGTTCACAAATTGTTTGATGAGAAGCTCTTTCAGAAACGAATTCTGAGAGCTGAATAGCTTTATTGTGTTTCGAAATACTGCTTTTCACAAAGAAAGAATGGCATTTTTTGTATTTTAAATAATGTAATCTGTTTTCGTAGAGGAAAAGTTGAAGAGTTTTAAACAAATTGTTATTATTATTATTATTATTATTTTATTTCGTCATGCGAAACCGTGTTGTTTTCATGAGCTTTCTTACAGTGTGTATGATATGTCAATATATTTTTAATTACAAGTTAGTTTGAAGTGACTGACAATTGAATAAACTGACAAATATACATAACATATACGATATGGCCAAGTTGGCCAAGGGCGCTCAACCGGCAATTGAGAGGTCCGTGGTTCGATTCCCGGTGGTGACTGATATTTTTGTACAGTAGCATTCATCGATTCCCATCAGCTGTTCAATGCTGTTGTCAATATCCGCCATTGCGGAAGTCTTCAGTATAAAGTAATAGCAATTAAAGGAATTCGAAATTAATAAATTCTGTTTATGTATTATGGTATTCGATTTGGGGGGGTGTGTACCTTATATGCACTTAAGATAAATTTGATGGCCGGAAGCTGCAGTCGGGCAAATTCCCGAAGAATTGTGAGGACACACCACTCCAGCTCAAACCCATACGAGAAAATGTCTGTCCTTGCGGAATACAGTTGCGGGGTGATACACAGAATAGCTGTTATTTACGCCCACGCAACTATAATCCAACAAAGAGAGATATACTTAAAATCAGGAGTAATTCAGCTAAGTCCCTCTCGCGAGCGGAGATTGAGTGCGGAACATGCAACTCTTGCTTGTTGCACTCTCCTCGCAATTCACGCTAGCGAGGTGGAAAAGCTATAAGGAATACTCCTGATACAAATATCCTTCCAATAAATAATCGAAAGATTTAATTCCAAGGGTCCTTCAATAAGGACAAACCAGAAAGTTACTGAGGCGATATATCCCTCTCGGCTATACTGCTTGATGGTCCGCTGAAATAATATATAACTATAACCTGCAGCCAGGGTCGAGCAAGGATTGTAAATCAGAACTAAGGTTTTGAAATTACAATGGATTTTTAATAAATGTAAATTGATATTATGGAGTTTAAAATACAATGAAAGGTAGCAATTCGTATGCGGAGACGCAACTCTCGCCTTCAATTCCTACCACTAATATTCAGAAGTTAAAAATGATATATTTAATAAAATCGTTCATATGAGCATTTAGGTCTCTAGCCTAAGGATTTCTCAGTTCCAAGAGAGTAGCTTGATTGCAATTTACAATTGGATATGCCGATTATTTGTATAAACCTTGTATGAATTATATATTTCGCACATACCAGAGATTTGGGCCCAATTTACGCGCACTAGTCGAAGTATTATATTTCTTCTTTGGCTCGTCACTAGTTGGCGTCACCCTCAGACATCTTGGATTGATCCTCGTGGTCGTTCGCGAATATTTTTGATACTTTTACAGATACACTATTTAAATTCGGCAATCCTGGGGTTGCACTCAAACAGCGGGATTTTAAAACAGATATAAAAACATTTAAATTTGACTAGAACGGATTTCTTTAAAATTAAAAATTATTGAGTAGGGGAGGTTTAAAACGGAACCTCTCCCTCAGCCAGCCTAGATTTTCGTAGAGTCTCCTTCTTCAAGCTCTGGTCTCAGTACTTCAAGAAGAGGCTGCGTCATGCGGTAAACCCGCCAATAACAGCGCAGGAAATTATTTTCCTCCAATGAGGAGCTTACACCCGGTTTTTAAGTACGGTGTACCATACGTAAGAAAATTAAATAGATTGAAAATTGGAGAAAATAATAATTAAATTAGAGAAATTAATAATTAGCAGGGCAAGCATAAGCAGATTTCCCAAGTCGATCAAATAACATAAATACAGGAAACAAACAACAATACGAATATTTTTAGTGAAAAGGAAAGTGACATTACTAACCGGTAACAGCTGTTTGATAAGCCGGTTCTATCAGGACAGTCAACAAGCTAACCTTTCACTTAAAGTAAACAACTTTTGTATTCCAGCCCATTGTAGGACGCTATTTTATCAAATTAGGCAAATGATTGTGCATCTAAGTTTACATAAAATTAAATAATAAAATTGGTAATTCTGAGTGAGTATTTAATGTTACAAATTAAACCTCGTTTCTCAGATTAATTACGATATTAGTGTTAATTTGGGGTTGGTGAATTTGCACCGTGACATAAAGCCCCCAAATTAGAAATATTTGAAACTCAAGTGTTTCTAATTTTCACCGTCTAAGGTGCACTAACCTAACATGAACCTTACAACTACTACGACTTAGGATCTACAACACACAAATATCACAGCCAACAACATCAGTCTGCATTAGAATGCATAGCGCTTATTGCAGCTATTCTCGACTTGTCGCCGCAGCGGTGGTGTCGGGACCACAACTAAGAGTTGTAAGATTTTTACTCAGACAAAAAAAAGAGGATACATTAGTGCAGAGGTGGATCTCTGCCACATGCACTAGACAGCCATGGGGTTACTGTAAATCCTAAATTCCCTACGATGACGGGATGGGTTAGCATACAAGCCCCCAGAGCCTCGTCACAGACCTAATAGCAGAGGTGCTTGGATGATGGTGCGTGATCAGCATATCTGTAGTGCGGTGTCAGTTGGTGGCATCTATTGGTGTAGTTGGCATTGCCAATGATAACAGCTTGTTTAGCTTAAAATAATAAATTTTTCTTTCATTGCAGGTTTGCCAGTTGTGCATGAAGGTGCTTGCTTGTTGTATATATTTCCTTTGCTTTGCCTTTCCTTTTCTCAATAAATTCTATGCTTTCAACTTTATTCTGCTTTATTCTGCTTTGTCCGCTTCAATTACTTCCTCTCTTCATTTATTCTTGCTTGCTTTTCATTTTGCTTTTGCTTCTAATTGATTTGTTTGCATTTATGGCTGGTATTTGATTTCTATTTTCTTTTTATAATATAATTAGTATAAAATCTCAAATAATAACAGTAATAGAGATTTATCCTTAGAAATTAGAAAATAACAATATAAAAATATAAAACATGACACCTAATATAATATAATAACAATAAATAACTAATATAATATGATATAATTTACTATCACCTTTGGAATATTTCTCAGTTTCTTTGATTATAATGATTAATGATTTTTTTTTTTCAGTCTGGTAATTTTCTAAATTATATAATAATAAAATTTAATAGAAAATATTTTCAAAAATTCATCCTTTAAGGATGTAGATGTAGATTGAGCCTTTAGCTCTATGCTCATGTATAACAGTGCATGATATAAATCTCATTACGACACATAATATCACAATAAAACAAATAGACATAATTGTAACCGTGTTCGTGTTGTGGGGTGGCGAGGCTGAGGATGATGATGATGATCATCGTGAAGCTCCAGGGTTCAATGGCGCGCAGAGGAACATCTCGATGCAGTGGGATCCATAACGATACGCCGGGATGACTTCGAATGCCGGGCTCACTGACAAGGACGAATACACACGGTGAGGAATGTGGTGGCTCGCTCCGCATCCAGCAATTAGTTTCTTGGGTACATCTTAAGTTTGTTGATCTACTTCTTAGATCTCGATGAAGTGTTGATGCCCCAACTCAAAGTTCTGGAGTTGGTTGCATCTAAGCACTTTTCTAAAATTTTACTTTGGCAGCATATGTGCGGCATTATGTTGCAGCAACATCATGTCTGTCCCAGTACTAAAGGATTTGTGAAGCAAATCAGATCGTTGCAGGTAGCATGGTCTACGGAATCCCATGGCAGTCATCAATGATGCTGACCTGACTGGTTTTTCTCAAGTTGATTTATAATTTGCAGACATTTGACATGTTTTGTCTTATGCTGATTTGTTGTGTCGCAGACAGTACGGTCTAAAATAGTAGTTACCGTAGCGGTGAAGCCGGTCTGACTGGATTTTTCTCAAGTGGATTTGTTGGTCATCTTTGCCGTTTTCAAGGAAGTTAATGCCCGATGGTCGGTGTTGACATATATCTTGTGACCGAGGAGGAGAGTCCTGTACTTCAAGCAGACTTGGACGATGCTCAGGAACTCTTTCTTGGTGACAGAGTATTTATGCTGGTTTGTAGGTCGGATTGGTATGTCGCCGGTTTGTAGGTCGGATTGGGGTGTCGCCGGTTTGTAGGTCGGATTGGTATGTCGCCGGTTTGTAGGTCGCAGACAGTACGGTCTAAAAGAGTAGTGTTACCGTAGCAGTGAAGCTGGTCTGACTCGGTTTTCTGTCAATCTGGTGTGTTGTATCGCAGACAGTACGGTCTAAAGAATTGTTACCGTAGTGGTGAAGCCGGTCTGACTCGGTATATCCTATGCCAGTTTGTTGTATCGCAGACAGTACGGTCTAAAAGAGTTGTTACCGTAGCGGTGAAGCCGGTCTGACTCGGTTTTCTATGCTCCACGAGCTGGAGGATGGAGTCGGTTGTCTGCTGACTGCGCTCCGAACCGAGCAATGCTGGCGTAGCAGCTGGAGTATCCTGCCTTATAACTGGGTGACAGCACCTCCTTGATAGTAGGGCCTAGCGCTGCATAAGGTGAGCCACGGTCGCTATTATCCCTCCAACAGCCAGTCACCTTTTTCCGGACCGCTTTGTAGTTTTTTATTTTGTCCAGTTTGTGAAGAGCAGCTGTGGATAATTGTTGATACTTTTTCCTCCACGCATTGTCACCATTCTGATGGCTTGGGCGAAATCTCACTCTCTTGCATCGCTGTGAACCGGTCTGCGGGTTCCTAGATGTGGGAAGCAGTGTTGACGCTTTGGAAGACGGCTTCGACAATGTTCTAGGCGGTCTTGGCCGATTGGCGTTGTTGTTGTTGTTGTTGACTACGGGTGGCGTCGGTGTATCAATGTCGCACAGGCATATTGAGACTATTGACTCCGAATCGGTTGTTTTGTTGTCATCATTAAAATTTTCTTCAATAAAACTAGTTGTAAGTGGTTGTTTGTTACCTTTATTCTCCGGATGAGGATTATCGTTCTCGTCATTCTCTTGAAATAACCAGCTAAATTCTCCAACTGGTGACGTTGGTAGACTTGATTGTTTCGAAGGCTGTGACTGCGGTTCTGTATGGCAGTGGACTACTGGTGAACTATTCCTAACCTCTATTTTGTGATGAACTTGCACATTGTTATTATTGTTCTCGAGCCTAGTGTTGGGTGGGTTGTTGGATTTGTTGGCAATAAATGAATTATCACGTCTATTTTCATTTAGAGAATTATTTTCAATTTCTTTGTCTTTATGTGGGTGTTGGTTTGTGTGATAATCCGATTTATTATACTGAGTGTTATTTCCTCTTGTGTTCCCAGTTCCAGCTAACCTTTCCTCTCTCTGCACTAACCAGATTTTTGTATTATTTGATCCAAAATTATCCTCTATCACCTGAAGTCGATGCAAACACATTTCAAATTGATCGTATGATCCGAAATTCTGCGCGCTCATAGCTGTCTGTATGGTACGAGGTAATTTGTTTATTAATATTTCTATTAAATGACTCATTTCGATAGGATTATCCATGAGGCTATTCAAATATCGTAAATGTGCAGTGTAAGCTGTCATAGATAAATTGTGGTTCCTATCATGCTTGCAGGTAATGATGTGTGATAACAGCGCTCGTTGCTTAGCTGATGACCAGAATGTAGCTAGGAAATTAGTAATAAAATCCTTAAGTGAATTAAACTCGGCTAATCTACTTCTAAAATGAATAAGTGGTTCATGTCGAAGACTAACCAAAAGCTGCATCCTCCATGACTGCCATGGAATGTTAGCCATGTTATCTATAGCCTCTATGTGCTGGATGAATGCGCGAGCTTGGATACCGGAGTCGGAGTTGTCAAACACTGGCAAATTCGACAATAGTTGGCTGATATTAACATTATTATTGATGTTAGCCGAATTCATGTTAGCCATACTACTTTTGATTTGAAGACATTCGGCTTTAGTTTGAGCTAACTGTGCCTTTAGCTCATTGATTGATCCAGACTGTAGGTCACCGGCCGATATTTGGTCGACGTCTAATTTCAACTGGCTAATTTCGGCGGTGTGTGCTATCTGCCTCTTTTCTAAATCGCCTAGTTTGATATCATTTTGTGATACTCTCTCATTTACCTGCGTAATTCCGGCCTCCATGATTTTATTTTTTGAACAGAATTCTTTGCCTTGAGCAAGGAATTTCTCGCCGAATTCTGCTCTCACTGTTTGGACTTGTTCATCGGTATGTTTCACTATCTCGATGTTTTTCACTGCCATTTCTTGTTGCAAATTTTCAACAGCCTGAGATAGTTGCTGTTGAAACTCTTGTCTCACTCCATCTATTTTCTTGTCCAACCTGTCGGATTGTAGGACTATTTCCGCCTTCAGCTCTGAATTGGTTTGCTCAGCTTGGCTAATTATACTAGCTTTTAATTCCATCTTGGTTTTTTCCAGCTGTAGACTTTGTTGCTCAGCTATGCGAGTCTGTTTTCTTATAGCTTCCAGGATGGTATCCAAAGAGGTGGCCGGTATTTGTTCGCCACTTATTATCTGCTGGTTGACCTCCTGGTTCCCATCAGCGATATCAGCGGTTGGAGTCGGCTGTACTGATGTGAGCAGTGGTAGACTCTCATCCATCTGCGTCGAGGATAGACGCTCGCATGCTCCTTGGTGGAAATCAATTGAGGTAGCACTCTCCACTGGTCTAGGCTGAAGTTCAGGTGAGGCTGGCTCATCATCAGTGGATATATTGACAGTGGATCCGTTGTCAGCCATGATGGATCTTGGAATGAGTCGGTGGAACAGCGAAGTATAGAAGAAAATAGTGAAGTGTTGAGTGAAGTGCAGGAACAAGTGATTTGTATATCGAAACCAGGTCAGTCCGTAGCTGTAGTCTTGTAGTTAAGCCCCCACAACACGAAAAACGGCGAGACAAGTACCGTGGTTACAATACACATAAAATCTACTACACGAAATTTCGGCAAGGCTGTGCGCGTTAGGCGCTGATATTAAGACAATATAATAAAATAGTATGCAATAAAATTGTATAAAGACTCTAATCAAACTTAATGCTAATAACAGTGCAGGATAAATATCACAAATTTTTGCGAAAAATGCACATATAACGGTCAACCTGGGAAATCTGCTTAATTCGGAAATTCTTAAATTAATACTGGATATCCCTCGGCTTTTAAGTCCTAAACGCTCATACACTACTCGACTCTGGCTGTGATTATAAGCTAAATCAGGCAGGCACATAAGTTCGACGGTAGGCTGGACGTTCACCGGAGATGCAGTATAATTCTGAAATAGAAAAGCTAATTATCTCCTTCCAGGTTGCCGCAGATTTTCCTGTAAAGAAAATAACACATGTCCTAAATATCCCCTCTCTCTACTGAGTCCCTGTTCGGGCGCCACTTATATGGTATTCGATTTGGGGGGGTGTGTACCTTATATGCACTTAAGATAAATTTGATGGCCGGAAGCTGCAGTCGGGCAAATTCCCGAAGAATTGTGAGGACACACCACTCCAGCTCAAACCCATACGAGAAAATGTCTGTCCTTGCGGAATACAGTTGCGGGGTGATACACAGAATAGCTGTTATTTACGCCCACGCAACTATAATCCAACAAAGAGAGATATACTTAAAATCAGGAGTAATTCAGCTAAGTCCCTCTCGCGAGCGGAGATTGAGTGCGGAACATGCAACTCTTGCTTGTTGCACTCTCCTCGCAATTCACGCTAGCGAGGTGGAAAAGCTATAAGGAATACTCCTGATACAAATATCCTTCCAATAAATAATCGAAAGATTTAATTCCAAGGGTCCTTCAATAAGGACAAACCAGAAAGTTACTGAGGCGATATATCCCTCTCGGCTATACTGCTTGATGGTCCGCTGAAATAATATATAACTATAACCTGCAGCCAGGGTCGAGCAAGGATTGTAAATCAGAACTAAGGTTTTGAAATTACAATGGATTTTTAATAAATGTAAATTGATATTATGGAGTTTAAAATACAATGAAAGGTAGCAATTCGTATTCGGAGACGCAACTCTCGCCTTCAATTCCTACCACTAATATTCAGAAGTTAAAAATGATATATTTAATAAAATCGTTCATATGAGCATTTAGGTCTCTAGCCTAAGGATTTCTCAGTTCCAAGAGAGTAGCTTGATTGCAATTTACAATTGGATATGCCGATTATTTGTATAAACCTTGTATGAATTATATATTTCGCACATACCAGAGATTTGGGCCCAATTTACGCGCACTAGTCGAAGTATTATATTTCTTCTTTGGCTCGTCACTAGTTGGCGTCACCCTCAGACATCTTGGATTGATCCTCGTGGTCGTTCGCGAATATTTTTGATACTTTTACAGATACACTATTTAAATTCGGCAATCCTGGGGTTGCACTCAAACAGCGGGATTTTAAAACAGATATAAAAACATTTAAATTTGACTAGAACGGATTTCTTTAAAATTAAAAATTATTGAGTAGGGGAGGTTTAAAACGGAACCTCTCCCTCAGCCAGCCTAGATTTTCGTAGAGTCTCCTTCTTCAAGCTCTGGTCTCAGTACTTCAAGAAGAGGCTGCGTCATGCGGTAAACCCGCCAATAACAGCGCAGGAAATTATTTTCCTCCAATGAGGAGCTTACACCCGGTTTTTAAGTACGGTGTACCATACGTAAGAAAATTAAATAGATTGAAAATTGGAGAAAATAATAATTAAATTAGAGAAATTAATAATTAGCAGGGCAAGCATAAGCAGATTTCCCAAGTCGATCAAATAACATAAATACAGGAAACAAACAACAATACGAATATTTTTAGTGAAAAGGAAAGTGACATTACTAACCGGTAACAGCTGTTTGATAAGCCGGTTCTATCAGGACAGTCAACAAGCTAACCTTTCACTTAAAGTAAACAACTTTTGTATTCCAGCCCATTGTAGGACGCTATTTTATCAAATTAGGCAAATGATTGTGCATCTAAGTTTACATAAAATTAAATAATAAAATTGGTAATTCTGAGTGAGTATTTAATGTTACAAATTAAACCTCGTTTCTCAGATTAATTACGATATTAGTGTTAATTTGGGGTTGGTGAATTTGCACCGTGACAGTATATTTGTCAGTTTATTCAATTGTCAGTCACTTCAAACTAACTTGTGAGATACGAGCCGATATGGCCAAGTTGAAAATGAATGCTCCTGTGCAGAAAGGCCTCCATGGTCTAGTGGTTAAGGGCGCTCAACCGGCAATTGAGAGGTCCGTGGTTCGATTCCCGGTGGTGACTGATATTTTTGTACAGTAGCATTCATCGATTCCCATCAGCTGTTCAATGCTGTTGTCAATATCCGCCATTGCGGAAGTCTTCAGTATAAAGTAATAGCAATTAAAGGAATTCGAAATTAATAAATTCTGTTTATGTATATTTGTCAGTTTATTCAATTGTCAGTCACTTCAAACTAACTTGTGAGATACGAGCCGATATGGCCAAGTTGAAAATGAATGCTCCTGTGCAGAAAGGCCTCCATGGTCTAGTGGTTAAGGGCGCTCAACCGGCAATTGAGAGGTCCGTGGTTCGATTCCCGGTGGTGACTGATATTTTTGTACAGTAGCATTCATCGATTCCCATCAGCTGTTCAATGCTGTTGTCAATATCCGCCATTGCGGAAGTCTTCAGTATAAAGTAATAGCAATTAAAGGAATTCGAAATTAATAAATTCTGTTTATATTTTTAATCCTAACCCATCAGTTGTTAGATCACAACAGGTGTCAATAACTAAAACCATAAAAATTTAAAGTATTTCTCTTAGTGTCACATCATCCCATCATTCATCGCACGTATCTCGTCCTGAAAAGATTAATTTAAATACTCACCATGCTAATAATGTCTCATGATGTCCTGGATCAGGTCTGGTGTCAGACTTTTCAGGTTGCACCTGAATAAGTAGAAGGCTTCTGACGTGATAAACAACCGCTTACAAGGACAGCCGTTTAAAACGGCTGTTTTTTAGGCAGTCAGGTAGCTTAAAACGTGTCCTTTGAAACACGGAAGTGTAAGGAAAAATTGGGTTTGAACCTGAGACGTTTTGATTAGCCTTCCAGCACTTGAAGTGTAACCCTCTTGGCTAAGACCATTCCTAACATTATGATTCCAATGAACTATCCAATAATTATATGGTTACATTTTTTTCATTATTATATTCAATTATTTAATAACTCAATAAATTGCCTTGAGATTAATATAAAATTTTATTCATTTAGGGTCTGCCAACAATAATACTTCACATTATTCAATGAATAATGCATTTATTATTTAATGAATACATTATTTCATTATATGAAAAAATAATTTTTTTAAAGGAACTAATATCAGGTATTTCCGAAGAATAAATAAGCTCAAATTCTTTGATTTTGTAGTTCCACACTACTTTTTACTTGATATTTAAGCATAAATAATCATTGTGAATACTTTACTAGTGAATTTAACAATTATATATACGTGTGAAGGCCATTTACCATCGTTGTAATGCTTTTCAAAACCCGACTGAAGGCCTATTCATTATTTCTTTCTAATTAAGTATGATTTCCACATGAATTTGACACTTGCTCAGGGGTGATGAGGTAAAATGAAATGAACAAATTCCAAAGCTAGCCAGGAATAGAACCCGGGGTTAGCCGAATATTAGTCGCCAAATTTACTCACATTTCTTTGGAAGGCTAAACCTTAAATTCGACATTATTAATGAAATGAGTTATAGAGCGTCTCGTGAGGTAATCTATACATCTGCTTCACGAGAACTTTTGTCCCAAAACGTTTTTAAAACATGGCTCTACAAGTTTTTAAAACATAGCCCTACAAGTTTTCAAAACATTGCTCTACAAGAGCACTCTATAGTAACAACTATCTCACTCTAAAAAGTGCATCCTCTCACAGTGCTGTTATATCCGGAAAACTGACACTAATTACAAAGGAAGCTGAAAATAATTAATTTTTATGTTCTCACGTTATGAGATCTTAGTTTCTGGCAATCTGTATTTGTACCATCATCACTACTTGTTTATGCACCATTCACTGTAGAAGCATTACGTCCACTTACTTAATTAAGTGATAATAGTCTATTAACAAGAAAAATTAGCTCTATTGATTTATAATACAAAAAAGAACCCAATTCACATAATACAACCCTCGAACATCCGATCTGATGCTATAAATTTCCAAGTGATAAAAGTTTTTTCTTCGACTTAGAAGACAGCAACTGTTTACTGACTGAAGAAAAGAATATGAATGGATAATTTATATTTTTCAGATTGAAAAAGTGGTCTCATGTTAGGATTTGTTGCGGCTCATTTAATTTGGACACCCTTCAATTCACAATAGCCCAATAAATGAGTCACAAAACTCTACCATTGACTGTAATTAAAATAATAATGACATTTCTATCCTGTTCATAGAAGAAAAGTAAAAAATAGAGTACGAATCAATGTAGGGGAATTAGACGAGACAGGATATGAGAACTGTGAGGATGTAACTAATAGAAGAAATCATTATTTATAACTTACTTCAGTAAGCCTATTCTTCTTTTAATTTTCATTGCAGGAGACTTATTTGAATAAATTTAGAAGATAGCTCTCACTAATTTGTAAACGATCACTACTCTCTCAGTGCTTGTGAAATAACTCGAAATCAAATATATAATATATAAATATATAATATTAGTATCAAATTCAGAGAGAATTGGGTCTTTAGTCCGAACTCTGGGACTATTGTTTGTATTATTACTGTACTCTAATTTGAAATACAAAATGAATAATAAGACGAAGTTGTCACAATTACATTTATTTAAAAGAGTGAGATATTAGTTTCGCTTTGAAACTATTATCTCACTTTTTTCAATAAATGTGGTTGTTACACCATTATCAATCTCAAACAAACTGAAACTAAAGTACAGAGTAGCTAAAAAATACTAAACACGGAATTATACTATTGGCTAAGGGAGAAATAGGCTGACCTTCATTTAAGGTTTGTGATTGGCTGAAGGCCATAACAAGTCACGCCCACTGGTAGGAGGAGCAACAAGCAAAAATAAGAGTCCAAATCAAGAACCAAAAGCCGTGAACATCTGGAAAGCAACAAAGAAGAACAATAAACAAGTAGGCTAGAATTGTATAATTTTAAAAATAAATATGGAAACTTACTGAAATTCAGTCAAGGTCAAACGAGAAGAACACGAAAGTACTGTTATTAAAATGTAGGCCAGATTTATGATGAAACAAAGTTAGTTGTATTTAATTGGTTAAAACAAATTTGATCATTTAAACTAGTATTGTAATTGTTTTTTTTACCAACCTAGTTATCTCCTAAGCTTCTTATATGTTTAATTGTCTGACTTCGCCAATCAAATGCAGAAATTTAAGATTTTCTTCAACCTTGAACTTGTGTCCATTATAAATGAGTTGCTCTGCAAAATTTGAGTCTCCTTTTCGGGTTTTCCAGTCACTAATATTTTCATTCATTCTACATTTGAAACTTCTACCGGTCTGACCTACATAACAGGCGTTACAATCACCGCAATTCAATTTATAAACTCCACTTTATCCCTGATATCAATTTCATCTTTAGTACACCCAAGCGAACTCTCTAACATAGGGCTGGTTTTAAAAGCTACACTAAAAACCTTTTTTTCAATTCTTTCCCTAATTTATCAAATACTGATCCAAGATAAGGTACCGTTATCCATGACCTTTCTCCAGAATCAGTTACAGCAATGCTAGCACTAATTTCTAGTCTCCTACTCATTTTATTTAAAATTTTGTCAACAATGATCTCATCACAACTTTTCTAGCCTAGTTGTGTATTGTTCTTCTTTGTTGCTTTATAGATGTCCACGGTTTTTGTTTCTTGATTTGGACTCTTGTTTTTGCTTGTTGCTCCTTCTACCAGTGGGCGTTACTTGTTATGGCCTTCAGCCAATCACAAACCTTCAATGAAGGTCAGCCTATTTCTCCCTTTGCCAATAGTATCTTTCCGTTATTGAATTCTGTAATTCAATATATCTTTCAGTAAGCTACTCTGTACTTTAGTTTTGGTTTGTTTGAGATTGATAATGGAGTAACAACCGAAACTAGTATCTCACTTTTTCAAATAAATGTGGTTGTGACAACTTCGTCTCAATATTTATAATGGATATCTTCCACAATATCACCTTCGCCACTACAAAGAGAGTAAAATACAAAGTAAAATCTCATAAAAGAATAGATTCTATTCACTATCTTATACCATCACTATACTATTCAGTAACTTTTCTGTGGTAAAATGTTGAAAAGTGGTGAAATTTTTGATATTTGATTGAATGTTGTTAATGAAAAAATAAAAGACAGAGATTTAGTACGTGAGTGCTACTTTCCAATTCATACAAGCTTTCGAAACGAACAGGGATATTTAGGCTACTTTATTTTATTTATTTATTTCATTTTTTATCACATTACATCATTTTTCTGGGAATACTCCCTTTTGATAGGTGATTTGTCAAACTAGCTCGTCCTTGTAAACAAACAACAATTTTACAAGTAAAAGTAGAAAAGTATCAGTAAATACAAATATGTTATAAACAATGTCAAGTCCAGAAGTGCATCAAGGTGCAAGGTCCACACACATCAAGGTGCAATTTGATAGAACAAATGTGAGCACCATCACTCTGTTCATATTTCAGAGTTCTTTGAAGTCTGCCACGGAATAGTATTTTTTATAGATTTCTTGAATAGCTTCAGATTGTCAATTTTTCTTATGGTCTCAGGTAATTTATTATTCAATCTTATTTCTGAATAAGAAGGGGTTTTCTCATACGTCGCATGTCTATGAATTGGGTACAACAGCAAATGCTAAATACGTGTGGAGTAATTATGCCTCTCTGTACAAAATTGAAATTTATGAATACAGTATTACTCTTTATGAACATTAATAACTGATATATGTAGATGGCAGGCAAAGTAAGAATCTGAGAATTTTGAAAAACAGACCTGCATGAATCGCTTTGTCTTAACCCAAAAATTACTCTTATAATCTTTTTTTGTATCAAGAATACCTTATAACTGTCTGTGGAATTACCCCAAAAAATATTTCCATAACATAGATGGGAATATACATAGGCGTAATATACGGTGTTCTATTCTAATATTTGAACAAAATTAGTGGAATAAACTTCTAATTAGCGAAAATTGTAAAATCAACGTTGGTTTAAAATTTCTCTTATCAAAAAAAAGAGATAAATTATTCTCTCTTTTAGATATACTAGTATTTGGTTTAGAGAGCGAATATACGCCCAGGGAAGTGATAGCCGTGAGCCGTAGCAGGTTGTTTTCTGTTCAACCAGATAAAGAGAGATAAGTTGCGTTCTCCTGGGCATTCTTTGGAAGGGTGACCGATTAGATTGGCCAGCAAAAAAGACACTGTTCTCTGCTGTAAAATCACTTCCCGGTAGTTCGGATCCCACCTAAAACTGTAGGTCCAACTCATCAATCACCATCATCCAACTCATTACCCACGCATAGGGTCTCAGACCTATGTGGACTTCATCCTAAAAAAAATACATCTGAAAAATATCCCTCTTTTTATCTACAGTCATCTCAAAATTTTCTCATTTCATGTTTGACGCTCTACACATATTTTATCACATCACTCATATTATTAAATTGAACAAAATCAAAATCATAATCTTTAGCTTTACTACCTGGACGTTAACACGTATCTTTTTCAGAATCTCCTCATTCTCTTCATCTCACTGTTGGTCGCTCACCTGTTCCATACTCAGTATTCTGAGAGCAAGTGAAGAGCAAATTGACTTGCTTCTTCATGCGACGAGACTTTCTTGTCAGACTACTCGTCAGTATTCAGCTCATTTGCTGTATTCAACAAACTTTAGCAGCAAACCAACAGCTATTATGGCAACGCTAACAAGTAACAAGTTCCAGCTACTGTTACATAAGTCTTCTTACTCTATCTAGGAACTAATTTGAACATCAGAGTAGGTAGTCTACAATTTATACAAGATTGCAAATGTATTATTTGTGCTAGATAAGTTGCGAAAAAAATAAAGGCGGTTGTGCACATTCAGGAGTAAACTCGGATTTTTTCAGCGTGGGATATCAATTAAAGAATTGGTTGTAACATATCACAAAAAAAGTCCTGTAATTTACTCTTACCCCCAATGAAAGTTACAAATGTACTATTAAAACGCTAAATACGCAAGTTATGTCGGTACTATTCGATTTATATATGCTGTTTTCAATAAAATTAAGAACAGATGCATCCACACAATATAACAGCATTTTTAAAATTTTTGAAAAATAATAACGGTACTTTTTGATTGAAAGCGACGGGGTTTCCCAAATCAATGAAAAACGCGACTTGTAATAATAATCATTGATTTATAATAGTAGTTTTAGATTTAAAACCGATTAATTCATAATAACGGTATCATCGAATTTTCGAGAATAACGATACTTATGATCGAAAATTACGAATTACTTGAAGAATAACTGTAGGCCTACTATCTGATCGCAATCAACAATAAACGTGAGTTGTAATGAAGTAACGATAATTTTTTCATTAGTAATGGGAATTTCTGATTGAAAACCCATGTATCCTCGAGATTGAGTTGTATTTATCTAAATTTTCCGAGAATAACGGTACTTTGCGATCGGAAACGTCGAAAATCAAACGGAACGCGAGTTGCAAGGTTACTTTTTTATTTATACGGCCGTTTTTAATTCAAACCCTAAATGCAGATATTTCAAAGAACCTTTAGTCGTACAAATAAACAGATAAATGCAATGAAAATAGATAAAAAGTTTTTGTAAAAACTATAACTTTCTTTAATGGTGGAGAGATCCTTATAGATGAGAGTTTTATGGAAGTTCCTATCAACCTTGCTTTCACTCCACCAAGATAAAAATATTATTTATTAATTTCGAATTCCTCATAGTGCTATTAATTATATTAAAAAATTCTACAATGGCTATCTGCAATAGAAATCGTTGATCGCTACTACACATAAATATCAGTTATCCACATTAAATATTCAATGCAGATATTCAGATACGCAGTCAATATCTGCCATTGCGGAAGTCTTCAATATAATTAATAGTCTACTACTACGAGAAATTCTAAATTAATAAATTATGTCCTATACATTTGTCATTCTGATAAATTGTCAGTTCCTTCAAAACCAATTTGTAAATAAAAATGTTATGAGAACAATAATTGTAGACCCACACTTCAATTTTTGTGTGGTGATAATTGAGCGGATAGGATGTAGCCTGAGTCGACGCAATATAATAAAAATTAAATTCTTGTATCTCTTCTCCATAATGATCGGCGTTGTTAGAATTAACTTTTTGTTGTGAATTTAACGACTTGCAGTCTGTTTTATATTGTGACTATGTAATAAATGTACTCACAAGGCCTTGAAGATGAGATTTAATACCTCGAAAACGTTCGGCCGAATGTGAGTACATTTATTATATATACAGTATAAAACTGACTGTAAATCGTTAAATTTACAACAAAAAGTTAATAAAAATTATTTTTTATCGAGTGCTTGTAATTTTAAAATTTTCAGTTTTAATTCAAGCAAGACATTGACTGATTGGTGAGCATCAATCAGAGTTTACTCAAGTAAATGAGAGGGAGATAAGTTGAGATAAGCGATGTGTTAAGTTAAGAAGAGCAACGGTGCTTTACCATCGAAGACGACGAATTTCTTGATGAATAACTGTAGGCTACAACTATTTGAATCAACGAAAAACGCGAGTAGTGACGGTATTTTTTGATTTATAACGGGAGTTTCTGATTTAAAACCGATGAAAAGCAATAGATTTCTTAAACGGTTATATGAAAGAAGTGATTTTTCAAGTAGCCTACATAAAAATTAGTTTCTGAATTAATTTTTTGGAGGATGAAGCCCACATAGGTCTGAGACCTGTGTGTGGGTTATGAGTTGGATGATTGTGATTGATGAGTTGGACCTACAGTTTTAGGTGGGTTCCGAACCACCAAGAAGTGATTTTAAATAAATAAATAATTTTATTAATGGAGACAACAGGTGTAACCCCATTTTGCCTCCTTCACACAATACAATAATTTCAACACTATGCAATTTGAAATAATTATAAATGAAAATGAAAACAGAAGAAAATTCAATCAATAATAAAGAAAACAAGCAAGTAAAATCATTATGATGACAATAATAAATAACACAATGAATACAATAATAGATCAAGAGTATGAAAAATAATAAAATTAACAAAATTTTAATTATAAAAATTTAAACTACTAAAATAATATGATGGATGAGAAGAATGAAATGTCTGTGTAATACTTACAAAAGGAATAATTGAATGCAATCACAAAATCACGAAATGATGACCACATGCTACATTTTACAGCAGAGAACAGTTTTTTTTGCTGGCCAATCGGTCACCCTTACAAAGAGTTCCTAGGAGAACGCAGCTTATCTCTATCTGATTGAACAGATACCTGCTACGGCTCACGGCTATCACTTCCTTAAAACACATGAATAGAGCAAACTTTGAATCTCCCTCAAAGTTCCCTCGCATCAACTACAATGTTTTGTAATTGAATATTCTTATCATTATTATGGACTAAAGTAGAATAATTGAGATGTTATCCGGTGTTAAAATAACGATTCTAAGGGAGAAGTAAGTGCCAATAAAACCGCAAATTTTTCTCACAAAAACCGACCGGAAATTCTTTTAGTGGGTGGCATACATCCTCGCCTTGACCCTTCATGATCTCTTGTATAGCCTAAGATCTAAGAAAAGCGATGGGCTCCCCACAGCGTAGAATAATCCAAGAGTATATTATTACAGAGTAATTGAACAACCGCAGGCTTCGATATTTCGATTGAAACGGTTCAAAGACAGGTGATTTGTGGTGATGGAAACTACAGATTTTTGATGGGCGTGCTGTGTGTAGATCATGGTGTGATAGATGATGAAGGATGAAGGAAAAGTCATAATGTCTTATTCGAGACTTCCAGAGACGAAAAAAGCTACGTGGCTCATGGTTTATGCACTTCAAACAATTATTCTTCCACTCTTCAGAGGAATCAGGAATCGTGCTGGAAGTCTAGATTAAAGCTTCTGTGTTTTAGAATACAAAAGAAAAATATACAGATCAGAAATAAAACATAATACAGTAAATCCTGTGTAAGGCGGAACTCCACCGGTCTGAGAAAAAATTTCCGTTTTGGCAGGTTTCCGGGTTAGACAGGGTGATCATACTGTACAAAATTCCTAGGGACCGGATGAAACATCCCGTTTCAGCAGGTTTCCGTCTTACAAGGGGTCCGTCGAAGACAGGTTTTACTGTACTATCAATTTTTATTGAATATCATTCAAACTGTAAAAAGAAATCATGGTTTATGCACTGCAAACAATTATTCTTTCTCTCCTTAGACGAAATCGGAATATATATTTAATCTGTTTTCCATGACGAAATACTTAATGAACAGTCTAATATTAAAACTGACGCTGTATTTCACTTTTAAATAATGTTTTACTCACATATATTGGAGATGCTTGAGAAATGCATTTCACTTATGAAAAGAAGCTTCGTCAGCCTGCCGCCAGGGATCATGCTTTGTTGAGGTTAGGATTAGCAGCCATTATGTAGTGAAAAATTGCGTTTGATTTGAATTGTATTTGGTCATTGAGTACGTCGGTTCTATCTTGTTTATGGTGTTTGAATATTTCATATTGCTCCAGTGTATTTAGTTTGTGGCTTTTTTAGAATGTGTGTAGAATTTCCAAGTCAGTTTGGCTGCTAATCCTAACCTCCACAAAGCATGACCCCTGGCGGCAGGCTGACGAATCTTCTTTTCAGAAGTGAAATGCATTCCTCAAGCATCTCCAATATATGTGAGTAAAACATTATTTAAAGGTGAAATACAGAGTCAGTTTTAATATTAGATTATATATTTAATGCTTGAATATATTCGTGCTGGAAGTCTAGATTTAGACTTCTGTGATTTAGAATATAAAAGAAAAATTCACAGATCAGAAATAGATACATAATACAAATATAATACTATCAATTTTTATTGAATATCATACAAACTGGAATAAGAATTACAAAATAAATCGTCTCCAACCGAACTATTCGATTATTATAATTTATAAAGCTCTATAGTCGGCCGTTTTGCGTTTGTATGTGTGTAACGCATTTTAATTAAAAGCTTGGATCAAATTCTATGAAATTCTGAATGAATGTTCCTTTTAGAAATGCCCAGCGTTGTATGTGTAAGGATTTTCGAACTTTATTTGAATTTAAAGGGAATGTTCAGGACAATTTTGAATTTTGAATGTTAAAGGAACTGCCCAGCAATATATGTGGATTTCAGAGCTGTACTTGCATTTAAAGGGAAATTATGATTTAAGATTATTGCATCATAATATGGTATTGACATCATATTTTAAAGGTGTACATCTATATCTCGGGACTTCATCTGTTCATAAAAATAACAGGTTTGTATAAGATAAATCAAATAATTTGTGAATAAGTGAAATGAGAAATTACTTCTGAGAGAATAATTGACTGAACGAAGAGAGGTCTCTATTTTTAATCGACCGTTTTGCATTTGTCTGTCTGTCTGTTTGTAACGCATTTACAGCTAAACCCTTGGACCAAATTCTATGAAATCTTTCATGGATCTTTTTTTCAATATTTTAAATTCTTGGATTTCTTGTTCCATAACGATCTGTGTTGTTAATATTAGCTTTCGATAGTAAATTCAACAACTTGCAGTCAATTTTAATTGCGAATAATTGATATTATTGTACTCACTTTTTGGCTAAACGTTTTCGAGTCATGGAAACTGATCTTCAAAGGCTCTTCTTTCAAAGATGTACCTTTGATGAAAGATGAAACTTGAATTTACTATAAAAAGTTAATATATTTCAAAAGTGATGGTCTATATTTATTTATCTACCCACCTGAAATATTATGATAATCGCCATTGAAAAATCAAACACATGCTGTAGAATGGTGTATGACAGATTGGAGCAGTGTGAATACCGCCATATCTTAGCATGTGTTACATTTTGAAATGGTGACTATCATCGAGTATTGGATGCTCCACAGTAGCACCGTCTGCTCCACATTAGTATTGGATGCACAGGAAGCACCCTTATTCAAATATGTATCACATATATTGGTATGGGGTAATTCATCAGAACAAAACCTTTAGAGGGTGTTTAAGATCCAAAAGAAAGCGGTTAGGTGTATGGAAAGAGTAAATATATTAGATTCATGTAGGCCGTTGTTCAAGAGACTTGGTCTCCTAACTGTACCCTGCTTATATGTGTATGAAGCTACTTTATATGTAAAAACGAATGATATTAACCAAAATCTTGACGTACACGATTATAATACAAGAAGCCGAGGAGATTATCAATTAGTGAGTCACAATAGCAGCTTATTCAAATAAAAACCTAGTTATATTGGTAGGAAACTCTACAACAAACTACCGTAGTTTTTATTCCGTAGTTTCTATAGTCTTGAGACTATATAACCGTAACATTTATAACCGTAGTTTCTATAGTATTGAGAATATAGAGATATTCAAAAAACAATTGAAAAAATATTTAGTTGATAAAGCTTTTAATAGTGTATAAAAGTTTGTTTCCCCTCAAAATTAAGCCTCACCACAACTAATTGATATAGTAATTATGGTAACTAGTGTATAAGATTTTTTTTTGAGGATGAAGCCCACATAGGTGTGAGACCTGTGCATGGGTAATGAGTTGAAGATTGATGAGTTGGACCTACAGTCTTAGGTGGGTTCCGAACCGAAAGATAGTATAGTTGTTATTCTGACTTGTCTATACTTCTTTGCTGGAGTCTCCAAGACGTAATTTACAAAAAAAATCTTGGGCGTGAAGTCTACTGTTTACAGACCTGTTATAGTTTAATACAGCGAAAAATGCATTCAGCTTCAGCTATTCAGCCCATCGTTGATGTGTCCGCTATCTATGGGAAGAAATTTGTACCTGCTTTGGGAGTTACTGGTAGTTTCTTCGCCGGTAGGTGTCGTGACCTGTACAGTTCAGTGAAAATTTGTTCTCTTACCTTTCATTCGCTATCACAGAATAGATTAACACAGGGGTCTCCAAACTTTCCAGCCTCAGGGCTAAAATTATAAATCCAGTAAGTTCTGAGGTCCAGAGCCGTTTTCTACTATTATTAGTGGCGTAGGTCGACGATTTTCAGTGTGTTTTGAAGCGATGGGAGGGGGGGGAGTCATACAGCATGTAGAGTCGGACGGTACACTCTAGGTATTATAAAAGCTAAATTAAAGGTAATATAAAGTTGGAAGAGCCCTCCAACAATAATAATAATAAGAAGATAATGATAATGAAGGCTACGATTAATAAAGGGCCTTCCCGTACCCCAAAAATAAACGCTAGCTATTTTTTATACCCAATAGCTAATACTTTATTTTAAAATTATTTTATTCATTTTATTTTGTTTTTTTGTTTTTATTATTTTGCTTCAAGACGTTAATACTTTGTCTGTTTTCTTTTTAATTCTCTATCTCACTCATTTCCTCTTTGAGAATATTCCATTTATCTTCCTATAAGTGTTTTTTCAGCCTTCCATTAACATGTCTTCCAGAAATTGTACTTCCAGACTATTGTTGAAAATGTACATAAATATTTACTGTTGAATTCGCAAATTAATCACTAATTTTACTTTCATAGAAAAGATATTGAGTGCATATTTTTATAGGGTACAATTGAAATTTTATACATTTTTATCGTGAAATGTACATACTGTATGTACGGTATCATTCGGTTTATGTACTACCGTATGTACACTATGTACATTATGTACACTTTATGTACTATCATTCGGTTGAATGATAGTATCGGTTGAAGTAGTAGGCTATCCTATAAAATACTCAGAACTGTTGAATATACAGTTTCTATGAAATATTTCTGTGTTATTTATTTATGAATGACGTGTTCTGATGTAATCAAATCTTCACTTCTTAAAAAAAAATTCTATACAGCATCCTGATTTACATTTTATGTATGTTCATTTTTAATTGATAAATATAAGTTCCCCGCGTTTCCACTTTATCCAATGCCAGCAAAAGATTTCAGCCAATTTTGTGAACTCTGGTTGAGAATGATACTATGTAGTACCTCCTTTCTGATCAATGTGGATATCAGACTAGTCTCCTTTATTCGTGTAAATTTACAAAATTTGCTTGTTATTCATTAATAAAGAAATAATTATCATCACATTAGATTGGGGAGAATTTGGAGAGAAACCAAACCTTGACAGTTGAGGATTATAATAAAAAGCAAGATCAGGTACAACAGGTATCTGTTCCATCAGATAAATAAGCTGCGTTCTCGTAGGTCCTGTTTGTAACGGTGACCGATTAGATTGGCCAGCAAAAAAGACACTGTTCTCTGCTGAAAATCACTTCCCGATGGTTCGGAACCCACCTAAAACTGTAGGTCCAACTCATAAATTACCATCATCCAACTCATTACCCACGCACAAGTCTCAGACTATGTGAGCTTCATCCTCAAAAAAAAAAAAAAATTTCTACAGGCAACTGTGGTGGTCGGTTGGAGCGCTTGACTATCATAAGACTCTGGCAGGCTGCTACTCCTGCGGTCACGAGTTCGATTCTCAGCCTTGGATATTGCGTGTAGTAGCATTCACCGCATTACCCACGCACAAGTCTCAAAACTGGGCATCACATTCTACTAAAAAATCCCATTCTCTTTTCTTTGTCTAGAAACTTGTCTATCATTTAACTTTCCATTAGTATACTCTTTTTTCATAGAATTTCTTCATGACATCAACAGCATAAAATGAATTTCAAGTAAGACTGAGAAGCTATAGGTTTTAATAATTAATTGAGAATCGATTTTGTTTTGAAGCTGTAAAATTTATTTATAAATTGCCGAAAAATTCATTGTTAATGATAATTGAAAATTCAGATTTGTTTTAAAAGTTAACTAATTTTTAAAACTATCCAAGTGCATTGTTGTGATGATAGGTTATTGTTGGTCTGTGTAATGGTTGATAATGTTGTCCAAAGTCCATGTTCAGTCGTTGAGGTGGATGTATTCGTTAGAGAATCTGTTGAGAAATTAGAAATTCATTAAAAATTATACATAATTGAAAACTGTCATTGACTAGAATCATGTTCACTAGAATTGTTTATTTTGTTTATGTATACAGTAATCAAAATACAGATTCAATTTTAGAACGCAGAGCTATGAGTTGAGTATTCATTGATCATTTTACATTATTTGTTGCTAGTTGTTGCAAAGCATCTACGTCGCAACCTATGGATTGAATAGCCCATTTAGACAAAATTTGAGTATATGCTTTAATGATTTTTGAAGTGCTGAAGTTTTGTATTGTTACAACAAATAGTGGTGATTTGAACAACAAAAATAAAAAACCTCGAACATTCTATTGCAAGGAAACTTAGTACAAAACGTTCTCATGAACCTATTTTATAAGTTGAACAGGATGAGTCTAAGATGAACAGTTGATTTTCTAGATGAAATAGTTGAAAGGAATTTTGAGGAAATATTTTTAAAATAAATTTATTCAAATAATGTCCAGGCTTAAATACTTACTATGTTAACTCAACACTCAACTGAGGATGACATGATAAGCATCAGAATTTAAATTCTATTTCAATAAATTTAATAGTAACATAGTTTGGCATTTTATTCATTCAACAAATAATGGAGAGGACAACATCTTCAAAAGCAACATCAAATTGATATTTAACAGTTCATATCAGGATAAAAGATCGATAAAAGAAAAGATGAAACATATTTTTCTGTTACTTGGAACAGTTCTGTATCAAAACATTGAATGTCAGTTCCAATGGGCAACCGCTAATACAAAAAATAAAAAATACTGGTGATTATTGTTAATCGAAGAGAGTATTAATACTACATTGTAAGTATTTATAAATAATCTAATATCAAAACTGACACTGTATTTCTATCAAAATATTATTTTCACTCACTTATACTGGAGATGCTGAAGGGATACATTTCACTTCTGAAGAGAAGCTTTGTCAGCCTCTCTTCAGAAGTGAAATGCATCCCTCCAGCATCTTTTTTTTTTTTTTTTTTTTTTTTTTTTGTAGATTACGTCTTGGAGACTCCAGTTAAGGAGTATAAGACAAGTCAGAAACTAGTATAAGTGAGTGAAAATAATATTTTAATAGAAATGCAGTGTCTGTTTTGATATTAGATTGTTCATCAAGTCTTCATCATGGAAAACATCACAGATATTTATAAATTAATATACACGCGTGAGTGCGGCAGCTATGAGAATTATCGTGTATCTGTACACACTAGTATTCCTGCTGGTCATTAGAAACTATTAAAACACGTTAGATCAAATCTCTTCTTAATTTTTTCTCATTTAACATTTCCCAAATATCCAAATGTTTCCATAAAAGATTGAGCAACTACTCTCCTCATTAATCTTTTTCAACTTAGGAAGTG
Source organism: Conomelus anceps (assembly GCA_948455865.1). Taxonomy (NCBI): domain Eukaryota; kingdom Metazoa; phylum Arthropoda; class Insecta; order Hemiptera; family Delphacidae; genus Conomelus; species Conomelus anceps. The sequence goes on from OX418225.1 coordinate 11,383,947, forward strand.
GACATTATTTGCATTTCATACTATTCTAAATGCACAAAAATGTAAAACGTGTGCGCTCTACTGATTCTCACAATGTTTGTTTAGGGAAGTGATAGCCGCGAGGCGTAGCAGGTATCTGTTCAATCAGATAGAGATAAGCTGCGTTCTCGTAGATCCTGTTTGTAACGGTGACCGATTAGATTGGCCAGCAAAAATACACTGTTCTCTGTTGTAAAACCACTTCCCGGTGGTTCGGAACCCACCTAAAACTGTAGGTCCAACTCATCAATCACCACCATCCAACTCATTACTCACGCACAGGTGTCAGACCTATGTGGGCTTCATCCTTAAAAAAAATCTTCATACGGTACACGGCAGCCTACTTACTTTAAGCCAGGTGTCCGATGAGGGAGATGTTGACGGTGGTCCTTTCCTTGCCCATGGTGAAGATTTTGGTTTGTTTGCTTTTGCAGCGAGATATTTATCGATGTATCTATGATAAAAAAGCGAGATTCAGTTTCAAATCTAATCAGTAAGTTGATAGAGCGTGTGGATGCAAAAGACAAAGCCTAAAACTGCTTTCTATATAGTTATTATTACTACTTCATCCACAGATCTCATTTATTGTAAAATGCGAAAATGAATACTTAATGATGAAACTATCTAAGTAGGCCTACTTATCAATAATAAGTAATTAATTAGTGGTAAAGCCCTCTTATTTGCAGACGATACATCACTAATTTTCAGCAATTCCGTTCTAGATAATTTGGAAATAAGTTCTCATATAGGTGTGCAGTCCATTGTCCATTGTTATTCACTTGAAATTAACAATAAATAGTAAAAAATGCTAATACCTTCAATTCAAAAACAAACATAATTCAAATGAAGATAGGGCTATAAACGTGTTTGTAAACGATAATCAACTAGACCAGGAAGAAAATATTGCATTTATTAACTTTTTACGTGAATTCAACGACTTGCAGTCAAATTTTTATTAAAGATAAGTAGAATTTACTTACTTTGTAGGCCGAACGTTTTCGAATCTTGGAGATCCATTTTCAGAGGCCTTGGAATCTCCAAGATTCGAAAACGTTCGGCCTACAGAGTAAGTAAATTCTACATATTCTTCATAAAAATTTGACTGCAAGTCGTTGAATTCACTTAAAAAGTTAATATTAGCAACGCAGTTCGTCATGAAACAAGAATTCAAGGAACATTGCATTTCTAGGAGTTATGTTGGATACACTTTTGACCTGGGCTTCATACATTGAGAAAATATTCTGTAAAATTTCACCTGGGGTATTTGTCAAGCGACAGCTTGCTAGATTGAATGACAAAAAGCTACGTTTCACAGCTTACCATGGGCTCTTACTATCACATATAAGGAATGCGATCTTAGTATGGGATAATTCATCAAAACAATACCTTGATAGTGTGTTTAAGATCCGAAAGAAAGCTGTTAGGTGTATGGAAAGAGTAAACAGATTAGATTCATGTAGGCCGTTGTTCAAGAGACGTGGTCTCTTAACTGTTCCCTGATGCTTATATGTGTATGAAGATACTTTATATGTGAAAAAGAGTGATATTAACCAAAATCGTGACGTACACGATTATAATACAAGAAGTCGAGGAGATTATCACTTGGTGAGTCACAATAGTAGCTTATTCAAACCATAACCTAGGCTAGTTATATTGGTAGGAAACTCTACAACAAGCTACCGCAGTTTTTAGAGTCTTGAAAATATAGAAATATTTGAAAAACAATTAAAAAAATATTTAGTTGATAAAGCTTTTTATAGTGTACAAGAGTTCCTTTCACATCAAAATTAAGCCTCGCCTCAACTAATTGATATAGTAATTATGGTAACTAGTGTATAATTGTATTAATCTGACTTGTCTTATACTCCTTAACTGGAGTCTCCAAGTCTCCAAAATGTAATCTACAAAAAAAATGTATTGTATTATACGAAAATGAATAGGTAATGATGAAGCTATCTAAGTAGGCCTACCTAACTAGTTAACGTAAAAATCCGCTATTTTGAAACCCTACAAATAGCCCTAATATATCTTATCAAAATTTACATTTCTTGGTAAACTGCACACAGATTTAATCAAAACTCAGTTCATCAATTATTAATATTCAAATGAATTATATTATTTATAAAAAATATTTAGTCTAGTAATCTTTCAGATTAGTTCAACTGACAAATTCAACATTCGCACAATAAATAAGTACCGTAGGCTAATAATCACTAGCATTTCCTTAATTAAATTGACTTGGACAATTTTTTTTTTTAATTTAGTGAACATTCAATGGGAGTTTTTTGCTTTAAACAAGGTATAGACATTTATAACGTTACAAAAACTACTTTGATTGGCCCCATGCAAGTATTATTATGAAATATTGGGACTATATTTTAGAAGGAAGAGACAAAATGAAAATTAATTTTGCAAAGTTCAAGAATAATATTTTGGTTTGAAGAAATAGTATTTAAGAAAAAATAGTTTTCAAGAAATTATTTGAGAAAACGTTTGAAGGAAACAAATAAAAACAAAAGGCTGTTCACAGTTCACTTACCTGGGGAGAGTTCAGAGTTGTATTATGTTTCACTGGTGGAAGAATCTGCTATTTATAGGGAGTATGAAACAGTTGTTAAAAATCAGAAGTGACGTATTGTCTGCTGATTTATATAACAAAAAAAGACCATTTTCAAATAGACAATTGCCAGGTTGATAAATTTATTTCGGCTGAATGGTAATCATAAGAATAATAATAATAATGATAATAATAATATTATGCTGTCAGTGTCAAAGCTCAGCTAAATTGCCGATGCATTCATTTCATTTTTTATCTGGTCTGGCTTCATCAGACGATTTTATTGTCATCTTTGAACAAAATCATACGATATCACTGTGCACAGTAAGCGATGAATGATTGTTCTGCAGGGTCAGGAAGGTCTTTTTTTAGTTGTGTTGTTTTTTAATAGGCAAGTTTATTTCCTCTCTACAAGGGAATATACTGTTGTTGAGAAAGAATTACTAATAAAGAAATAAAGTTTCTTTATAGTTTCACAAAACAACAATACAGTTTATAATTAGCTTTTTATAGTAAATTCAACGACTTGCAGTCAATTTTAATTGAGAATAAATAATACATTTACCGGTAGGCTACTCCCTTTTTTTTTTGAGGATGAGTTTTCGAGTTATGACTCATCTTCAAAGGTATCCATGATTCGAAAACATTTGGACAAAAGTGAGTAGAAGTATTATTTATTTCTAATTAAAATTGATTGCAAGTCGTTGAATTCACTATAGAAAGTTGATACAGTATTAACAACGCAGATCGTTATGGAACAAGAAATCCAGAAACAGTTTATAAATCACAGGAAAATGCTTCAATACAATATAGCAAACGAAAAAAATCCAGCAGAAAAATTATAACGCAAGACATTTAATTGTGACAATGGTTTATAACCATCACATCACATACAAAAGGGATACAACTCAAATCAGTGTTACCACACTACATACATTACATTTATTTTCTCAACCAGGTAATTTTTAAGAACAAAATTGGTTAGTTGTTGAGAAATAAGTTATATTGTGACTATAATTTTGTCAATTTTTGGCAATAGAGAAATTGATGGAAACAAATGAATGAAAAACTGACCATTTATTATCTTTATCGAATATTATTATCAGGTTGTGCTTATTAATCATTCAACAATCCCAAATACAATGAATATTGAGATATAAATATAAAATAAATATTTCCGTATTTATTAATTAAAGACTAATAGGCCTACCGGCCACTTGGCGTAACAACAACCCAACTTCAATGTTCTCTACGGAATAAGTACCGTAGCACATATATATTGGTATTTGAATTTGGCTTATGTATATGCTGTTAAGCGAAAACTATAGATTTAACTGTCGTTGTTTATTGTCTCTTGTACGAATATAAATTACAATATAACAAAAAAAAACCGAATTCAATGAAATAACACTCAAAAATTATTACTCACATACTAAAAAGTTTAAAATAAAGAATATGCTTTAAAGTGAGAAATAGTTTAATTTAAAGCAAGAATTAATCTTTTGAAGTTAGCGCCAAATTTTCCATAAACTTCTAAAATATAACATAGAATTTATTTTTTAACTTCATAAAATATTAGGCGCCGACTTCAAAAGATTACCTGCATTAAATTTGACATTTTCTCACTTTAAAGTAAATACTTAATTTTAGAACGTGAGTAATAATATTTGAATATTTAAACTATTAGGCGCCGACTTCAAAAGATTTCCTGCATTAAATATAACATTTTCTCACTTTAAAGTAAATACTTAAGTTTAGTACGTGAGTATTAATATTTGAATATTATTTCTCTGAATAAGTTTCTTTTTTGCTTAAAAATTTGTTTTATATTTTAGTTTTATAGTTGAATTTTCAAACTTTGAAAACATTTGAAATTTCTTATAGCCAATACATTCTGAAATATTTATAAAATTAGCAAATCAATAACATATAAACTACAGTGTAACTAAAGATCTACCTTCAAGAAAAATTAATTAGTAAAATTCTACAACTCTCTATTTAACGTAGAAAAAGTTTTTGTATTTTGGAAAATTTCAATAGCAAGTCTTTATAAAAGTGAAATGCCCTTCAATTTATTTTAATCCGGTCCTGCTTTGGGAGTTACTGGTAGTTTCTTCGCCGGTAAGGTGTCGTAACCTGTACAGTTCAGTAAAAATTTGTTACCCGCCTTAACCACTAGACTATGAGACCTTTCTGCACAGCAGCATTAATTTTAAACTTAGCCATATCGTATAACTAAACTGATAAATATGCAGAAACAGAATTTATCAATTTTGAAGTACTTCAAGTGCTATTAATTTATGCTAAAGACTTCATTACTGTTGCCAATATCCGCCATTGCAGAAGTCTTCAGTATAAATTAATAGCACTTAAAGGACTTCAAAACTAATAAATTCTGTTTCTGTATATTTGTCAGTTTTGTTTAATTATTGTCAGTCACTTCAAACAAACTGAATCCATGTTTTAAACCAAATTAAATAATTTTACCTAGCTCCTGCTTCATTGTCAATCAATATAGGAGATCTGGACTCTCATTGTTTTACTAAAAACATTTTCAGCAGGCCTACTTAAAACTATTATAGCTGTGCTATTTTTGATTCCACAATTCAACTGATTGAGGTAGGCTACGGTACTGTAAATTGTACTTGAACATTTCTTTTAGAAGGGGAGTTCGGGGTACTCCCCCGGAAATTTCTGATTAAATAATCCCTCTGAAACCAAAACTTTTTAGCAAATTTAGGCATTTTATAAAAAAAATCTCTCAAGGAATGTTAAGATACTAAAATTTACTTTGTCTTTGGGGGGGATCTGTCCCCCTGATACCCCGAAGACACAACTATGACTTATATCTACAATTTATGGAACAATCGCTGAGTAGGCTATGCAATCTTGCTAAATTTGATAGTTGAATTTTGCATTGATGCTACCGTACCACTTGATGACGTCTACTAAACAATGGCAGAAATATTAACCAGTAAAAAACTATTTAGGAAGGAGCCTCAGCTGTAGCGGGCCGGACACGGCGCGCGGGTCGTAGTTTGGAGACCTGTGGATTAACAGATAGATACTAAAAATCTTGAATAACCCAATAGATAAATACATACATAAACTTGATAAAATAAGAATTTTAATGAATCAAACCACATAAACATTTAATAGCATGCTGAAGCAAACTGTGCATAAACAGTGTGCTTGATTTATTTAAATTCTAATTTTATGAAGTTTGATCTCGATTGAGCTATTGACCTTCGAATTTTTTAAAAATTGTTTATTGTTCTTATGAGCACGTTTCAACATCTGGTCACCTGTTGACTATGTGGGTATTGCTCCGTATTGGTAGGCCATTATTGTTACTGGTGGGTGTGTCTAGTATCAGCCAATGACATACTCCCATCGTAGAGTTCGACCTATGAGAGGCTCCCATCCATTAACAAATCGTATTTGTCTAATATGAGTTTATAATCGGCTATTCTGTATTTTAGTTCGAGTTTATTGAGATTGAAAATGATGTAACAGTTGAAACTGTAGTCTCTGTTGTTTTAATAATTAATGTTTTTGTAAAATCTGGTTGTGACAATAACAACTTATGGATATGTGCCACAACATCACAGAATATGTGATGTTAGCCGCGAGCCATAGCAGGTATCTAATCAGATTGGAAAAGCAACTCTCTTCTGGGCCCTCTTTGTAAGGGTGACCGATTGGATTGGCCAGCAAAAAAACTGTGCTTTGCTGTAAAATCACTGCACGGTGGTTCGGAATCCACCTTAAACTGTAGGTTCAACTACACCATCATCCAACTCATCAATCACCATTGGTGATTGAAGGCTGACGAAGCTTCTTTTCAGAAGTAAAATGCATTCCTCAAGCATCTCCAATATATGTGAGTAAATCATTATTTAAAAGTGAAATACAGTGTCAGTTTTAATATTAGATTAAATCACCATTAACCAACTAATGAGTTGGGTAATGGGTAATGACCCATGCACTAGTCTCAGACCGCATTTTTTGATGACCTATTTTTGTGAGACTACCCCTTTCGACACCTGACTACTTGACTATTCTTTTCAGCTGAGCTCTCTGCCTATTTGCTCCTGCTCAAGCTACAGAATCAATTATTTCGATAGTTTAAACTCAATTTATTTGCTAGAGAGTACGGAATACCGTTCAAATAGAAGAGAAAATATTCATGTTCATATTCATATTTTTTAAGAAGCAGCCCAATTCAGAATTAAGAAATCAGACTCACAATTACAATGCCCGTTATGGCCGAATTTCTGAGACATAGGTTAGACCTTTTTGAGAAGTAAACAATTTACAGGGGAAGGAAATTTTTTACAAAGTTGCCAAACGATTTGCAAATATTGGAAGATATTAAAAAATTTGGAAAAAAATTGAAGGAATATTTGGTAGCTTTATCTCTGTATTCTTTACAGGAGTTTGAAGATATTAATCAATTATTTAATTGACTTTTGTTTGTACCTACTAGTTTCACATAACTTTTGAGATTTGATACTATTCACGTGTATTTGTACATGTTAGACGAATAAAGATTTTTCCAATTCAATTCAATATTCATGTTTTTTCAACAAACGAGTACGTCAGATGAAAATTTTGATAGTAATCGTGAAAACGATTATTAAAAAACAATAATAGTAATAATATATGTGCACTTATGTAAAGACCTATTATTTGCAGCACTAGTCATGGAAAACCCAACAACTTGCTAGGAATAGGAGATAGAGAAAAAATTAATTAGTTAAAATATTTATTCTACATATAAAAGTACCTATAATAATGAAAGTAATAATATTAAATTTCCTATACGGAATAACATGTTCTGCAGTTCACTGTTTTTTAAATACATCCCACATAAGTAGGGCTAGAACTCTTCTGGAAACTGCTAATGATAATAATAATTTACCAGAAACATTTTCCTTACAACAATCTCTGATAACATAACAATATTCAAAACATTTCTTGTTCGTGATTTCTCACTCATGATATCCAGTGAGTTTAATTAATGATACAATGTTTCTACAAAATAAAAAATAATGGAATGACATTATCATTATTTTTAGATGACACATCTCAATTTTTGGCACTAATAAATCGCTAAATATGATCATTTAACGTTATTATTTTTGAATTCCAACAATGAACTCTTTCTACATCAACTATAACACTCAAATATTTCGGATAAAATTCTCAACATTCTGATATATAATTTAGAAACTATAATGTACAAAATAGTTGGTCACCAATGTAACTGTTAAGTACTGCATTTTTATAATTAACATGGAGGGAGAAGTATTATATTATAAATATTTACAAAAGGGGTTACAATACATTACATAATATATCATAGTTTAAGAATTTAAACATAATAAAATATATTAAAGTCAGAGAATTAATTGATTAGAAATGTCGAGTCAATACACAATAGGGAAGTATAGGTGAAGTGTATACTAAAAACAATATTATAAATTAATAAAGTATTATACATTCTTATCTAATATTACAATACACAACTTATGATTTTATAATACATTATAGAGTTATATTTACAAAAGATATCTATCTGAGCAAGTCGCAAATTTATGAACAATATCATTGACGTAATGAAAGCTATCAATGGTGTTGTCATATCTATCTCAATTCTTAACCTAAATTTTATAAATTAAGAAGATTTCAATATACACCCAACAGGGAAATGCACTTATCATACAATGAAACTACAATCATTGCTCAATGAATAAGAGTTTTAATTTGATTTATGAACAGCTTATGAGAATATCTGACAATATATTCATCATGATTATATGTGATTGATTTTCTTTATGATTTTTGTTGAATTGTAGCTATAGTTTTCTAATTACGTTTTTAAATCATCACGATTCAATAGTTCTCGTGCTTCAATAATAAATGGCACACACCTAAAAAACTCAAAAAATTGAAGTATCACTATCGAAAATTTTCAAATTTATCAAAAATTTGTAAATTGTTGAGGATATTTTATCAACAAAAAAACTGTGATAATCTCAGTGAAAGTGTTAAAATAAGATTCGTGAATCAAATCAATAATTAAATTAATGAATTACTATCATAAAGCTGTCAAGTATGATTTTTATGAACTCTCAGTTTAAAAAAAATAAGTGAGACTCCTAATCTAAGTTGAAAATTCTATTAGGTATCGACTATAACGATGTTGAATTTTGTTATTCGAATTTATTTATCAAGAGTAGATATAGCCTAAACAGATTCTAAAAATTCGGAAGTGAAAAAAAAGATTGAAATACTGATATTAAGTTGGTTACTACATTGCACTTTAAATACTTTTAAAATTTTTCTCCCTATATTTATTTAATCTTACTATTCTACAATCTTGAAAGAGCTCATTGTTGATAAATTCATAATTGTATTTCATATAAACAAAGATTTGATCTTTGTATATTGAAATTTGATTTTTGAACAATATTAGTAAACATTATGATTTCCTAACACAATGCAAGATACATCATAGTATTCTCTGATGAACTAATATTACGTGAACACCTGTTCCGTTGTTCAAAGTCACGCAACACGTTGTTGAGCACCTGAAAAAATTGAAGAAAAAAGTTATTTCCAATAGAAAAATATCAGACAAGTTTCAAAACATTGTTTTTTTTAAACTTAGCGTCAAGTATTCACGAGTAACTAAGGATTTAAAAGTTAATTAGATGTTTCATGATTTGTGTAGATAATACAAATTAAAAGATTCACAATACAAGAGATATGCATTTATGTTGGAAAATAGATGAGTTTGTGTTTGTGATGATTAAAAATCGTCAGATTTGTAGAGACTGAATTTGATAGCTCATTTATTGCTTATAGAATGCTACTGCGAAAAATATTTAGTGGTAATTGGTTTTTTAATTCCTAACAGACTTACGCGTAAGAACAAACCTTAATTATTCATGGATCACTTGAATCTTGAAATCTTTTTTAAGTTTTTTCTTTTATTAGGCTTAAAACATGGGTAAAATGTGAACCACAAAAACATCTCAATGTATTTCCATTATGAAAAAAATGCCATTAGGTACTGATCAGATACTTACAGGTATTCATTATTATTTTCGTTAATTATTCTGGTGACACAAGTATAAGCATCTAAGTTGAAGCTAATTACAACTCAAAGTAGCCTCTTTAAAAAATGGGGATACGACTACGGTACATAAAGTTGGTAAAAAAAAAATAATAAAAAAATAAAAATAATAATAAAAAATAAAAATAATAATAGCCTAATAATAATAATAATAACTCAATAATAGTTGATAGTTATGGTATTTCAATAATTATGAAGTATTTAGAATGAGAAATATACGAGTATACTAGGATATGCTAGCGCACTCACCTTAGTTCTCACACTATATGGCCGTATTATTTATATTTTCGCTATAAAGAGTCGAAATTCGAAGCGTCACTTCCCTGAAAAATAACAAAATAATAATTATTTGGTGGTTAATCTACAAATTTCAGTATAATAACTAAATCTATGATTTTAGCTCAATTTTAAATGACGTATAAAAGACCTCATGCACAGCAATAGAAAGAAATAAATGGTTGAGGAAATAAATAATTATTGAAACTTGATGAAATATTCCAAGCAGCCCACTCGAATAATGCCTATGCATTAATCATCGAAAAATTGTAGATTTTATTATTTTCAATATCTATATCTCGTGTTTATAATAAAATATATAAACTTATATAGATGAATAAGAAACTTTAGTGGTATATAGAAATTTAAAGCAATATTCTCAATAGAGAAACTATCAAGTTCAATTTTGGATCAAATTTGTAATAATTAGAAATGGAAGAAATAGCCATTTGTGTAACTAGAGCGAAAAGTGGGAGATTTCTGCACCGAGAGAAACTAGATATTTGTGTAACTGGAGCGAAAAGTGGGGTATTTCTGCACCAAGAGAAACAGTTTTTTCACAAGCCAAAGGTGAGTGAAAAAAGTTTCTCAAGTGCAGAAACAATACTTTGCACTTGAATCACACATTGAATTTTTCCTACAGTAATGTATTAAGTAATTTAAACAGAACAAAACCGGACATACCTAGCCTGACGATTCCTCACATAACCTATCTTTGAATCAAATCGATTTAAACAACTACAGCTGATCGTTTTTGCGTAGCTGAAGCAGGATAGCCAACCTATTTTTGAATGCAGAATAGAGAACCTGCGTATTACATGCTCACTATTTTGTGATGTTGAGTTGCAAATCTGTTGTGTGGAAAAGTATTTTCATGCACCGGAATTTACTTTCCTACACTGGCACAGGAATAGACTATTTTGCATGCTACAGTTAGTGCAAAAATAGGCACTTTTTCGGGTCACTGTAGGAAGAATAATTTTTGTTGTTTGAGATCTTCATAACCTCTCATAATATCTTGTATGAACAGATTTGAGGTAGAGCAAAATATTATGTCACTAAAACGAGCCTACATTGAAAAATATAGACTCAATGTACCATAATTTTATGAATTATTTTCATTGTTATTAGCGTATGGCTTTATTTGTATAAAGCATCTATAATTTTCAGTAGACTTACCCTATCTGGTTTGAACAGATGCGTCTGTGGTAGAACAAATGTAGAACCAATGTCCCTTTCTACCATTGTGTGACTCTCCTGAAAAAATAAATAATAATTTTATATCAAAGTGAAACTGATAGGACACTCTACTGGAAAAATAAAAAGGCAAAAAATAAGAAGTCAATAAAAATAAAAGATGATAAGTAAGATGTTTTATGATTACAGGGAAATATTATGAAAGTCAGTAAGGAAACAAAAAATTGTACAGGATGAAATAGGATACAATAGTATTTGAGAAAGATGTGGATTATTAGTAGATCATGTGGAACTTTATAATAAAATTATGAAACAAGTTTGAGAGTTTGTCAATTCTACGTTATGGCAAACTCTCATAATTGTTTTATCATTGAATAAGGCCACAGCCACAATATAATTGGCGAGCGGCAAGATGGCAGAGCGGCTGATGACAGGGAAATATGATGAAAGTCAGTAAGGAAACAAAAAATGGTACAGGATGAAATAGGATACAATAATTGTTAAGAAAGATGTGGATCATGGATATTAGTAGATTATTATAAGAGAATAAAGTCTTGCTGCTTGTATAATGACCGAGGTCCAAGAATTTATTGAAGTTTGGTTGTTATTTATAGTTTTAATTTATTAATTAATATTGTTATTCAAATAAAAAGAAATGCAGCATAAAACATCAATCAGAATTCATCATATTAAATGAAATGTGATTTATTGAGAATTTATGATTCATGGGTCAAAAGCAATAAACCATCGTAGATGACAAATAAGTACCAGTAGCAGTGCAATTCATGATAGCACAGAAATAAAGCTGTTCATAACGTTAGTTCCTGGAAGAAATAATATCAATAAAAATTGTTACCAACTGGAATCGTGACGTAGTCTTTCAAAACAATAAAAGTGTATAGACCTACAGAGATAATATCACCTTTTTCGTTTCCTACATTATTAATTCATTCCTTTATTGCTGCAGTATTACATAGGACATACAATTACTATTAATAATACCTTAATAAAACATATTAAAAAATTGTATTTACAGAAAAATTATATTGTTAGAAATTGTTATTCTAATGGAAATAGGCTAATATGAATTTGTTGTTACAATAATAATAATAATAATAATAATAATAATAATAATAATAATAATAATAATAAAAAAATAATATACTATGATAATATCACTTTTTGTATTCCATACATTATTGTTACATTTCTTTATTGCTACAGTATTACATATAAGACATAAAATAATTCATTATTCTTGAAAAAAAGTATAAAACTTTGAGTTCATAATTTCAGATTTTTTTATTCATGATGAACTATACTCTGTTCACGCAAACGGGTGACAAACCAAAACAAACATTTGAGTTTGTGTGAGTGAAAAAGTGATGATTGGTATCAGCTGTAATTTCTACCAGTTAACACTGAGTACAGTACAGTATCACATTCGCTGTCACAGTTACCGGTTCACTTATATACTGCGCATTAATTGTATTTCTGTAGTTAATTCTGAATCAGCTACTGTTAATCGGTCTTGTTGTTCAAAGATACACTTTCGCATCGTTGTTTACATCATCTCTCCGTGAACAGAGTATAGTCCCACAACATAACTTTCACCATAAAAAATTGATTATTCCTTGATCATAACATCTTTAAAAATTGAATTTGCAGTAAAATATTGTAATAAAGTATCAGTCTTCAATTTGAAGTACTAAAAAAATATAAAAGCTACTCATTTTTGGGTTAATTTGAATGTTGTTACTCACATCATTGTTATTATTACTATGATGATGATGGTGGTGATGATGGTGATGATGTGATGAATGTAGACTCTTTGTTGGGGGCTGTATTGTCGTTTCGTCATAGGATCGCGCCTCAGACACTGTCCTGCAATTCACAAATCAACAGAAACTGAAATATCAAGCTCTAAAAATGAATTAAAGATATTTGTGAAATATTTCCAGCTTGAATATAGATTTGTTATTGAACATGTTAGTGTGAAGAGCAAAATCACGAGAAACAGATAAAATGCAAAACAAATAATGTACAAATAATTTGTACATGATGAGAAAGGATTTGAAAGCAAATTCTTGACAGATACTAAAAAATACAGTGAAGAATAAGAAGTTTCCGGATAAAAGTGATTGTTAGGCTTCTATAGTAATTATTTTTGTACATTTATTCACTTATATCATTTTTTTTATTAATTTGATAACAATAAACATAAATATTATGTGATTGTTATTTTAAAGAGAGCAGTTTCAAGAGCAAAATAGATCATCATGCATTACGTTTTGTAATAACCTAGATATTATTGTCGGTCAAAATTGAAAGATGAATAACAAAATACAATAGCAATAAATGTTAGTTGGAGCACACATAGAACACTCAAAGTGATTCCAATTCCGATTTAATTCATGCTGAAAAAATGGGCTATCAAAGCAATATTTTTCAAAATTCAGTATTGGTAGTAAGGCAAAGCTTAGAACAATTTTATTTTCTCTGTCAATAAAACAGATAAATAAAGGGTGGCGGAAACCAAATGACCACATTTGAAAGACGGCTGGCTTCTGAATGGCTGGTGGCGGAAAACCGTTCAGGGTCAGATTCTGTAGCTACTCTATGTGATGAGAACCTTTAAAGATCGTCTACAGGAATGTGTAACCACGGAAGGACAGCATTTATCAGAAATTATCCTCTACAATTGATATTTCTTGTGCATTGCAATAAAACGTCCGTTTTTTATCTACAAATTGTGATTTTTCCATATGGATACCTCTAAAATTAAAGGAAAGACGTTCATTTCAAATGTGGTAATTTGGTCTCTGCCACCCTATAGTTCTGTGAAACTTTAGGTGGAATGATTTTCATCACCATGCCAGGATAAATTGATGAGAACCTCATCAATACCATCCATTTTAATTATTTATTTCGGAATAATCCAATCAAACAAAAATTTAAATAAACGGCGACCATAGATTAGGATCCCGTTGAGAAAACTCATAGGTACACAAACATTTTCAAGAAGTTTCAGCAGATAGTTGTGAATTATACTAATAATACTTAAAAGACTCATTTTAACTGTAAGATTCATATACAACTATACATATACAAGTATGTGAAATTTCCACAAATATACTACAACCAGCTCAAAGAATAAAAGCCCGTCACCAAATAGCAATTTGTGAAATGGTAGATGAACTTTATTTTTATTCTACAAGGCTTCGTATGACACAACAATGATAGTTGGCCATTACTGAGGCATGCAAAATCAATCTCAGTTTTATCTACAAAGCCAGGAAGGAATAAAATTAAGTTTAAAAAGTTCAAATATATTCAGTGTCAAATTTATGGTTCTAAGCCACAGATGGGAAACAATTTTTAAAAATTGTCTCAAAAAATTTACTGGAATGCATTCATAATGTTTCATGCTGTCCGATAAAGTGAATGACAAACATTTTAGAAGGAAAATATTTTACATAGGAAAGAGAGGATAGAAAATTATATTTCAAGCAAAAACTAGTGTATGAATAGCGGACAGTGAAAAGAAGAAGGATAGTTGAAAGAAGAAGACGTTGATTCCTTACAGGCAGTCGACTTTTGAGATGACTTGCTCCAGTTCCGCCTCGAGCGTTGGGGGAGGGGGTATGTCGACAATTATTGTGCTGAAATCATATAAACCTCTCAGTCATACACAGATAATTCTCATCAGCCATTTTATTCCATTGAGGTTTGTTGGAGAACAAACTTTCATTTTACCAAAAATCTTTCTTTACGTTTATGATTTGTTAGAAGGTAAAACATTGATTATTCAGTTACTACTTGTCCACAGTTACCACAGTGTCTACTTGGTAATTATTTGAGATGATTCCAATATCAAGTAGATGTAACTCCACAGTTATTTATTTGCTAATACATGGAACATGTATCCATGAATGATAAACATTAGAAAATTTGATAAGAATAATCACTTGTGATATATTTCTAAATTGCTATACTGCATGTTTTCAACGTTTAATTCATTAACCGATCATGTGTATAAAACACATTATCAATGTTCTTGATACTGATTAGAGTTGAAGAGACTGATTATTGAAGAATTCTTAGAAGCTGAAATGCGTTTACCAAGAGCGGACAGTGAATCTGAAGAAAAATATCACATATCACCAGTATATTCACTGTAATTAAAAAAATTGAATTTTTTTGTATCTATTAGAAAAAGTGATAATGTACTAGTTAAAATGTTTTTCGAATATTCTACTATATCTTTTCAAGTATAAATGAGAGCCCATTTGAGTCTTATACTTCCAGCTAAGGAAAATGGCTTGCTAAGAGCTGAGAGTTTAAAATTGATAAAGGTTGAAACTCTGCTGAGCATTGCTGATTAAATTATTTGGAGCATTACTTTTCATATTTTAAACATTCTTGATTTGAAGTTATAAATTTATAGAAGGTTTAAAAATTTAGTAACTATTGTCGACCGGAGTACTTTTGTATATAGCAATATCGGATGTGATTCCAAACGGCCAAAGTTTTCATGAGTTGTACAACTTTCAAGGAAAAGTTGATTGTAAAAACAATCCAAATTTGGTTTGAAAGCAGGAGAGATTCCTCACATCTGAGTTGTATACATTGAACATATAAAAACAATTAGTTTCATAGGCTTACACACAAACCACGTTTAAACATAAAGGTAGTTATAATAATTATGTAACTGACATCAACATTAACACAGTGTTATGCTTGTAAATAATCTGGTTCTAGTTTAACATGCAAAATAGTGCCAAATATTACAGTGCAAAAAATGGCATGTAGAATTATAATTAATTTAGACACAGCACCCAAAAACAATGTATGAAAATAATGGAACTGAACATAAAAGTTAAATCTGAAATTATGGTATGGACCAGGTATTTTTTGTTCACCTCTATAAGATCTGATTCTTACAAGAAAATTCTCCATGATCTGTGAGTTTTTATATTTGAGAATTGAATAAATCAATTCAATAGGTAATGAAATCACAGGATAAAGATCACAGAAGAGACATCAGTACGAAACTATTACTTAGTCTAAAGAGGGCATGAATATCTAGTATATGCAACATCAAAAAACTCATGTTTAATATGTTCTCTTGAAGCAATTTTGATTGAAAACATTATGATCATCACAATAAACCGCTTGAGTTCCAGGCACAGAAGCGTGATTTGTCCCTCCCACCAACATATACGGGCGAGTGTTGTAGTAGATCCTGGTAGGACTAGGTCCTGGTAGTGCGTCTTCGCCTAACTCACTTTACGCCCTGGTATTCAAACGGGGAAATAATATAAAAGCTAAAATAAGTAAAATAATGTTATAAGCTATAGTGAAAAAGAAAAGAGATTCAGGTCTTCAATCTTGAACAGTACCTTTCAGCAGTTCGAATGGTGTTGAATCCTTGTTGTCCCAGATCTGTGTGTGGCTCCTCTAAGAACGTATCATTCAATTCTTTTGTTCTACCCACCGTGGCTGATACTTCAAATCCTGCTGATACCAGGGCACCTGTCGGAAAATATAGAAAAATATCATACCATCCTCTAATAATAATAATAATTGAGACGCATGATTTTTCTATAATATAAGCTGATGTTTTTTATTTCAAAATATTTATATAGGTTTCGGTAACAAATAAACGAATTAAAAAATTGCCTTTAAATTGAATTAATCACTTAAGATTCAATACCTCGAAAACGTTCGGCTGGGTGTGAGTACATTTATTACATATTCACAATATAAAACTGACTGCAAGTCGTTATATTTACAACAAAAAATTGAAAAATTGACAATGTGTCTTTAGGTTTCAAAGTCAGTCTCGGTGTCTCAGTCAGTTATAGCGCTTGTCTCTGATTAGATAAGACTCTGGCTGGCTGCTGTTAATTGAGTTCTCAAGCTCGAATCTCGTTCAGGCTTAGATGTTTTCACATTTCCATCACCCACGCACAAGTTTCAAGACTCATGTGAGCATCATCTGGCAAAAAAGGTAATGAAAAATATTCATTTTAAATTCTACAGTGCATACACAAACAAATTAATGGAGTAAAATATTATCTGAATTTATTCTCCAGACACCAATTCTTGTTTGTATGAATAACTCATTCATACAAACAACACTTGAAATAAAATTGATGGAATGAAAACCAATTATTAAAAAATGTAACCAATTATTTCCAAACCTCCAACTAATTATTACATAAAATATGAAAATCACTTGCTGAATGGTCTTACACAATTTTCTCCATATGAGAAATAGCTAGAATATTTTTTTCAAGATGGCCAAAATACTGCCTAATACCAATTTCATTGAATGGGTTTGAAGTTTATTTGAAATGGATCCAAATATACAGGAAACCTTCAAGCATCATACTATCAACTGGCAAAAAAGTAATACACATGATTATTCATCGCACAAAGCTGTTCACATTGAGATGGCACAGTTAGCTTTTAGAACATTAACCAGATACAAAAGAACAAATCACTTAAACTCCGTAACGATTAAGCTTAAATGAATTTTGATTCTTATCAATCCTGAGTAGGAGAAATTCTCATGCATATTGGGCTTCATGAATGACAATATTGTTGTAGAAGTGCTGCAATTCTTCCCTTGCACTAGTATTACCGACTCATCATGTTTGAAGCCCTATTGTGAGATAGAAAATTATTAATATTATCTCTCTTCAGCAGGAATGTAGAAGAAAATATTTTGAAAATGTAAGAATATGAGAAGTTTAGTTTGGGCCTTACCAGTTGAAGGTTTCCTGGGCACAGGCGTGGCACTCTGTGATTTCTGTGGCGGCGGTGGAGCCGGTGGCACCGAATGGTTCGTGGAGTTGCTCGGCTTCCTGCTGTTCGCCCTCGAGCCCTGCAATGAGAACTAACAACACGTCAGCAACATCGACTTCGGATAGGAATAATATCATAACATTTATGATATATTAATAAAAAATATTATCATGGATTGGAAAAATTAATGAGAGAATTTTTTTTGTAGGATGAAGCCCACATAGGTCTGAGACCTGTGCGTGGGTAATGAGTTGGATGATGGTGATTGGTGAGCTGGACCTACAGTGCTAGGTGAGCTCCGAACCATCGGGAAGTGATTTTACAGCAGAGAACGTGTCTCCCTATAGTGGATCCTACGGTAACCCTATGTAGACTTTCTCAACAGTGAATTCTGTGAACTGAGAATGATATTTTTCATTTTAAAGATATATCATCAATCCATTGCCATTAAATATATTAATATATTTGATGGAAGACACTGTATTTGATGGAAGACTAGTAAGTTATACATAAATAGACATGTGGTACCGTACATATTTTTATGATGTAATTTGTCTATTATTCAACATCAAATATGATGAGTGGTAAGGATGAGTGATTGAGAATACTTCACAGTCTTAACTCTGCCTAATTTTCAATTTCATTTTATTTCATAATATGTAATGAATGTTAGTAATATCAGTCTTATGCCCGGTTTCTGAGTTGTTCATTAAGTTTAATGGATCATTAACTCACAGCTGGAGCAATGGGTTAATGATCCATTAAACTTAATGAACAACTCAGAAACCGGACATTATTTGAATAGAATAATCAATATTTTGTGTTTTCTAGTGAATGAATAATGTTAATATATAATTTTTAGAAGGTGACAGAGTTGATCATCAACAGAAACTAATCTGCAAGATTCGTAAGTGTTTGAAGTTGAAGAAAAAAAAAGTTGAAATTCAAGACATTTGTTCAAAAATGAGAACCATTCCTATAATTAATCAAGAGACCTAAGGTAATGAGGTATGAGAAAGTAATAAGATAATGCTGTCAACAAGATATTAGCAAGGTGCCTATTCTATTCTAAAATCTGAATGTAAATACTGTATAAACGCACTTCATTTTAATCTTTGACAATAGAGATGTTGCTGCTGAGAGCCTAAATCCAAGCCTATATGGAAAATTGAATGAACAGAGGTAGTGAGAAAGTTAAATGAAATATATTGTTCTATCCTAGACTGTAAATAAAAATAAGGAATTCTTTATTGAAATTTATAATTGAATTATTGTAAAAATATATTTGTTTGACATAATTATTTTTTTAATTTTTCTATGGGTTAATTATGAAGTATCATGATGATTAAATCTGACCAAAGCATTCTGAATTCTTTCAATTATGAAGTATCATTATTAGCTTTTTAAAATCTTACATTACATGTTCAAATCTTGCCACAGCAGTATATCTTTGAATTTTTATGAGCTCATTCCAAATTATTACCCAAGACAAAGGAAGGCATATAATAAATAATAATAATAATAATAATAATAATAATAATAATAATAATAATAATAATAATAATAATAATAATAATAATAATAATAATAATAATAATAATAATAATAATAATAATAATAATAATAATAATAATAATAATAATAATAATAATAATAATAATAATAATAATAATAATAATAATAATAATAATAAATCTTTATTTAACATCCATAATGAACAAAAGCCTCTCTGTATGAGGTAATAAAAGGAAGGCATAATGCTAGTATAAATAACTTACTTGCTTGTCAGATGCACTAATGGGGCCATCGGGGGTGAGGTAGTTGAGCAGCTTCTGTTCGGGTCCAAATGTGGACATGGTCAGCAAAGATCCAGAGGTTTGCTGCACTGGCACCGGACGATATTTGGCGCGCGGAATCATGACAGTCAGCGACCTCTCTCGTTGGTGGTCGAGTGTGCCCAGGTGGCTGGGCGATGGCGCTTTGTTCGCCTTACGCAATACCTTGGGCTTTGCAGCAGCTATATGTGTCTGAAAATCGGAAAAATATTGTTCATTTAAATGAAATATCATATTTTTCAAGCATTACAAAATATTCCAATAACTTACATCTACCATACATACACTTATACCTCACAAAATATTGGTGATATAGACAGGTGCATGCATGGTTATTGATCAGCTATTATTTCTATTGATTACCATATTCAAAACGCTATAGGATGAGATACTTGCGAAGTATTCCAATTCTTTGCATTATTGAGATTGTTGACCGAAGGCCCTGTAATGGGTGCCTTTTATGATCTTGTAAATAAGACTCATTACTACCTCCGGGACACTTGACTCTCTAGTTTCATAAGTGAAGTAAAAGTATAGACAGTAAAGTGACAAAGTGACTCGCCTCGTTCTTAGCTTAATATTCTTTAAGAAGTTGCTACTATCTTGTAAACATTTAATTTGTTAACCTTCTTATCTAGGTTGAGCTATCATTCTCACTATTTCTACAAATAAGTCTGACTGATTTGACTGTGAGTGTGCCGCGAGTCCAGTGACCGAAACCAAGCCCTTCAGGTGAAATTTTATTTTTTGCTAGTGCTCTAAAAGTGAGGTGCAAGAAAATTATGTCAGATAATTAATGGGCGTCAGATTAAATCATGAAAAGAGTACTATAGAATGGTAGTATAGACTTATAGACTAATAACACACATACCAATAAGGTATACCCTTAAGGGTATCCAACTGGAGTTTTAATATGGTCTTTAGTGGGACTACATATTTGATAAAAAAATTTCACTTATTAATATCTGTAAAAAAATCCACTGATCTTTTCTCAATTCTTCGTTCTCCTTCTACCTTTTCTCTTCATCCCCCTCTTTCCAGCAAATACAAGTTGATCGATAAAATAAATAACACCTGAATATAAATACCTTTTGAGTCAAGGTATGACACATTATGTTCAAATAATATCATCATATTAGCATGAACTTCATTATTGTTCATTTGTACCTCATTAACCTCGCAATAATGGAGGATAAGAAAATAATTTTATTTGAAATCTTTAGATACTTGCTCACCATAGTAGGCCTACATTAATCGCAGTAAATGAGCAAATTATTTCAATCAATATTTAAAATATCATTCAATAAATTATTCAAATCATATTAGAATTATTATTTTATCACCAAAGTAAGATATTTTTTTTTTTTTTAATTTTTAGTAGTAATAGAGGAAAAGTAAAAACGGTTAAACAACAGTACTATAGAAAATGTGACTAATGAGGCCACGTAACTAGTTCAGTGCGCGATTAAATTTGCGGAATTTACAAATTTTAACCCTTTTTACGTTTATTTTATGGAGTTCCACAACATCAATAAAAAATCCTGGATTTCTTGTTCCATAACGATCTGCGTTGTTAATATTAACTTTTTAAATTGAACGATTTGAAGTCAATTTTAATTGAGAATAAATTATATTTTTACTCACTTCTGACCAAACGTTTTTGAGTCATGAAGAACCTCTTTGAAGATGATTCTTCATGACTCAAAAACGTTTGGCCAGAAATGAGTAGAAATATTATTTATTCACAATTAAAATTGACTGAAAGTTGTTAAATTTACCAGTTTTTTTCTGAGGATGAAGCCCACATAGGTGTGAGACCTGAGCGTGGGTAATGAGTTGGATGATGGTGATTGATGAGCTAGACCAACAGTTTTAGGTGGGCTCCGAACCACCGGGAAGTGATTTCACAGCAGAGAACAGTGTCTCTTTTGCTGGCCTATCTAATCGGTCACCCTTACAAAGAGTGCCCAGGAGAACGCAGCTTAATCTGATTGAACAGATACCTGCTACGGCTCACGGCTATCACTTCATGTGATAAGCCATATGATTAACCATAAAAAGTTTATATTAATAAAAAATCTACTGATAAGTTAATGATATATGCTAGATGAAATTTGCACGGACCTGTTTTACGTATGGTGGGAGCGTGTTGTCTATACTGGCCTCACTGCTCGTGTCAAGACTGATCATGGCACGTTTATCTCCAGCACTGGTGCGACCTCCAGCTGACATGGCCGCCGACATGGCACCGCGATATCTGCGGAATCCGACTCCCGGCCTCAGCATCGGTGGTCCATTGCTTCTGCCTCCTCTACGCTTCATACAGGCCAAAATGCAGCACACGACCAACAACACCATCAGGCAAGCGCCTATTGTCACCAGCACCAGTAGCAGAACTGAAAATAAAACATCATATTTTATTAAAGAAATTCTCCAATTAGAAACCTAATCTAAGATTACGATTATCTGGTTAAAATTTTGTGAAGTAAGCAGTTTTGGGTTGCATCTTCCATTCGATTGTTTTTTAGTCTTGATAAATCAATGAATTATGATCATATTATACTTGTGATAGTCACGCGGTGAGCATGCGAACGTGATGTTCAGCCACGAACACTCAAGACTGCGCTAGCATGAGTGACCCTGCTCCAATAATTTGATGTTATAAGCTTTTGTTATTACTTACTTGGTGCTTTGGAGTTCACCTGAAATAGTAGATCCAACATGCTCCCCATGGATCTACCCGTAAGGGTCTCTCCACCAATAAAACCATACGCTTATTATTATTATATTATTATACTTACATTTATATTAATAGGCTGTATTAATAGGTAATGTATGTGTCGACTCAAGCAAGCAGTCAAAACCGGACTAGTCCAGCGAGAGATACAGATGTACAGAAAAATAATTTCAGTCAAGTGGAAAATTTGCCAAAAAAGTCACAGTAGTCTACTTCTAAATCTCAGAAAAATTTTATTTCAGCAGCAAAAAATTCAACAGTCATTTAAAAATTATGAAAAACACAGCTTCGTACACAGTAGAGTTCCGGTAGTTTGAGTTTTTTGAATAACTAAAATATTACATGGAACAAATCGAGAAAAACAGGGTTTCAATTAGAAACTAGTGTTACAAGTCTAACTAAAGAAATGTATATGCTCTTTCTTGTTACAGCACTTATGAATGAAAAAATAGCATTGAAATATTACTGGGCTAACAGTGATCAAAAGATTCAATTTTTACTTGAAGATTTGATTTTGAAACTAATTTTCTATTTTAAAAATTCGCATTATTTGTTAGCTCGGATTTAATGGAATTTCATACCTTGGACTATTGATACTTGAAGCATCAGGACTCTACTGAAGTAAATATGTCACTACTATGTAGTAATATATTAGAATTAGAAATCAATAATAGTTTCACAGTATAATTGGATTCTATATTAAATACCAAATTTTAAGTTATAAAAATGTATTAACGTACTAGTTCCACAGTTACAAGGAATACTAGGGCTGGTTAGACCTACCTTTCAAATTGATTTGACAATTCTCTCCTGTATACCACTGGAAGCATTCACACAAATCCTCATCGTCACTCCTCATGTAGCATTTACCATGGTAGTTACATTTCTCACATCCTATTTGTTCAGCTGCAAAATTGAAATAATAGATTTATGAATGGGTATCAGCAATGTAAACTATTTTTTGTAATCCATACATAATCATCAAACAAGGAATAGGTTGCATTTGGGTATTTAATTTCCTAGACTCAGTCATTCCCTTGACACAACAAACTCATTTTACTTGGCTCACATACTCTACCGTAGTCTTCCTTGGGATATCTTACAGACCGAGGGTGCCAGTATTGCTGTCTTCAAGCGTAGGTTGGGGGCGTGGTTGTTCAGCATTGTATATGTAGCCTGCAAAGAACTGATCAGTTATGAAATTGTCACAACCACATTTATTAAAACTTCGAGAAACTAGTTTCGGTTGTTACACCATTATCAATCTCAATCAAACCCTAATGGATAACGGTGTAGCAACCGAAACTAGTTTCTCGAAGTTTTAATAAATGTGGTTGTGACAATTTCGTCTTATTATTCATTATGGATACCTTCCACAATATCACCTTCGCCATTACTATAAAAGTTAACTGATCAGTTCACCATACATATAGCCAAGTATTATCTAGTTATCCTTTTTTTGTTCTTCTTTCCGAATAGTTGCTGCTTTTTAAATTTTCATGTTTCTTAATTAGGCCTACTGCTGTTTTTTTCTTCTTATTCTGCTGGTTAAACTTAGATATTGTAAAGATATTAAATAGATATTAGATATTAAATACTGTTGTCAATATCCGCCATTGCGGAAGTCTTCAGTATAAACTGATAGCAATTAAGGGAATTCGAAATTAATAAATTCTGTTTAAGTAAATTTGTCAGTTTGTTCAATTGTCAGTAACTTCGAACTAACTTGTTAGATATTGTATTTCAAAAAATGAATTATTATGAATAAACTTAGATAGTTTAAAGTTTTTGTTTATATAAGTGACTTTTTAGTACGGTATATATGAAAATTTATTTGATTTTATTGTGAAAGTTTGATTCTTTACCTGTGTTAAAAAAATTATTATGCAATCTAATATTAAAACTGACACTGTATTTCACTTTTAAATAATGTTTTACTCACATATATTGGAGATGCTTGAGGAATGCATTTCACTTCTGAAAAGAAGCTTCGTCAGCCTGCCGCCAGGGGTCATGCTCTGTTTGGGTTAGGATGAGCGGCCATTATGTATTTGAAAATTGCGTTTGATTTGAATTGTGTTTGGTCGTTGAGTAAGTTTGTTCTATCTTGTTTATGGTGTTTGAATATTTCATATTGTTCCAGTGTATTTAGTTTGTGGCTTTTTTGGAATGTGTGTAGAATTTCCAAGTCAGTTTGGATGTTATTGTGTGAGTGCCCAGTGTTGATTAAGTGATCTGCAAATGTTGAGTCAGAGTTGGAATGTAGTGCTTTGATGTGCTCTTTATATCTTATGTTGAATGATCTGCCTGTTTGTCCTATGTAGTACTTGGGGCATGTGTTGCATTTAAGCTTATATATGCCTGGTTTGTTGAATTTGTGAATTGTGCTGTTTGTTAGGTGAGCTGGTTTTTGTTGGATCTGGTGTTTCAAGTTGTTTGTTGTTCTGAATGCTGTGTTAAATCCGGATTTTTGGAAGATGTAAGCTATTTTGTGTGATTTTTTGTTGAGATATGTGAGTGTGACAAATGTGTTTTGGTTTGCAGGTTTTGGATTTTTATTTTTCATTTTATTCATGATTTTTTCTACTAGATTGGTGTTGTATCCGTTTTGTTGTGCTAAATATTTGATTGTATTGATTTCTTCTTTGTGGTCAGCTTGTGATAGTGGAACATTAAGGAGTCTATGGATCATGGAGTTGAAAGCAGCAACTCTGACTCAACATTTGCAGATCACTTAATCAACACTGGGCACTCACACAATAACATCCAAACTGACTTGGAAATTCTACACACATTCCAAAAAAGCCACAAACTAAATACACTGGAACAATATGAAATATTCAAACACCATAAACAAGATAGAACAAACTTACTCAACGACCAAACACAATTCAAATCAAACGCAATTTTCAAATACATAATGGCCGCTCATCCTAACCCAAACAGAGCATGACCCCTGGCGGCAGGCTGACGAAGCTTCTTTTCAGAAGTGAAATGCATTCCTCAAGCATCTCCAATATATGTGAGTAAAACATTATTTAAAAGTGAAATACAGTGTCAGTTTTAATATTAGATTGTTCATTAAGTATTTCGTCATGGAAAACATCACAGAATTATTATGCCATGACAATACATAAACTATTATTAAAACGACCCTCCTCACACACAGACCTGTGTCTAAGTGCTGAGGAGTACCTATAAATAAATAAATAAATATTTTATTTCCATTTAAAACTAAATCTAAACAAATACATATACATATAAGACTACATGACTAAAACTACCAAAGATTACATTTTTTATAAACATTTTTTTGCGTGGAAATTTACCTACTCTACTATGGCATGCCATGTTCTAGAGCAGGTATAAAATGCCTGCCTATGCCAACCTATATTCATAGTTTGTTTTTTTCTCTCACTTGCATCTTGTTTTTTTGAGAATAATAAATATATTTCATTTCATTTCGTGTTTCAATCTACAGCTAGACTTGTATTCATTTTTTATGTACTCTGATACAAATCAAAATTGGCCATTTTGGTTTTATCAGTATGGCCATTAAATTAAAAAAGACAAGAATCATTATTGAATAAATATAGTGTTGATTGCTGAATCTCATATTGTTGGCGGTAATAAAAAGATAATGCGAAATTATATTAAACTTGATTGAGAAATATTGCAAATAGAGAAAAAATTGTTCCAAGATGGCGTGTTAAAATGTAGAGCTGCAGTATTCTACACAGAACCTACTTCCACCTTACGAAAGTGTTTGGCAACACTTTCAACTATTCCCATTTCTATAGAAAATATGAACGGGATTATTGGTGATGACCTTTTTACCAATAAATTGTACAAATTGATTTTGAGGCACTACCTACCAGAAAGATTTGAAAATGTATATTTTGTAAGTATTATTTTCAACCAGTATTGAAGTTTTTTGAGCCAATTTTTTGGATGCGACTAGAAGACAGTCATATAAGGAGCTTAGTATATGAAGAAAATAATGATGTTGAAGATCCATCTTGTTTACACTAGTATATAAAGTATATAATAAAAACTTAAAAAAACACTTTTAAGAGGAAATTGTGACTCACGTTATGGCGTGACGATCGTTTCATTCCGTTTCACCGTGAGTATACTGTGGGTCGTCTGACGATGCTCTTAACAACAGAGTGAAACGGCTGTCACGCCATAACGTGAGTCTCAATTTCCACTTGAAAGTATTTTTTAGAGTTTTTATTAAGAAAATAATGATTCATGGAAAATTAAGATTCTCATCTTAATAGAAATAGATTGTCTTTGAAATCAGCCTACTATTTTAGGAGACTAATTAAGTTCTATTATTGTTATTTTTATGTACACTAACAAGCTTTTACTATTTATATATATTTTTTTTTTGGTGGGTCTGCGACCTGTGCATGGGTAATTAATTGGTTGATGGTGATTGATGAGTTGGACCTACAGTTTTAGGTGGGTTCTGAGCCCCCGATTTTACAACAGAGAATAGGCTAGTCTCTTTTGCTGGCCAATCCAATCGGCCACCCTTATAAAGAGCGCCCAGGAGTTCTGAGCTGATTGAACAAATACCTGCTATGGCACTCGGCTATCACTTCCCCAATATTATATTATTTTCAAAGAAAAAAATTCTAGAACTAGCTATGGAACCATATGGAGAAATATAGTTTTCAAGACGTTTCTAATACCTTTAACAATAGACGAACACATAATAGAAGACTAAGTTCATCTTCCTACTTCATAAAAAAAATGGCATAAACTACATAAACCACTATTACATTGGCAGTTCATTAGTCTTCCACTTATTGAACACCTACCAGAGCAGATTCTGCCAGGATAGAGAGTGTTTTGAGATAGATCAGTGAAGCCTTCTTTGCAGCTGCAAGTATACGTTCCTCTTAAGTTGAAGCACTGAGCATCTTCTGAGCAGTCATGGAACTTGGCATCAGCGCACTCATCAAAATCTGAAAAAAATGTGATAAAAACGAATTTGAATGAAAATAATATAAATGTTTTTAGGAGCAAGTTAAATCTATTGTTGACTATAATGTGGATTGTTGAAAAATTGCTTATTGTTGAATCAATGCAATTATGCAATTTGTGCTAAAAATGTTTATTCACCCTGCAGAGAAATTCGTAGATAGTAACCTTCAAATTGAGGCTGTTGTTGAAAATTTTGTTTGAGGTTGAATTCTATATTTTGATGTTTGGTGGATATTTTTATTGTAATTTTAACCTTGTAAGAACTTGAAGATGAGTTTTCATAACTCGAAAACGTTCGGCCAAGTGTAAGTAAAATGATTACTTATTCACAATAGAAAATTGACTGAAAGTCGTTAAATTTACAATAAAAAGTTAATATTAACAAGGCAGATCGTTATGGAACAAGAAATCCAAGAATAATTCATCCTGGATTTCTTGTTCCATGACGAACTGCGTTGTTAGTATTAACTTTTCAAGTGGAATTTTACAGACAAATTTTTATTGAGAACCAGTCTTATTAAGATTAAGTTAATAATTTATAAGTTAGTTTGAGGTGACTGACAATTGAACAAACTGACAAATATACATAAACAGAATTTATTAATTTCGAATTCCTTTCAGTGCTATTAGTTTATACTGAAGACTTCCACAATGGCGGATATTGACAACAGTATGAATAGCTGATGGAGAACGATGAATGCTACTGTACAAAAATATCAGTCACCAATGAGTGCTGCTGTGCAGAAGGTCTCCATGGTCTAGTGGTTAAGGCGCCCGACCGGCAATTGGGAGGTCCGTGGTTCGATTCCCGGTGGTGACTGATATTTTTGTACAGTAGCATTCATCGATTTCCATCAGCTATTCAATACTGTTGTCAATATCCGCCATTGCGGAAGTCTTCAGTATAAACTAATAGCACTTAAAGTAATTCGAAATTAATAAATTCTGTTCAATAATTTATCTTCATTCTTGGTTATTTTTTTGGTGGGATTAATTAGAAATGAGCTGCTTCAAATAGTTCCTCTTAGAGTTGGGAGTAATAATTAATGTAAAAATTATAATAATTTATTTATTTATAATACATACTTGAAAATTACAAACGATAGTTTGCTTACAGCAAACGCCAAAACAAACCTCATTGAATACATAATAAGAGATATCATTTGAGTGAGACAGCTAGATTAAGTTTATTCTAATACGAGTTACTATAGTGAAGAAACATGAACCTATGTGCAATCTTACTGAATTTTAGATAGAGTCGGTCATAAGTATTCATGAATTATTATGGGCCTACTATTTACAGAATTTAAAAGAATGAAACTGAAATTTTCACATGACGTACCTTCAGCAACAAGGTACTGGATATGCTCTCTTGCAGCATAAACTTCTGTTCCACCCAGACTGTAGTTGTTGGCTCTTAGTGATTTTTTCAAAACATCTTGTAAGCGCAATTCTTCAGTGTTTTCTGAAAGCTGAAAAAAATCGGAACAATTAGTTGAAAATGAAATTGAAGAAAGTACCGTAGATAAAAATGATAATCAGTCTTAAGTATGAGTCTTGAATATGCCTTCGTCCCATTTAATTATCTTCCCATTTAATTATTTTAGCTTTTTAACTAAAAAATTAAATCAATAAAGTTGATTTTTTGTTAAACCCGATGCTCTTGTAATAACTGTAGTGAAAGATTCATCTTGATCTAGTAATCTTATTTGAAGTTTCAAATAACAGAAATTATAGTGATCTGATGGAGATCCCCGTTCAAATTCAAAATACATTTCTGGTATAAATAATGAGAAACAATTTTGGTAATTGAAAAATAATTCAATAATTTAATGAATTTGCCTATATATGCTGTATTGACACTGAAATTCATGCACCTTGATTTTGAGAATTATTTCCATTTATAATATTCCCACACGTTTATAATTATAATTCTCAGTGAATACTTCTTATCAGAATAAAATATTATTATTAAAATAAAAAATTAATGACGTTAATTGGTTATGATGGCGGGCCGCTTAGCGCAGTTGGTTGGGGCGTCACAACTTCAGCTTGCTGTCGTTTCAGCGGTCGTTGGTTCGAATCCCGCTCCTCCGTCTGGCATCTATGTGTGTTATCATTCACCTCATTACCCACGCACAAGTCTCGGACACATGTGGGCATCATCAGCAATAAAACAAAATCTATTTTTCACTGTTGAATTTAAGAATCATGGCATGTAGCCTATCCAAGATTAACAAACCAATTCCTTTTTTTTATAAACATTTTCTGTATCAACATTTACTAAACTTCAAGATATTACTGTTCAGGTGGTGAATATCAACAATATTTTTCTCTCCTGTCATAAATAATCATAAAAAACTGATGAAAATGTGATCAGATTGACATAGAACATATAGATTCTTAATTTATATTCATTAAAGGAATGAAAACTTCATCAAAACATTTTTAGAAAAGACAACTTAAAGGGTTATTGTGTACTGAATAGAAAAAATCCCAGGCATTGGCATTGAAATAGCGAGAAGTTCTTTTTTGAATATTCACAAATCTTCCTTATAAATGAAAATTTTTAATTTTTTCAAGTGTTTCACCTGTTGTTCACAAGAGTTATTTACAAAAAGTGAAAGTATAATGATGAAGCAAATAAATCATGGAAAGTACCTACTATTTTTGAACAATAATTTATAAAAAAAACTTTCACAAAAAACAACTTGTAAAATTGTACAAGCTAGTGTGAGTGTTCTTGCATCAAGACTGTTCACTCTACTTTTGTCCACACTTTTATTTCAAAGCGTCTCCTGTTGACGATTGTTTTTTTTTTGTTTTTTTTTGACGTTTTCACTTATATTATTATTTATTTATTCAGCAAGTATTATATACATTACAAACATCATCATTACATATCACAACAATATATTTACAAATAGTATATAAAACTGCCTGTGAGAGACCCATAGGTAGTCCTGTTCGGGGTCCTTCCAAATTAATAATTATAAAATATATGAAAGAAAAAGTTTAACGAAATTATTATTTTTTTTTTGAGAATGAAGATTTTTTTTAAATTTATGATGTTGAAGATCCATCTTGTTTCCACTAATATAATAAAAACTTAAAAAACACTTATAAGTGGAAATTATGACTCACGTGATGGCGAGACGACCCACAGTGCACTCTGACAATGCTCTTGACAACAGAGTGAAACGGCCGTCACGCTATATCGTTAGAAGCTATAACATTATTTCCACTTATAAGTGTTTTTTAAGTTTTTATGGTTGTTCAACTATTGAAATTCTATGCATTGAGTGATTTTATGTTTTAATTCACCCACTGTCTCTACCGCCATTTTCGACTTGACTCTGTTCATTTAGAAATAACGTTAGAAGTTACCCACCTGGACATAGAACTTCACCATCGGATGATTTGGCTTTTTGGAAGCACGTGAGAACCCGCTGACAGCCACACCATGGTAGATATCTCTGAGTTCTGACTGCATCACCATTCTATCAAGACCTTCACGAGTGGCTTCTGAAAGGCGTTGATAGATTGGTGTCTCAGCATCCTCCAGGGCTGGTGTGAAGTGGATTCGATCCTTCCCATATCTATCCAATGCTAGGCGCATGCTGTATGTGTATGTAGCTGATGGTCAGGAAACGAAGAAAAAATTGTTTTATTTCTATCCAAATATGAATTCTATCAGATTTTTGAAAAATTGATAGATTTCAACTAAAATAAACTATAGCTTTATTTTGTATATTACATTGATAAAGTACAAAATTATATATTGGAAATATAAGCTCTTATACTGTTGGCTGAAAATACAGAAATTTACTGTTTTGTTCAAGAGAGCAAATTTCTTAATTCAATTCTTGGATTTCTTGTTCCATAACGATCTGCGTTGTTAGTATTAACTTTTTGTTGTAAATTTAACGACTTGCAGTCAGTTTTAAATTGTGAATATATAATAAATGTACTCACATTTGGCCGAACGTTTTCGAGTTATTGAATCTCATCTTCAAGACATTCTAGATCGGCTATGTTGGTTTATGGGTTTGGAGAATTGTGATTTTTGTGTGATGTGGTCAAAAAGTTTGTGTGGTTTAAGATTTAATTGTTCATTGAGAATGTTTTGTTTATTGTGTGTGGTGTGTTTGTAAATTTCAAATTGTTCAAAGGTTTTGAGTTTGTGTGTCCTTTAGATTTTATTTATAGAATGTGTAGGTTAGTGGTGATGTCAGTAAATGTCAGTCAACCTACACATTCTTCATATAGAATTCAAAGGACACGTACTCAACACCTTGTAACAATTTGTTTTACAAACACACCACACACAATAAACAAAACATTCTCAATGAACATTTACATTTCAAATCACACAATTTTTTCGACCACATTATACAAAAACCACAATTCTTCTAACCAAAAAACCATCATCGCCGATCTAGGATGCCTTGAAAATGAGATTCAATAGCTCGAAAACGTTTTGCCAAATGTGAGTACATTTATTATATATTCACAATTTAAAACTGACTGCAAGTCGTTAAATTTACAACAAAAATTTAATACTAACAACGAGTAAATTACTCAAATAAGTGTTTAATTTTGAAAGTTCTTTACCAGTAATAACTACACGCTACTCCTTGCTTGTCCTATTTGAAAGCCAAAACTTTTTTTTGATCACAATAAATCTATGACACACTATTTATTAATAATTTTTGCTGTTAAAATTCACAGAAAAATGAGGTTTATATTGAAAACTTCATATAGGACTAATAATTATTGAAAATACATAGCTATTGCTATGAAATTAATTATTAATTTAAGAAAAATGATTAGAGATTGGTAGTGTGCATGACTATTATAATGCCGAGATTCTTTGAATGCTATTGAGTTTTGCATAAGTAAATCTGATGAGTTTTGAAACAGAAAATTAGTAAATTCGTTACAGAATATTATTACATTAGAAAAATACTTATGAACTTACGTTTGCAAGGCCGATCAGGGAACATTCTGGCGAATCCTGGTCTGCAAATACAGCGCATCACTCCATCAAGCCGCTGGCAAAGCTCATTGCGAGATGCTTTACACTCTGGTCTGCATTCAGTATCTGTTGCTGACTGATGTGTCAGGATACCACCTAGCAGCACATTGGGACTGACCTCATTTGCTTCATCTGGAACTTGAATATCTGGTACTGGTAGTTTAGAATCTGGAATATTGTGCATCTGCACAGTTCCACTCTGTTTTTTATCAGTCATAACTATTAAGATCGAATCATTTTCACGAGGATCATGAGTTGCTGACGATGTTGAGGAAGGTTGAGTTGATGGTGACACATTCTCTTCAGGCGTTGTTCTCGGTGGTGAGTGATCTTGAGTTGATGATGGTAGATCTGAGTGTGGTGGATAGACAGTAGCTGTCGTTGTTTGCTGAATTGTGTTTGTTACTGTTGATAAAATATTTGTTGGCTTCACCAAAGTATGTACTTCTGTTACTGTATCTAATACTGTTGATGTCTGTGTCTTTGTCAGTACGAGAGTGTGAGTTGATGGCTTTCTGCCCTGGCTATGAACAACTGTAGTCTCTGTTGTTGTTACAGTGAGTGTTTGAGTGTGAGTTATAACATGTGTGGTCGGCTTTGGAGCAGTTATAATGACTGGATTATACATTGAGTTCTCCCTTTCTGATCCTGGTTGTCGGTCTTGGTTTTTGATTCTATTTCTATCTTTTGGCTGCAGGTTTACATCATCTATTGCATCAATATAATCTGGTTCAATCACCATGCTGATTATACTGTGAGTAACCTTAGTTGGTTTAATCACTTTGGTTGTGAAACTTGGTTTTGTGAATAAGTTTCCAAAAATTGTAGTCGCTCCTGTATTTATAACAACTGAAGACTCACTTGATTTCTGATAAATAGGTGTCACTTTATTTGGATGATCCTCTGATACGTACTCTGATCCTTCCAGATTTCCCTCTTCCCATTCGGTGATCAGATCTGGCTGCTGAACATTTGTTGGAGCTATGACAACATTTTGGGAAGGAGCATTATCAACTGGTTTTCCAATGACAACTGTTTGGAAATCAGGTTTATCTCCAACTTTTACTCCATTGCTTGGCTTATGCTGGTGATGACCTTTCTTGACATTATTCATAACCACTTTAGTATCAGCAGTTACCACTTCTGGTCGCTGTGAGTTCTCTTCAACTGTCAAAATTCCTGCTAGAATAGGATTGATACTATCAAAGGTTGAATTCAAAGGCTGCTGTGTTGTTGAGGTATGCCAAAAATTGTTGACTTCATTTCCTGGTTGTTGATGACTAGGAGAATTGTTGTTGAAATATGTCTTGTCTAGTTTTGGTGGTGACAATACATCTGTTGGTGTAGGAGGCTGCTGAGGAGGAGGACTGAGAATTGATGAATCTGATGCTTTTGTTGGTTTTGGTTGATTGGACTCAGGTCGTTTCTGTTGTATGGGTGGAGGAACTTCAAATTTATATGGTGGAGAGGATGGTGATGGTCTGGGCTTCAGCCTAGTTGGATGTGGTCGACGTTGTGGTACTCCAAGGTTCAAAATTGGTCTTCTAGATGTATCTTCCTGTTTAGTGAACTGTGTAGAAACAGGTGGAGGTGGTGACAGACCCATTACAGATTCATCTTGAGATGCAGAATTTCTGTCAAAAGGCGTAGGATCAGGCTTTGGTGGTCCAAATGGACGTGGTGTATTTGACTGAGTTTCCAAATCAAAAGTTGGATTAACATTTGGTAGATTATTGTAGTTTTGTTGTGTATTATGTGCATTGAATGTCAGTGGAGGAGGCTTTTCATCCATGTTCATGGTAGGCACAGTATCATCAAATGGAGCAGGAATGGTTGGTATATAATTTGGTTTTCCAGAATTGACTTTATGGCTTTCAAAATTCTCTTGTTGTTCTTTTTTGTGGTTGCCAAATATACTGTCAATAAAGTCTTGCTGGTTATTTGTTGGGTTTGTTGGAATAACATGATTAGTAGGCTCTTTTGTTTCATCCACAGTTGAAATGCTTGTGTGTACTCCAACACCTTCCTGAGGTAAGAGACTGGTGGGCTTTCCAATGGCTATAGTCGCCTGTGAACTATCTCCAAAGCTATTAATATGAGTGCCATCATTGAAGTGGTTAATACCTGGTCGTCCTTTTATGATAGGAGGCTGATTATTGTCTTCATTTATTGGCACATTCTCTAATTGCATTGGTTTAGAGTTGACAACTGATATCTTGATTCCATCTCCATCTGATGAAGAGGTAGGTTGAGGAATGTTATCTGCTATGAAATCAGATGGTACTTCTTCATCAAGATTGTCAAAAGTGTTCCTTGTTGGGAGAGTTGAATATACTTTATTGAAATTATGTTTGTTATTATTTATAATCTGGTCACTGTTCTTGATATCATCATCAATAGAGTCAATTGGCATGCTAGTTGATGCTGTATTAGCAATTTCTGCATGTACTTGACCTGGCCTTAGTGGTCTTGAATTTGACTCCTGAATGATTTCCCCACCTTCAGTTTCTTCAGAATCATTACCTCCATAAACAAAATCTTCATCAATTTGTGGTCTATTTGAGTTTGTATGGAGCTGTTCACCATGATTTTGATTGAAATGGTTGTTAAATACTGATGGTTTTGGTGGAGGAGGAGGTGTCATATATTCAAGTCCAGTTGATTCATATACAGGATAAGCATCAGGTTGGGGTGGTCCATGTGGCTTATGTGGGTTCTGTCCAAAATTTGGATGTGGTCTTCTGTTAGGGAAGATGTTTGGTATATCTTTTGTTGGTGGACGTTTCTGAGGTCTGGGGTGTTGATTGACTGCTCCATTCATTCCATACGGTGCCACAGGCACATCCATTCTTATAGCATTTGAAGGTAGCCTTGCAGCATTAGCTGAGCCTTCTGCTTGATTGGATGGGCTGAGGGTACTGAAACTGTCTATTCCTACTAAGCCCTCTTTATCTGGATATGGTGAAGGGTCATTAAATATTTCTCCCTTCTGACTATGCTTTTCTGGTTCACCACTGTAAATCAATGCTGTAGAGCCACCATGTGGAATTATAACATTAGCAACCTGAGAAGGTTGTATATTCACAAGCAATGGATTAACAGTTGAGTGCTGAACAACATGATTTTCTGGCAACAGAATTTGATCATGCAGTGTTGGTTTCTCATATCTGTTACCACCACTAGTTCCTGGTGTACCAAGCTGCAGAGTTTGAATATTACTTAGAACTGTTGTTGGCCGGAAATCAGGTATTATGGGAGGAGAATTATGCTTTGCAGATTGATGTTGCTGTGGAGGATGCACAAGATAATTGAACTGCTCTGAATCTCCTAAAGCTGGTGGTTTAAGGTGAGGAGCTAAGTTCTGCTCATTTATAGGGAAATTGTGGCGGTCAGAGTTTGGTTGGTAATTTGATAACACATTGTTTGAATTATGATGATGAGGATCAAACTCCTGATTTGTTTGCACATGCATGAAATGCTGATGATTATTATTACTGTGGATGTTCTGATGCTGATGGTTGCTATTGCTATGAATATTATGATGCTGATGATTGTTATCACTGTGAACATTAAAGTGCTGGTGATTGTTATCACTGTGAATATTTTGATGCTGATGATCAATATTACTATGAATATTTTGACCTGATTGATCATAGTTATAATGAGATCCAAAATTCTGGTTATGCAAATCATTAGGTCTATGATGCTCATTGATATGGTTGTAAACATTACTCTCTCCTCCATGATTATTTTGGTAATTGTTCTGGTCATGCTCATGTTGCCCAACAGGAATATGATGAATTAGTGATGTTGGTGATGGAGAAGGATCTAATACAGGTGATTCTCTTACTGGTGCTGGATCACGGTGAATATGACTAGTTGAGGAAGAATCTTTTGTTGGTGGGAGTCTTACAGGGCCAGGAATGTGTCCTTGCATGGAATAATGAGCATTATTCTCAATATTTGGCCACTTAGGCTTTTGTGACTTTGGTGGTGGTGGTGGTGGTTTCATTCCAATTGGTGTATCATCTTTTTTGAGAGGTTTTGACTTCAGTTCAGGTGGTCTTGGACCCAGAATAGCTGGTTTTCCAATGATAACATCACTATTTGTTGTTATTACTTGTCCAGGGCTGATAGGTATTCCTCCAGATAGAAGTGGACTCTCCATTGTAGGCCTTCCTGAAACCACTTGCATTTTTGTTCTCTGGTCAACATCAGGGAATATGTGATGTCCTTCTATATTTTGACTCTCCTCAGCTATTGAATCAGATGCTAAATTGCCCAGTGGGATATAGATTGGTCCTCCAGGAGCTTGCAAAGGCTGAGCAGATGGTGGTGGTGGTGGTTTAGGCCCAGCATAAGTCAAAAGAGGATTCTCACTAAGATGGGCAGGTCTATGTGGTAGCTTGGATATAATTATTGTTTCATTCCTACTATTCTTATTATTATCATTCAAGTTACTAGTGATTAGGCCTGCCATAGCATTAATCATAGGTCCAAGTGCATTCAGACCATTCATTCCTAAACTACCAAAATTCAAAAGATCACCAACCACTGCTGCATCAGCAATACCCAGATCTGAACTACCTTGTGGATGTTTTTTTACTGGATCAGAAACTGGGATCACTGTTACATTGCCTTTAGAATCTGTCAGCTTGATAACTTGCATTCCTGGTGTCAATGTAGCCCCATTTTTTGTGACAGTTGATGATTTCAGAATGGATGTTACATAGATAGGGACTTCTCCATTTGGTAATGTAGTTAATGGTAAAGCTAATGATTCTGCATTTGCCAAATCTGGAAATTGTGTTTCAGCTTCACTCTCATGTTGATCAATGAAAGCATCACTTGGAGCTTTTGTATGACTGGCTGCTGATTCTATAGTCACACTTTTAGTAGGTGCCAAGTTCTCATCAATTTCATCATTTTCATCAAAAAATATTATTGTTGATCCTTTAATCACATTATTAGCACTGCTGCTGCTACTGCTCTGAATGGTTGGGGTTTCAGTAGGCATTAGCTCAGAAGTGATCACAGTGGAAGTTGGTTTGATTATACCATCTTTAACAGCAGTAATCTCCATTTTTTGACCATCATTCAATGTTGCAGTTGCAACTATAGGTGTATGGTCACTATGCAATGAGTTTTTCAGAGATTCCAAAT
This sequence comes from Conomelus anceps, assembly GCA_948455865.1. Classification (NCBI taxonomy): domain Eukaryota; kingdom Metazoa; phylum Arthropoda; class Insecta; order Hemiptera; family Delphacidae; genus Conomelus; species Conomelus anceps. The sequence goes on from OX418225.1 coordinate 11,421,720, forward strand.
AATCAGCATCAAATAGAGATGTATCAACTGTCTCTGTTACAATGTTCTGCACTACCCTAGATCTTGAACTGACAATAGTAGATGGAGATTTACCGCCATTGTCTTGCAGTAATGTTGTAAAGTAAGTGAATGTAGTGAGATAAGTTTTAGTAGCAAGGATATTTATTGGAATATCAGCTTCACTGCTAGTGGCTGACACTGAGTCAGTGGGTCTAATCTCTTCTGATTTCACCTCAGTTTTTGTTGTACTGCTTCCAATAGCAGCCGGTGTTGTCCTTTTGGGTGGAATGAGAAACTTCTCAGTCACTATATCAGCAGAGGTTGCAATGTTTGAATGCACCACTGTTTCATCACCATCCAACATTGTACTGAAATAGGTGTAAGTCACAAAATATGTTTTTACCACATCTGTAGTCATTGATACAGTTGGCTTGAGGTTCATGGTTAATGAAGGATTGTCTGACTCTGTAATGATTACTTGGGTCATGATGTCTTCAGTGCTGATAACTTTGAAATCATTCCCATCATTCAAAGTTTTTGTGAATGCAACTAGAAATAGAAACATATCAATTAAGATATTTCAAAATCATTATGTTCACAAAAGTTTATAATTTCACTCCATAAACACACATTCAATATATTTATTTACTTATATAATATTCCTCATAAGGACTCTATAATTGATGAATTTTTAAAGGGACGGTTCTTTTCAACAAAGTTGAATAACTCGTCCATTGAAAATGAAGTCAACTGTTTCAAAGCAATGATTTTTCGAAATTGATATTTGAAAAATATTCAGATGCGGTGTTATTCTGAAGAGTAACTGACCCATCAATATTAATCGCCTATAATAAAGTGGTATTTCCAGTATTTCTAAGACAATTACCTTAAAACTCATCAAGCTATAAATCACTCAATAAAGATTAAACCTGTAAGATGGAAAGAAAATATGATAAACTAAATATAATTGAAATAATAAGTTGATAATAGGAGAACTGAATTCATACCTGAATGAGATTTTTAAATGATCAATTTTTATTTATTTTTGGAATTCTAGTTTAATTTAAAACTAGGTAATTGCCGAGACTATAGTAATTATTTTTTACGTGATTGTGATAATGTTGAATCTCACTATTTTCGGTATCCACCACGGAATCAGTATAATTTTTTCAGGTTGTATTTGATTAATGTAGCCTATACTACTTACCCTAGTATGTAGTAAACTTGAGTGCATACTTCAAATAGCCTACAAAGGTTATTGTATTTAATTAGGAATAATATTGTTAAGTTATTATAATCCTGTAATAACGATAATTCTTTCAGATAATAAGTTACAATAAACTTTTTTGGAAAAAATGTTCACACTTTCACAGATTTTTAACGATTTCTTCGTTTAAAATGGCTAGCTTGTATGAATAAATTATATGAAGTACGGTATGTCGCAAAAAAATCATAAAGGCCCTCGGATATGACAATAAGTTATTTAAAAGTAGGCTATCTATAAAATAGAATTGAAGTGATTCTAGAAGATTTATAGATCCATAATTTTTCACTCAATATGATGGATTTTTGGTAGATTTTATTTAATAAACATAGAGCACGTACTTCAAAATTCTTCACATGCCTTGCCACACTAACCAAGACATTTTCTTATCAAGACCTAAAAACTATTAAAGTCACAGGAGAGTATTAATAATATTATAAATTGATGCATTTTGTAGTCTATTATGAATTATAAAATTATTTTTTGATGAGAAGCCTTATACATACCAGTATTAAGATAAGTATTGGTGTCTTGAATGGGTACTTCAGATGGTTGAAGAACAGTGTTATAATTTATGGGAGCTGTGACTGTGTTTGCCACAGTCTTCTTTGAAGTGACCACAAGAGGAACTTCTCCATCAACCAAAGTGTTCAGGTAAGTATAGGTGGTATGGAATATACCAGTTCCAAGGCTTGGACTCTCGGTCAAAGTCACCTGTTAAAACAGAGAATAGATATTTATTGAATTATTGAAAAAGACGTTTATAAACAGAATCTAAAATCAATACATACCACAAAGTCAGTCAGATAAATCACTTATGTGAAACATTAGAGATTCCTTTTAATGTTATGAACTACAAGTACCATACACGGATGCTGACCTCTATCATTGCAGAGATTAATAGTATATTATAGCATTCCCCATAAGCTAATGCTGTTGTCAATGTTCGCGATGGTGAAGGTATTTAGCACATAACTCCTAGTATTGGATGGAATTTCGGAAATGGACTTTCTTCAATAGGCAATAATAAATATCTCAAAAGTTATAACAACATACAAATGACTCTACAAAAAACAAATTGATTGAATAATTTATATAATACAATTTTTGTCCGTGGAATTCAAGTTCATGAGACCGTAGGCCTACACATGTAAATGGTGAATTTGGAATGAATAAATGAATTTTTTGAAATTGCTTATTTGTTTAATATTTATTCTTGAATTTTTGCTCTCATCAAAAATTGAAAGTATAAATTGAACTGGACGAAAAAAATTAAATAGTTTTCAAATGTGACCGGAAAGCCAATTTCAACCCATATAGGCTAATAATATACTCATTTATGCTTCCTTTCAATTGACTCAATTCTATTCAAATCAAATTGATAATTAATTTTTAAAATCATTTCCGAAAAATAGAGACCTATATTAGTTCAGTGAGTATTGAATAATGGAGCTTTTAATTCCTGCATCCACATAAAAGTCATATAAACTTGTTTGCATAGGAGTCGAAAGTGGAAATATGAACTATTCTACTCGCAGATCGTCAAGGATCAGCAAATATTGAAAGTGTTGACTCTATAATTATTGAAAAAAAACTGAACTTCGTGCCAATTGATTTGAAATCTGATTATAATGTTAAGGCGTAAGCCTGCCCGAGAGTAGAGGTTGACACTATTTATGCTTTCAGTTTCAGGAGTTAAATTTTTCCTTTTTTTTCTTGGAGGATGAAGCCCATATAGGTCTGAGACCTGTGCGTAGGTAATGAATTGGATGATGGTGATAGATGAGTGGGACCTACAGTTTTAGGTGGGTTCCGAACCACCGGATTCACGATATTTGTAACAAGAAATATTCATATTGATGGTGTAAAGACAATGTATGGGAATTTCTTAATCCAGAAATTCCATCAAACTATCGATTTTACTCAAACACTAAGAATTTGATGATTCCAAAAACAATCTTTTATTGAGAAGTGAATGTATTCAATACTTTCTCAACTCACCTGCGATGTTCTGGTGGGTGAAATGGTAGCTTTGTTGAGCTCAACAGTGGCCACATTCGATATAACTTTTTCTGTACTAGAAACAGCTGTTGTGCCATCTTGAAGGAATGTTGTCAGGTAGGTAAATGTTGTCAGATACGTTTTTGTCACAAAATCGTACTGCATGTACTGAAATATAGAGCAAAAGTACATTACTAAAACTGTTTCAATGAAATGACAAAATTCTTTTTTTGTAGATTACGTCTTGGAGACTCCAGTTAAGGAGTATGAGACAAGTCAGATCAACAATTATACAATCTTATACACTATAGTTATCATAATAATAATATATCAATTAGTTGAGGTGAGGCTGAATTTTGATGTGAAAAGAGCTCTTGTACGCTATAAAAAGCTTTATCAACTAAATATTTTTTCAATATTTCTATATTTTGAAGACTCTTCAAAAACTGCGGTAGCTTGCTGTAGAGTTTCCTACCAATATAACTAGGTTTTTTTTTTAATAAACTACTATTATGACTCACCAAGTGATAATCTCCTCAGCTTCTTGTATTATAATCGTGTACATCAAAATTTTGGTTAGTATCACTCTTTTTTACATATAAAGTAGCTTCATACACATATAAGCAGGGTGCAATTAGGAGACTCTTGAACAATTGCCTACAAGAATCTTATCTATTTACTCTTCCCATACACCTGACCTAACACAATAAATTAAGAGGGGGCTCTTTAGCCTCAACTTCACCCACAGCACTTTTATTACTTGTAAAGTTCACAAATAAAAGTCTATCTATCTATCTATCTATCTAACAGCTTTCTTTTGGATCTTAAGCTGGGCATTCACGTACCAACTTGCAGCAGCGGCGCCGACTTCATGGGAATATTGGGGGGGGGGGGGGCAAAGTCCACCAGAAAGGTCTGAAGGGAGTGTCATCTGAAGAGAGGGGGGCCCCCAGAGTAATTATTGAGGGGGCAGAAATTGCCTTGCCCCCCCCCCAAAGTCGGCGCCACTGACTTGCAGTACCACTTGCAGTACTGCTATAAATGGTCGATTACATTGTGATAGTTACTCGCTAAGCGAGTAGCGAGTAGGACGTTACTAACCGACCGTGCTACAGCAGCTCAGCATACCAAGCCAAATTATATTGAAAATTTAATTTCCAGAATCACCCTCATACTATGGAATTTCAAAGACAATAAACAATATTGCAACACAAAATTAAAATATGAAGTTTACCAACAATTATTCAATAAAATTTCATCAAAACAATCTACAATATATCTCATCTGAACTGCTACGCTGGCAGCCTGCATGATTAAATGGCGGCTTTGGCCACAATAATATTGTATTTTGGTGTTCGCTACTCTGCCAGCAAGTATCAAAGTGGCCAAATTCAAAGTTGAGAGCTCGTCCACTTTGAATTTGGTCACATTTGATATATATTATTGACAATATTGTTTATTGTCTTTAAAATTCCATAGTATGAGGGTGATTCTGGAAATTAAATTTTTAATATAATTTGGCTTGGTATGCTGAGCTGCTGTAGCATGGTCGGTTAGTAACGTCCTACTCGCTACTCGCTTAGCGAGTAACTATCCCAATGTAATCGACCATTTATAGCAGTACTGCAAGTGGTACTGCAAGTTGGAACGCGAATGCCCAGCTTTAAACATCCTATCAAATTTTGTTTTGATGAACTACCCCATACTAAGACAGCATACGGTACTGGTACCTAATATGTGACAGTAAAAGCCCATGGTAAACTGTAAAAAGTAACTTTTTGTCATTTAATCAAGCAAGCTGTTGCTAGATGCTTAACTTTGATCTGAAAGGAACTCTTGTACTCTATAAAAAGCTTTGTCAACTAAATATTTTTTTCAATTTATCATGTTTTAAATATTTATATATTTTGAAGACTATATAGTTATAGAGTTTTTTACCAATATTTTGTTCGAATAAGCTACTATTGTTACTCATCAAGTGATATAATCTCCCCGGTTTCGTGTAAATTATGTACGTCAAGACTTTGGTTAATTCCACTTTTTACATAATTATAGATATAATTAATACGTATTAGCGTATTAATACGTATTAATTATTTGGCATAACTATTATTATAGCATTAAAAGATGTTTTAATTTTCTGTCTTTTTCTTTGTCTGTGATGTTTTCTTTTCCATGACAAAATACTTGATGTACTATTTAATAAATCAAAACTGACATTGCATTTCTATTAAAATATTTTTTTCACTCACTAATACTGGAGATGCTGGAGGGATGTATTTCACTTCTGAAAAGAAGCTTCGTCAGCATCTGAGGCTCGGAAGCTGACGCCTCTGAAGCCTCGGAGGCTGACAAAGCTTCTTTTCAAAAGTGAAATGCATTCTGCAAATCCAGTATTAGTGAGTGAAACAATATTTTAATAGAAATATAGTGTCAGTTTTGATATTAGATTAAAAGAATACTCGAAATTAATAATTAAACTCCAAAATATAAAATTTATTGGAAATATTATGAGAAATTTTTTAATTAATTTAGTAATCAGTCATTTATTAAGAATCTAATATTAAAGCTGACACTGTATTTCACTTTTATATAATGCTTATTCATATATATTGGAGATGCTTGAGGAATGCATTTCACTTCTGAAAAGAAGCTTCGTAAGCCTGCCGCCAGAGGTCATGCTTTGTTGCGACTAGGATGAGCATGACCCCTGGCGGCAGGCTGACAAAGCTTCTTTTCAGAAGTGTAATTCATTTCTCAAGCATCTCCAATATATGTGTGCTTTGTTGAGATTAGGATGAGCATGACCCCTGGCGGCAGGCTGACAAAGCTTCTTTTCAGAAGTATAATTCATTCCTCAAGCATCTCCAATATATGTGTGCTTTGTTGAGATTAGGATGAGCATGACCCCTGGCGGCAGGCTGACAAAGCTTCTTAGTGAAATGCATTCCTCAAGCATCTCCAATATATGTGACTAAACCTAAAGCATTATATAAAAGTGAAATACAGTGTCAGTTTTAATATTAGATTGTTCATTGAGTATTTCGTCATGGAAAACATCACAGATTTATTAAGAATTTCACAGTGACTCACCTCAGAGCCCTGAGGCATTAGCATCATCATGTGATCACTGAGTGTGCTGGGAGCCAGGGTGATTGGTTTTGAATTGGATGGTGCAATTCGGAAGTAGTTAGGTCCGCCATTATGCTGAGTATGCCTGTCGCCAGCCACAATCACTTCGACTCCGTTGCTCATCTTCTTAGTGGCCAAATTATAACGCGCCTCCTCCACTCTCATTCCTCTTCCCTCCTCCATGTTGTCTTGGTCAGTCTTTCCATCCTCGTTATTCTCATGTTGCTGATCGGCCACAGCTGTGGGTGTAAATAGCAGTAAGGCAAATGAGTCAATAGACCTCAAAATTGTAATTTTTAATTTTCTACTTCTAATAATTAGTAGATTCCCAAATTAATTCTGGAAGAAGCAGTTCTGGCTAATGGAGAATATATCATTCAATAGCTATGTAGGTGCTCTCCTCCAATTGATTAATTATCTTATTGTTAATATGTTCTTTCTATGTTTCTTTCTGATGTTATGTTCTTTCTCTGTTTTTTAGTCCTATTTGCGATCACTTTTGTGCTTATTCTGTGTGGTCGTTTGTAATTTTTTTTTCAAAAGATAGTGACTCCACCATGCACACAGGAAACTTGATGGCTTCCTTGCATGAGAGTATTTATTGCCAAAAAATATATATTATTAAATTTTTATTATATCTATTGTTTTGTTATTATTATTTGTTTCCTATTGTTTTTAATTGAAATTTAATTTTATTGGCAATAAAGAAATTCAATTCTAATTCTAATTATTTAGTTCCAGATCCTTATGAGGCTTTCAAAAGTAAAAAATGTTTCCCATAGATAAAGTAAGTTATTTATTTCAATTTTTTTCACCATAGAAAAATTACTTTATAAGAAAAATAATACATTCTTTTAAGTCGTTTTGTGAAATGAAGTAGAAAAATATATAAAACTTGTGAAGTAATGTAAATATATTTCGATGAGTCGTTCCCCAATAATTTAATTTACAATACAAGATAAAAATTTACATATTTTTTACATAAGTCATGCTAAAAGATAATAAATAAACACTGGTTAAGGTACGGTACATAAACAAATTTCGCTTTGAATTAAAAGTAGAGAAATGTAGCCCGGTTTGAAACAAATGTTTCTTTATCAGGGCGAATTTGAAATTTGTGATGATTTAAACATGACAAAGGCATGAGTTCACGTTCTAGGAAGAAAGATGGAGTTGGATGAAGTACCGTATGAGTAATTTGTAATTTAACTTCGGTTAGTTCATAATTAAGATCACTTTGGTTAAATAATTTACTTTGGAAGTTAATTTATTCGAGGAATTTGATGCTAACGGGGTTTCAAAGATGGCGCAACCCATAAAATATGACATAATTTATTATATATTTCGCATGCACATAATCATAATTATTTAATGCACTACAAATATCATTACAACTCAATTCTGCCTCTCAGCTCAACATTGAATGTCGCATACGATTTCAACAGCAAAATGAATTTACTTGCAATTTATAACATTTGTTGTAACTTCCATTGAAACTGTTTGTCACCTTCACTACAATGCAATTCTGCCTCTGAACTTTATCTAGCAGTGAATGCTGCATATTGTTTCAACAGAAAATTGAATCTTTATACATTTGCTGTAACTCCCATTGAAATTCTTATTACCTTCACTACTGTACATTGATTAATCTTGCTTGCTATTCAATCAATCATTGATATTGTATGCTATAAGAATTTCACTTACAATGAGTATGTCACATCTGGAACTAATCCACGATCTACAGAACGATAATCGAACATGCATAACTCAATTATGCACTCGTTGAATTATCGACGAAAACTGAGCTATAATTGCTTTGTGATTTCATTTTGAAATATTGATTTTTTCTATGCAGAAAGCTATTGACATATTACCTCATCCTTACCTCAACATACTTTTTTCAAAATGTAAGAATAATAGACTACTATTTACAATAGTCAATGAATATATAGTTTATAGTCAATCAGGATTGATAATACTATTTACATCAGTAAACTCCAACCTATTAGATTCCGTACCAAACATTGAAAATATTTACAATATGCATGCATCTTTTCAACAATTACTGTATTTACATTTATTTAGTATTAGTCTAAACCCCAAACAAATTGTACATTAATGGCAAAATAAATAGGTCATGTTGGCAAACGTTCTCTATATTAACATATTTTATTTGTTAAAGAATAATTTTTCTTGCTTTAAAGGTGCTTTGAACACATAATAGTCTAATAGAATGGAAAGTAGTAAGTAATATCAGATTGGGAATTGGATTAATGTTTGGAATTTGATTATCATATCTTCTTGTAGATACAAATGAATGTTTTCCTCATTGTGACAATACTTCTTGATGGATGAACATTAAAATGGAATAAATTGTTGTTAAAACTAGCAGCTCATTCTTGAAACCTCTCAAATAATAATTATATTTCATCAAAACATAAAATATTTAAAAAAATCATCAACATAATTTTGTGAACATTTAATAAGTTGAGATGACATACATTAAATCATCTTGACTTAATACTATGCCTTTTTTAAGTCTGCGATATTTTTTTTGTTTCTTTCTAGACCAAAACTCACCAACTTACTGTGTTATTTAATTATTCATGAAAATGTCATGGATATATCATGGTAAAAATCACCAAACATCTTTGGAAGACTTTAAATGTATTTTTAAACATTCATCAGTGAACCAGAGTTGACAAAAAATAAAAAATAATACTAACAAGAATCTACTGGATAATTAAAAAAACCTCTCAAATGTTTTTGAAAGTCATTCACAACACAATGAATTACCAATTAAATTGTAAGTGGCTGCCAGTTTTTATTATTATTGAATAAATTTTCATAGTTTTGAGGTCTCATGAAGCTAATTTGAATACGGTACAGTTATGCATTAAATTTCATCAATGAATTATTGTCATTGTCATATATGTCAGATTTCAACGATGACGCGGTGATTGATAATTCACTTTTCAAGGGTCATAGCTTACAATTAGTAAATGAAAAAATAAATTTCTTATTTACAGTAAATTCATTAGTTAATTCCAATTATTTCCCACAATTCCTTTGATAAGAAACAATGCTTAGAGTACACACGATTTACTTTGGAAAAATGTAAAATTTAGAGCTTACCAGTGTTCAAAATGGGTTGTTGAAGGGTGTGAGTGATGGTAACAGTTTTCAAAGCCGGTTTTACAGATGTGGATGACGTAACAATGGTTTCTTCTCCGTTGACTCGAGTAACAACAAAAGTGTAAGTTCTGAGTCTTGTGGTTGTAATGACCTCAGTCGAATAAACTTCGGTCGGTATGAACGTTTCAAGTTCTAGAGTATTAGATTGTTCAAAAGTCATTGATGGCTCTATTTCAAATTTGTTAGAAGTTGTTTCAAAACTTGTCATAGTTGTAGAGGGAGATACACTGTTGTCAGTTGATAAATCTGTAGTTAATGTTTCACTAACAGTTGAGTCATCATCGAAGAATATTGTCTTAAATCCACTAGTGACAACAGTGTCATCAAGTATTGGAGTACTTTCTATTGTCTCTGAATTAGGTTCGAAAAGTTGTGTTTGGTCATCAATAGAATGATGTGGCTCGTTTGAGGTTTTCAATTTACGTCGATAACCTGGAGTAGATTTTGTTTTTGTTGTCCTCAAATAGTATCCATCATTCACAGTTGTAACTGAAGGTCGATCCTGATCAGTATCAGGAATTCTTGATTGATCTTTTTCAGATTGCGACACTTTCATAGCTTCATCAACGTTTGTCGAATCTTCTTCATTTTCATTGTGGTATTCTCTACTATCATCTTCAGTTGCTGGTTCAGAGGTCACAGATGACGTTTCAAAATGTTGTGGATTTTCATTCTCAGCCTTAGGTCCTGCTTCTGTAGTTTGAGCATCACTCTCATTTTCATTAACATTATCATAAGAGTTGATTCTAGATCCTAAATTTAACAAGCTGATAATCTTTCTGTCTAGGAATGTTAAGCCATCAACAGTTGTTATAGGTTCATAGTTTTCTTCACCTATTACTGTAGTGTTGAGGGAAGATAGAATTTCAGACAGGGTTTTACTTGAGCTGTAATTATCATTATTCTTTACATTATCTCCTTCTTCTTGTTCTTCTTCTCCTTCTGTATTCGAATAATGAGTGTTATCATTATAATGGAATCGTGTTTCAAAAGTTTCTTCTACATGTGTAGGTTGAACTTCTTGACTAGATGCATAGCTTGGAAAAATTGATTCATCATAAGAATTAGTTGTTTCATAATCAATAAAAGTGGATTCAACTTCATCAGGGAAAATTGTTTTGTGATGAATTGGTCGTTTTCTTGTTACAGTAATTTTCTTTTTGGCTGTTTCAGAAGTTGAGTTTGGAATTTGAACTGGCCTACGTCTTGTTACAAGTACTCTTCTCCTTTTATGCTCAGGAGTTATTTGTTTTGAAAATGAATGCTCTGAAGGATAGTCAGGCGATGGCAAATCACTGCTGTATGAATCTTCTAAGTAAGATTGACTAGAATATGTTTGAATATTATCTAAGTAAGGTGTGCTAGTTTCCGGTGCAATGTGAGTTCTGTCTTGAACTGGTCTCCTTCTTGTCACCTTGATGCGTTTTCGAGGAATCTCAGTAACTACTTGCACTGGGATTTCAGTTACTGTAGGCTCAAATGGTAGTGCTTCATAATGATCATCATCTCCAGTTTGTCTAAGATCAGGTTGAAGTTTCTTCTTTTTTGCTCTGATTATTTTGATTTTTCGAGTTCCAAAGTCTGATGGATGCTCAGATTGAACATGGGGAGGAATTTCTGTTTGTTGATACCTATAAGCATCAAGATTCTCTGGAATAAATCCTTCATCATCTTGTGCTTTTCTCCTTCTTACTGGTACTTTAACCCTAATTTTTCTTTTTCTCTGTTCTGATGGAATTGTTTCTAGCTCATCTCCTACATCCCTACGAGCACGAATTTTCTTTCTAATTTTCTCCTCTCTGATTAATTTCTCTTCAAAATGATCAGAATCTTTAAATTTCAGTCTCATGTTTTGTTTTGTCTTGCTCCAGAGTGACAAGCCCTCCCGCTGGTTTGGAGCAAACTCAGCGGGGCTTTTCAATAAAAAATGACCGGTAGTCTCATTTTTCAAAGCAGAAGGTAAATCAAATTTTTGAGAGACTTCTTTTGAAGGAATACTCTTTTCAGAGAGAACAGAAGTTTTTTCAACATTGACAAGAGAAATTGGAGTATTTATTGAAATGTATCGGCTCACATCCCCCACAACACTCTCAAGACTCTGTGTTTCTATCCCACTACTTTCTAGTGGAATCTCATTTAGTGCTGACATAAGGTAATAATTCACTTCATCTTCATCTGAAGTTGGGAAAGATCCACCAATATCAGGAAGTTTTGATGCTTTCAATACATATATGTCTGCTTCAGTCTCAATGAATTCAGCCTCCCTTTTACGAACTGTAGCTGTTGCTCCTTGTTCTTGGGTGACTGTTGATAATACTGTGCTGAACTCTCCAGGTCTCCGACCAGATACATATAAAGTCACTATACTTGTTTCTAAAGGTTTTTCAGGCTCAAGGTCTGGGGGTTTTTTATTTATATGCTTGATTTTGGTCTTTTTTCTGGCTAGTTTGACATCTGGTTTTGGCACTTCTTCATCAATTGTTTCTTCTTCACTGGCAACAATTTCATCATCTTCTGGTCTAGCTCTTGGTGCAAATCTCTGAATTGGTTGTTCATCCAAGACTAATTTCTCTTCTGCAATTGCAGTCAATGGATCCTGCAGAAGTAAACCTTGTTGCTGCAGAGGTGCAAGAAGAGGATTGACTGTTGGTTGTTGTGGCTGAAGGAGCTGAGCTTGTAACAGTGCAGGGAGGAGTAGTGAGTTCAACTGCTGCTGATTGGCTAATGCTGGAGTGGGTGTAACAACTACTGTTTCTGTCAAATACTCAGTGGCTGTTATAACTTGGGTAGAACTATCAACAATAGTTGTCAAAATCTCTTTTCCTCTGAATGTAAGTGGAAGAATGGTTGAAGTATGATCTGTCACTGTGGTAACATAAGTAGTTGTTTTTGTTTTGAACTCTGTGACAGGAGTTGGTGGAGTTTGAGGCTGCTGAGGTTGATTCTGAAGTCCTAGGAGAGGATTGATTGTTTGTTGAAGACCAATATTACCCAGTAGGAGTTGTGATAGTAGAAGATTTGCAAGGGGTGCATTAGCAAGTTGAGGCTGGATAGTACTGACTTCTTGTCTTACTTCATACACTGTGCTTGGTACAATATGTGAGAAAGATGTCTTTCTACCTCTGAGAGTAGTTGGAGTGAATGTGACGCTGGTGGTTGGAGTTTCCATCACAAGAAACTTTGTTATTTCCATTCCACCATTAGCAAGGGTCTCTGTGATTTCACTTGCCAGCTGGATAACTGGATTTCCATCTTTGCCTATAATTGTACTATATTGATGTGGACCAAGAATTTCTAAACTTGGTTTTGCTGTAATAACATTTTTGTACTCAGTTACTTTGCCATTTATTATTGGAATGGTAACTTCTGTTGGTATTTTATGTGTGACAGTGATAGTGCCATCAAAAGTTTGTGAAAAAGTATAAGAATCAAAATCACTACTATCTCTATAACGTGATCTACTAGAGCCTCTGCCACGACTAGTTGAATATCTTCTTCCACTAGTTCTAGAATACATTGTTTCTGGCTGCTGAGAGCTGCTTGAATGAGTTCTTAGCCTTGGTGGTTTTGGTCTCTGAAGACCTGCAGTAGTAGTTTCAACTGTAGATGGCTTTCTTCTATTTGCTGGCCTTCTAAAACTTGATCTTGAGCTACCTGTGTTAGTTGACTTTTCTCTGAGAGTGAATTGAGACCTTGTGGCAGTTGCAGAAGCTGATGTAGGACGTGGCTTTGGCTGAGCCTGCCTGTTTCGTGATTGGTACCTAGGTGATGATGTAGTTCTGGGAGTTTCAGAAATAGTTTCAACCTCATCAGTATAATCTGGAGATGGTTGTCGTTGTTGTGGTCTTTGGTATCTTGATCTGAAATTTCTAGTCCCATACTCAGAAACTTGACGTTTTGTTCTTGGTCGCCTTGTGAAAGGTCTTATTTGAACAGGAGGTACTGTTTTACCTCTTCTATCCAAACGTTGACCAGGAGCTGGAGTTGATGCTATTGTAGATGACTGTTTGGCTTCGGAGTTCTCTGACCCATCATATTCATTGTCTCCTATTTCTTCTCCATCACCATCTCCTTGGAGAATATCCTCCTCATTTCCATCACCAGTTGGCTCACTCTCTTCTTTTTTTTCTTGTTCATCTTCTGACTCTTCTGGTTTTTTGATCAATCCTCTAGGTGGGAAAAGATTACTTGTTGGATGAGGACGTGGTCTAGTATTCACACTGGGAGTATTCTTGGTTTTTGGAGGTGAAGGAGTGGTTGGTGCTCTATTATCTGGTCTTCTTAGAAGGTTATTACGCCTAGAAGGAGATGTGGAAGGTTTTGGAGTAGTAGTTGTTGTTGATTGTTGTGATCTATTGAGGATTGGTGGTCTCCTGAACCTTAATAATGGATTATTTCCTCTTCTTGAGGATTCAGTGGTGGTTGATGGAGGTGAAGTCTCATTTTCTTCTTCTGAGAAAGTCTCATCTGTCACAGAAGTAATTCCAATAATATCATTAGTATTCACAGCATCATCTGTGCTGGGTGTTGTTTGAGCAACAGTTGAAGTTCTGCCATAGGGATTTGATGCAGTTGGGCGCACTGGTCTGAATCTTGAATTTTGAATGCTTGAACTTCGTGAGGGGAATCCAGATGTGCTTCCTCTTATACTTGAGCTCCTGAAACTTGAGCTGCCTCTCCTAGATCCACTAAAAGAGGATGTTGGAGAAATTCTTCCAGTTGAAGATCTTCCTCTTGTTCCAGCTGTTGGACTGTAAGAAGAAGGAGCACCACCTGGAGTGCTACTACCTCTTGGCCTTGAGAACCTCCTTGAGCTTGATGATGGTTTCACCTCTACACTAGATGGAGCATTCTGTCTTCTGCTACTTGCAAATCTATTTCTAGTACCTCCACTTGCTGAAGTCTTTGCAGCAGGTGTTGCAGTTATTGTAGGAGTTAAGGAGTTCCTAGTTATAGTGGTGGCACTTCCAACATCACCTGTTTTTTTCTTGGGTAAAAATGTTGGTCTTGGTCTAGAAGCAAAAGGCCTGATTTTTGGTGTGAATGTTTTCTTCCTAGAAGAAAATGTCAATCTTGATGTTTTTCTCTTACCTCCATCCTGATCATCATCCTCTTCTTCTTCTTCTCCCTCTTCACCTTCATTTTCATCACTCTGATCATCAGTCAATGAACTCTCAATTACTGCAGGAGATGGTGATGTTGTTACACTTGCTGTTGGGGAAGATGATGCACCTTGTGATACAACAGCAGTGGGAACAATATTAGGTGAGGCTGTTGATGGCATATCAACTTTGAAGCTTGATGTGCTCTCAATAATCTGAGCATATCTGCCATCAATCAGAGTGCCTATAACTTTTGATTCATAGAAAGTAGTTACTTTATCTTTGACTATTGAACCTTCTATGAGTCTGACAAGACCAGTTCTGAAGGTTTTTGTGCCAATAACTGTTGTTGATGGGTTCAATGAAGGACTAGCAGTCTTTTTCTCCTCATCTACTCTGACAGATGTTGTGCTTTCCAGTATTTGAGCATACAATTTATCTATGAATGTTCCAATAGCTTTTGTTGTGAAAAATGTTGTTGAAATACCATCTGCATCAATTATCTTACCCTCATTTAAAGAAACGACACCAGTTGGCTGAACATCATTCACTGGAGTAGATTCAGTTGTTGAGACAATGTGAGTAGAGCTTTCAAGGACTTGAGCATACAAACCATCAATATATGTTCCATATACATCAGTTGAGAACAGTGTTGTAGTGCCATCATTTACTTCACTGGTTCTTATTGTGGAGATAAGACCAGTTGGTTTACTACTCTCATTAAGAGAATCATCTTTTTCAGTGGATGGAATGTGCTCAGTTGATAGAGCAGTTGGTAGAACTCTCACTTCAGGTGTTGGTGTAGGAGTTGGGGTTACAACATTTGTAATGGTTTCAAGTCTGCTGTTGACAATTGTACTATTTGCAATATATGATGTTGTAAAATATGTGAATGTTGTGAAAAATGTTGTTGGCTCTAAAGGATCTGCAGATTTTCCAGAGCTTTCCAAAACTGGATTCAATGTTGATGATATTTCAGTTGGTTCAATAGCAATAGAATTCATTGCTACTGTGGGAGTTACTACATTGGAAACTGTCTCTTCTCTGCTAGTAACCATTGTGCTACCATCTCTATAGAGAGTAGTCCAATATGTAAATGTTGTGAAGTATGTGATGGGAAGAGTAGCTTCTTCTGGACTTAGACTAGATTCAATGTCAGTTGGCTTAACAGTCTCAGTCACTACATTAGTTACTGTCTCTAGTCTGCTTACAATATCACTGGATGTACCCTTATAGACTGTGGTGAAATAAGTGAATGTGGTATAGCTGGTTTGCAAAAGCAATTTTGATGAGAAAGAAGGCTCAATCTCCTCAGTATTACTTTCTGAGCTTATCTGGTCATCAGGATCACTTTCACTTTCATCAAAAGATTTCCTGTTACCTCCAGAGCTACTACTAGTGATATCTGTTACCATTGTCTCAATCACTTCACCATCATCTGGAATTGTTGGTGTAGCTCCAATTGATGGTTTTTCTACTCTTATTTCTCCATCACTTCCATCAATTTTGATTCTTGATTCATCTGTTGTCAACCCATCATTCTCATCAGCTGTAAGAGAAGCATGGTTTCTGGACATGGTTTTGTACCTGTAACTGTTGTCATTTGAAACTCTAGTTACTGCGTCACTTTCAATGCTTGTGAGAGCCTCTGAGATTGCATCATTAATGCTGGCTTTTGGTCTTGAAATACTAGCATAGGAATAATGAGCAGGTGTTGATTTCAATGAAACTTTATCTTTGATAAGTCTTTTTGCATTCTCAGGTTCCTTTGGCTTGTCACCAAAAGTATCTGTATTTTGTTGACTTAGTTTAGTAGAACTGATGGCCATGGATGTAGGTGCAATAATATTAGTATAAACTTCAGTTCTGGTTGTTATTTCAGTCTCACCATCCACAAAAACAGTAGTAAAGTAAGTATAAGTTGTGTAGAATGTCTTAGCCTCTCCATCATTTGGACTCAATGTTTCAATATCTTTCAAGTGTGGAGTTTGTCCAAGCTCTCTATTGACATCAATAGAATCCAATGTTGCAGTAAATAAATCATTTTCTATGTTTGAATCAGAATAATATTTTGTGGTAGGCCTTCCTATTCCAACACTGGTTGGGTTGATGCCTTGCTCACCAGAATTGTATTCAGATGCTGATGGATAAGAGGTAACAAGACTGTCTTCTCGAGCAAACAAACCAGCAACTGCTAGATCAGAAGCTTCTAGTATGCCTTGGCTGAGAGTTGAGGTTATCACATTTGTTACAACCACTTCACTACTGGCTACACTTGAAGTTGATTCATCAAAGAATGTTGTTAGATAGGTGTAAGTTGTGTACAATGTTTTAAACAACAGTTCAATTTCTTCTTCACTTTGAGGTTTAGTTGTTGGAGTTGGTGTTGTAGGCTGTGTTGTTGTTTCTTCCTCAGTTTGATGAGTTGTGGGAGATTCTTTTGCTTGTGGTGTTGTTGGATCATCTCTGATCTGTTCTGGCTCTGGTGTTGTAACATCTGGTTCAGTTGTAGTCTCTTGAGTTGTTGTAGGACTATTTGTAGTGATAGTTTGCAAGGACGGCTCTGTGAATGTTTCAGTGGGGGCAATTGTGATTTCTTGATTGGGTAGAGGGTCAGCTGTCTTAGCAATATCTACCACCCTTGTTGAGTAAGAAACTTCTTCTGATGTCACTTCACGAGATTTTATTGAAGTTGAAACTGAGTTATTTTCATCTGGAATGAAGAAAGTTGTCAAATAAGTAAATGTTTTATAAACTGTGGTTGGAATCAACTGTGTAATATAATTTGTACTGGATGGCTCTTGTACAGATTCCTTTTTAGCTCCCCCTCTTATTCTGTTAGCATTACCACGAAAGTTGAATCTTCTTCCTTGTTCAATTTCATTGGCAATTTCATTCTCATCAGACTGTTGTGATGTTGTTGTTTCAAACAAATCTTGTTGTGTAGTTAAGCCATTCTCAGTAGTGGCTATGTCTGGATTATTATTAGTTGTTGGATTCTGTTCTGTAGTCAATAAAATATTTTCAGTTGTTTCATAGTTTTGAGATGTTGCAACTAATGAATCTTGAACTTTTGTTGGGGTAATAGTGAAAATACCAACACCAGTCTGTGTAATTACTCTGTCACCTTCATGAATGAGGAGACTAGATGCTGATTGAATCAATTGAGCATACTTGCCATCAATGTAGGTCCCATAAACAAATGATGTGAATATTTTTGTTGTACTATTCAATGCTTCTGTACCCCCAATAGACTTTACAAGGCCTAGAGCTTCTTCTTGTGGGTTATATATTTGGGTTGTAGCTGTTGAGAATAGCGTTGGAAGGGGCTCTGTTGATAGTGTTTCTGTTGGTTTAACATCTTCAGGCATGCTGGACTGGATGGCTATGTTGATATCAGTTGATGCTTCAATTGGTGGTTCAAATCTGTTCTCCTCTGTGATTGGTTCTTGCTCAGTTGTTTCCTGAGGAACATATACAGGCTCATGAGCTTTGCTTTGGCGAACATTTTGGTCAACAACAAATGTGGGAAGAGATGTTTGCATGTCAATTGTGTGTCCAGCTACAGTCTGAGTAGCCATTGCTGGGGAATGTGATAGGAAAGTTTTTACAGTAGACACAACAGTGTTGTCCTCTGGTCTAAGAGTTGCATCACCTTTGATTGAAGTAATTGAAGCTGGATTGTTTACATCTGGCGTTTTAGGCATGAAAACAATCACAGTATTCCCAACAGTTGTTGTAAAATCAGCAAAACCAAAATATGTGACAGTCTCTAATTTTTTCTCCTGTTTACTAACAGAAGAGCCTGTCCTGAAAAGGTTTTTACCACTTCGGCTAACTTTTCCCAATTTTGATTCATCTTTCTTTTTTGCATCATCAACAACCTCAAATGAGAACCCACTGGGAGCAAACTCTTGTCGAACTGTGAAAGTAGGAAGATCATTTTTGGGTTTGAGTACCTTAGCTGGCCTCACAACTGATTCGCTGTTTCTCTTCACTGAGAATTCTTTGCGCACTGAGACTACATTGTTGATTTCGTCAGGGGGGAAGTTAATGCTGTTTGTTTTTGAGTCAGCACGTTCAAAGATGTCATCGTTTTTGTCTGAGTCTGCATTATTTGTGGAGATCTCAGGTACAGGAGGAGGGTTCTCATTGCTGTTGTAGTACGAGCTGTATGGTCTCAAGTAAGTGCGTTGGGCGGGAGGGTTGGGGAAGGAGGATGCAAATACAAGGTAGGCGTCTGAGGGACGCGAAGCCCTGACTGCACTGTCGTAGAACACCCTCGATCCTGTACTGAGCAGCTTGGCGTAGGCAGTGCCAAGTGTGGTGCCAACCACCTGCGTTGCAAACTCGGTGGTGGTTCCCTCCTGCACAAATGTGCGCGCCGTTGTGGTGAGCAGGCCAAGGGCGGGCGTCTCTTTGTACTTTGTGTCATCGAGCAGCAGTACTGTGACGTCTGCTTAGAGCAAACCAGAAAGAAAACAACAAAGTAGAAGACAGGAAAGAGCAAGAAAATCACACACAAATAGCTGCTTATTAAACAAGTTGAACTCATGAAAATGTCATTTGAAGATGCTCTTAATACTGTAGATAAGGACGTTACAGTATTCTGAAAATTTAGATAGAAAGATAAATGGCTTTTTCACGCACTTCACAGAGAAAAAGCGATGTCAGTGAAGTTGAGGGACAAGAAGCCCCTTCTACCACAATTTTGTAGGTCAATATCTGAAGATACAGTAGCTAGAGGAAGAGTTCCTAATCACTATACATGGAGAGGATACTTGATAACTAGATATTCATAATAATTTTGATTAGCTGTTTTAATCAGAACATTCTTACAGCTTTTTTGAAATGGTTGAAAACAAAGCTGTCATAGAAGTTTTATTTCAATAATGGCAAAAAACTATGCCATCAATGATAATTACAATAACTTTTGTTATTCCAAATGACAGTACTATTGATAGGGATGACGTCATGAATAATGACTATGATTTTAATTATGCTGAGCACATTTTAAATTGGATCACATACTATAATCATATACTTTTTTCAGGAAATGGATAGGGAATAAAAATGTCTTAAGCGTTAAGCCACATTGTAGAGTGAGTCAAAATAAATTCCATAAATACAGAAATAATATTGATTCTATGATTAAGATAGCCTTATTCATAAAATTTAATACTGAATTAACAAAAATACTTCTACAAAAATTTCTGACTGACAATATAAGCCAGGCAAATAATACGAAGTTCAAGTTATTCTCAATCCAATCCGTTTCTAAATAACTACCATATTGAAACATAAATTAAATTAATAAATGAGGAAATTATGATTCACTATTTATCTCTTAATGATCATAAGGCAGCAATAGTTATGAACTGGTTTACTGACGTTCAGCTAATATTATTATCATTTGAAATTATAATTGTTAGCTTGAAAATAGTAGGCTATATGCTATTATCATAAAGTTATATTTTTTGGAGGTTTTTCTTTAATTACTTCACGTAGTCATCAGTAGATCAAATTTCCAGGCAAATTCTAGATTACTGCCTATGATTATTTCAAATGACATTTTCACAAGGACGACACAAGATTGAAACTGAAAGAGTATTGAAACGGAAAGTATTAGTCACCATACATGAACATAAAAAACTTACACAGATGAATGAAGGAAGGCTGCACACATTTATAAGAAACTGAAATGTACAATAGAACCACTAACGTTTTGTAGTAATGCTGGAAATGTGAAATTAAACACTATAAAGGATGTAAGTTTTTCTCTATTGTTATTTGATCATCAGCAATGTCAACGTTTGGGGCATTTGAGGAATTATAAATTATTCCTACACAGTGGGCTATATTTTTCAAAATCTGAAATAATTATATAAATTTAATCGTGTTTCTTACAAGGTTTAATATTCAGATTTTTCCATAGTAATCAATATATGTGATGTTTTCCACGACGAA
Organism: Conomelus anceps; assembly: GCA_948455865.1. NCBI lineage: Eukaryota > Metazoa > Arthropoda > Insecta > Hemiptera > Delphacidae > Conomelus > Conomelus anceps. Next base: position 11,442,381 of record OX418225.1, read on the forward strand.
ATACTTGATGAACAATCTAATGTCAAAACTGGCACTGTATTCCAATTAATTAATATATGGCTGACGAGGCTGACGAAGCTTCTTTTCAGAAGTGAAATGCATTCCTCCAGAATCTCCAGTAAAAGTTAGTGAAAATCATATATTTAATTGAAATACAGTGTGAGTTTTGATATTGGATTAATCAATATTGTTATCGCATCTCTGACACCGCATTAATTTTATTAATAACATTCTGACTAAAGAAGCAAATCGCAGTAATATTTTATTAATTTTGAAAATTTATACAAGCAGATTTGTCTTCATAGTATTTATTGAATAAATAAAAGTGTTTTTTTTTTTAAATTATTGAATAGATAGATTCATTCAATAAATAATATCAAAATTCGCAAGGTAGTGTCCATAACGTCCATAACTTTAACATTAGGGAAGTGATAGCCGCGAGCCGTAGCAGGTATCTGTTCAATCAGATAGAGATAAGTTGCGAACTCGTAGGTCTTGTTTGTAACGGTGACCGATTAGATTGGCCAGCAAAAAATACACTGTTCTCTGCTGTAAAATCAATTCCCGGTGGTTCGGAACCCACCTAAAACTGTAGGTCCAACTCATCAATCACCATCATCCAACTCATTCCCCACGCACAGGTCTCAGACCTATGTGGGCTTAATCATTTATTGACTGCATTATTTGTATATCCCCTTCAATTCTTTACTGTTTGATTAAAAAACACAGAGCATAATACTGAGAACTCTAAAATCATTACTTCAAACCAGTTTGCTACTCAAAATGGAATTAGAGTAGAAAAGAAAGTAATTAGAGTAGAAATTAAAGTAATAGCCGTGAGCCGAAGCAGATATCTGTTCAATCAGATAGAGATAAGCTACGAACTCCTGGGCCTTTTTGTAATAGTGTCCGATTGGATTGGCCAGCAAAAAGACTCTGTTCTCTGCTGTGAAATCACTTCCCGGTGGTTCGGAACCCACCTAAAGATGTAGGTCCATCAAACACCATCATCCAATTTATTTATTAGTGTCATATGCCGCGCATGTACATCAATCACCATCATCCAATTTATTACCAATGCTCAGGTCTTAAAGCTATGTGGGCTACATCCTCAGAAAAAAATACTATAAAGAGCTTTGCTGAACCTCACAATTCAAAAACCCTGCCTGAATTTAAAATTAAGTATCAAGTATGAATCTTTCTTTTTCTTTTCTTTTCGGAGGATGAAGCCTACATAGGTATGAGACCTGTGCGTGGGTAATGAATTGGATTATTGTGATTGATGAGTTGAACCTACAGTTTTAGGTGGGTTCCGAACCACCGGGAAGTGATTTTAAAGCAGAGAACAGAGTCTTTTTTGCTGGCCAATCTGATCAGTCTCCATTGCAAAGAGCGCCCACGAGTTTCGTAGCTTATCTCTGATTGAACAGATACCTGCTACGGCACTCGGCTATCACTTCCCATCAGTTTAGGAGAACTCAAATTTTTATTTCAACTTTTGAACTCAATATTATGAGCCAGGTGTTTTTATGGAAGCTTACATCTTCAATTTCGCATTTCAATTAAAAAATTACAACATCCGTCTTATTACAGAATCTATGATGCTAATTGTAGGAAGATTCATATCTACCGCCTCTCTGATATCGATGATAGAAATGCCTACATCTGGAGATAGATGAGTGGAGAGGAAAGGAGAGGAGAGGAGAGGAGAGGAGAGAAGTGGAGAGGAGAGGAGAGGAGTGGAGAGGAGAGGAGAGGAGAGGAGAGGAGAGGAGAGGAGAGGAGAGGGGAGGAGAGGAGTGGAGAGGAGAGGAGAGGAGAGGAGAGAAGAGGAGAGGAGAGGAGTGATGAGGTAAGGAGAAGAGTGGAGAGGAGAGGAGTGGAGAGGAGAGGAAAGGAGTTATGACGAGTGGAGAGGAGAGGACACCAGCACTGTGAGAAAGAATGATAGTCCACTGACCCACTTACGAATGGAGGAAGTGGGAAAACAAGTTGAGGAAGTGCTCAATAAAGGTGGAATACCCGTTTGAAGCGGGTTGGATGAAAGAGACAGAGAAAGAGCAAACGAAAGAGAAAGAATAATTATTTGGTAGAAGCCATGTTGTGGTCTGGCGGCAAGAATAAGAGATAACGAGAGAATTTATAATAGAAGATAACGAAAGAGTGAGAGAGAAAGGTGATGAGATGATGAGTAATAGCGTGAGACCACCTGCTTTGTTTCATATGTGCCGCGCTTGTACATTGACTGATGGGACAGTTAGGAATTTTTCGCATGATTCAAATTAAATAACCGTTTAAATGAATGGGAAGATTCCGGATCCAACATCACAAAAGAGCCAAACGATTCTCATTATCGCATCTGACGACTTGCAATCAGGATCGATTGTGGTAGATAACACAGTGAACACAGGCGTTTCATAACGTTAAGTCACATATTATTAAGTTCCCACTTAGATGGGTGGCAGTGGTAAATTAATAATTCATCTATAGTGACACTGAGAAGTCGAGGATGATATGTTCTGAATACAGGAGTTGAGAGCAAATTCTAGTTTGATTAGAAAATTTTGTAGTTTTCAAGTTGAAAGCATACTTTTTTGTATCATTTTTTCTTGGCTGGCTCCACTTACATTTATTTTTTCATCAATAGCAATACTTTGTAAATGTATATTTATAATATTTTGTTATTAAACAGAATTTATTAATTTCGAATTCCTTTAATTGCTATTACTTTATACTGAAGACTTCCGCAATGGCGGATATTGACAACAGCATTGAACAGCTGATGGGAATCGATGAATGCTACTGTACAAAAATATCAGTCACCACCGGGAATCGAACCACGGACCTCTCAATTGCCGGTTGAGCACCCTTAGGGGTCCGTGGTTCGATTCCCGGTGGTCACTGATATTTTTGTACAGTAGCATTCATCGATTCCCATCAGCTGTTCAATGCTGTTGTCAATATCCGCCATTGCGGAAGTCTTCAGTATAAAGTAATAGCAATTAATAAATTCTGTTTATGTATATTTGTCAGTTTATTCAATTGTCAGTCACTTCAAACTAAATTTTGTTATTATTTTTCAAGTTATACAAGAAATGTATATGTTTGAATAATCAGTTACTATCAATTAGGGAAGTAGTTCCAAAATAAAGTACATTTTTTGTATTATTTATTTTGTATATTATTTATGATTTATAAGTTATTCATTTCTTGGTCATTTTTCATGCGGCGAACTCTTGTATGAGGAATTGGAATGTGAAGTGTCTTTATTATCCAATTTTCGAGGAATAAAACATTCATTTATTTATTTTACACCCAAAGTGTGTGCAAAAGTTATGATCAAAGGGTAAAAGTCCTAGAAATTGAAACTTGAACCATTTTATACACAAAAACTTATGCCCTTGGCTTACTGGTGCATCCATATGTTTTTTCACCTTGGTGGTTTGAGTGATCAGTTACTAGTAAAGTAGCTCCAACATAAATGACATTTTTTCAAAATTAATGACTTAATATATTGTACATAGAAATTCACTTTTTGTGAACTTACTTTTTGTGTAACCTAACATTCAAACTGAACACACTTTTACTGACATCACTACCAACCTACACATTCTACATATAAAATCTAAAGGTCACGAACTCGACACCTTGGAATAATTTGAAATTTACAAACACACACACACACACACAATAAACAAAACATCCTCAATGAACAATGAAATTTTAAATCACACAAACTTTTGATCACATCATACAAAAACCACAATTCTTCTCACCAAAAACACAGGTAAGTGATAGCCGAGTGCCATAGCAGGTATCTGTTCAATCAGTGATAAGCTACAAAACTCCTGGGTGCTCTTTGTAACGGTGGATTGCCAGCAAAAAAGACTGTTCTCTGCTGTAAAATCTTCTTGGTGGTTCAGAACCCACCTAAAACTGTAGGTCCAGCTCATCAATCACCATCATCCAACTCATTACCCACGAACAGGTATAAGACCTATGTGGGCTTTATCCTCCGAAAAAAAAACAACACTGATCAAGGACGCCTTGAAGATGAGTCTCCATGACTCGAAAACGTTTGGCCGAAAGTGAGTACAAATATCATCTATTCACAATTAAAATTGACTGCAAGTCGTTAAATTTACAACAAAAAGTAGATTTTAACATTCGTTGATTTCCACAAGGCGCAACAGGCACTGTTGTAAATAGTAAACACTCAAACTGACGCTGTTTGTTCTCCATTATAATAATTATCTACATAAATTTAGTTAATTGTTGACAATGTTAAAATGGATAATAACCTTCTCTAAACAATTTTTTGCTAGTATCCCTCTTCAAGTTTTATCTCCCTCTTCATCTGTATCCTATGGTCATGAGTAGGTATGCTATGTCGTTCCATCTTCTTAGCATAATCAAGATCTATCTATCCATCAATGTGGAAAATAAAGTTCCACACATTCATCGATATGCATTTGATATGTGTCGTACACATAGTAGTTTAACATAGAATTGAACACTTTTGTAAACATTCATTTCTCACTTGGTAGCTTGCCGCTCCTTCAGCAATCGCAAAACAAGTGTGCTTTATTCAGTGGTCTTGCCGTTTCCGCGTGGAACTTGTTTGCCTGTTATGTTATTACAAGAGCCGGCTGACACCTTTTTATGTAATAAAGCCAGAACAATTTAGCCATTCCCACCTAGCTGGTTTGTTTTAAACTCCAACAACTTATTAGTTCCGGTTGACAGTCCGCATCTAACCGCTTACAAGCTCATAAAAGATATATGTGGTTCTATCAAATAAACATCATAACCAACTGCTAAATCTCCCAAATTTCTTCATCAAATACTCGTTTGTATGCATTTTGCAGGGAATTATAACTTATGCAAATATTATAAATTCCAGGAGTGTTAAACAAAACTTTATCAACGAACAAAGTTGTATATTGGGAATGCTATCAAAATGCAAAACAATTTGAAAGTTTAGTAATGCGATATTTGATTTGAAAAAATAATTTCTTCTATACTTTCTTTCTTTCTTTAATTCTCTCTCATTTTCATGTTCATTATCATGTTGTTAATCATCTGCTATGACAACATTATGACATGATCGATATATTTGTCAGTTTGATAAATTGTCAATTCCTACAAAGCCAAAATGTTATGAATTTTCACAGTTTTCTGAAGTGAACAGACAATTCTCAGGCAATAAAATGGGAATATTATTTGACAAATTTCATGAAATTGAGTTTTTTTAAATTGGGACCTCATCTAGTTCCAAATTTTATAATGATTTTCTAACTTGATCATGGCTGCATATTCGATGATTATTGTGCTGAAGGTATAGATACACAGAAACTTCAACAATTTGAAACGAGCAATCATATTATGCTGATTCTGAAGTTATCAAGTTTAAGAGCTTTTCAATTTTACAAAAGATCCACCTGGTATTATAGATATAAATTAGAAAATATATTAATTTATTGGCAGTCAGCATTTTGATCATTCAGTATTCTCAACTGCTGCTATGTAGTTTACTAAAGTATATTTGGTGTGAGAGATGACTCATGAGAGTATAAGCTGTTGAAATGAAATTAAAGTGAATGGTTAATGTCAAAATAGAGATAAAGAGAATGAGAATTGATTGGCAAGTAAAATGGTTGATGTCATGATGTGTAGAACTGTTCATTATGCTTGCATTGATGTGTAAGTGGATAAATATGGTGTAGGAGGAAGAAAATTACAAGAAACTGAAGGTTAAAGAGCAAGAAATCGAAAAAATGCCAAATGCATTCTTCTTTTGATGCATACTAATGCTATGAAGAAATATTTATGAATGTTCATCATTTCAGAAATGATATGGAAGCGGATATATATATATTATTTAGATTACGTCTTGGAGACTCTAGTTAAGGAGTATAAGACAAGTCAGATTAGCAATTATACTATCTTATAGGCCTACACTAGTTACCATAATTATTACTATATCAATTAGTTGGGGTGAGGCTTAATTTTGATGTGAAAGGAACTCTTGTTCACTATAAAACGCTTTATCAACTGAATATTTTTTCAATTGTTTATTAAATATTTCTATATTTTCAAGACTCTTTAAAAACTGCGATAGCTTGTTCTAGAGTTGTAGAGCATAGAGCATGGAAGGAAGAAAGTAAACAAGAAATCAAAGGGTAAAGCGCAAGAAATTGAAACATAAATAATGCCAAATTCATGACGTACACTGATGTTACGAAAAAAAATGAATATCCACCTATTTTTTGACTGTTCTTTGACTGAAAACAATTCTCCAATAACAATAAAATTCTTCACAGCAATAAATGAAGGTGAATTTTACCTTTACAGCATAAATAAAACTGATAAGCATTCAAGGAAGATCACGATTCAACCATACAAGTAAGATAAATAAATGCGGCATGAGTATGGGATAAGTGCATGGCTGTTTAGTAACGGAAGAGTAGACCGGGAGTGGCTCGCAGTGCCACAGGTTCTTGGCAAATCGTGCACAATCGTCGACTTCATTGATTGCTGCCACATTGCAGAAGAAGCAGCGGCAATCAACAAAGGAGTTGAGCCTGGTTGGTGAAGGTAGGTGTATCAGCCGAAGATCTTCTGCAATCTTAGAACCATAAACTGTAATCTCGGCTCACAGTTATGTCAAGGACAGTTCAATAACTGAACGGCTTAGTGAGCATCAGCACTGCAACTTCACTTCAATTAATTAAATTGCTCTGTGCAATGGAACTTACTGCTATCAGTTGCCCAGAGGCTGTGTGGTTGAATTACCGCCTACAGTACAACAAATGCCTCTCCTAGATCCTTGATCATGCCATCTTCCCTCGAACCTGAAGTCTCATTTTTTCTGTACTTCTTTCTATAATTGAGATTACTGATATAAAAGCATTAAATTCTGTAGTGTTTGTTCTTGGAAGGTTTATTTCTCATGAAATTATTCTGTAGAGTGTAGGTATAATTTTTCCTAGAACATAATCTCTATAACTACTCAAAATTATTGGTTGAAGATAATTTCCATTGTTTTAAATGAAAATTCATTCTTCATGAAGTTATTCATGAGATTTATCATTATTTTTCCTATAACTTCATCTCTGCAGCTCAAAATTATTGGTGGAAGCTGACCAAAGGAGATAATTTCTATAGTAGTGATGACTTCTGAACATGGAAAGTAAAGTAAGTATGGCATTTCTATGTTGTTCTTAATGAAGTTATAAATCTTTTTCAATCATCAATTTCAAAGAGGGTTTGAAGAATAGAATTTTTCTCTTAACATTGGTGTTAACAGTGCCAGCAGTGCATGTCAGTAATTTATGATAAAATTCGATTATCCCATAATGCAGGTCATCATTTTGAATTAAATGACATCAAATGCATTAAATATAAATATTATATTAATTTCTTGACCTGAGCCAGCCAGGTTGTATGATATTATTATCCATTTTATTTCTTGAATAATATTTCTGTCACATGAATAAATTGGCTAAAGGGCGAGGTGGAACTACCCGTAAGTCTCCCCACCATCAAAGTTATTTATTATTGTTATTTTTTATTATTATTATCATTATTATTTTGTCAGATTATTGCACTTGAAATTTTATTGTATTCTATGTTTTTTTTAATTTTTATTCGAGTGAATAAAAGTATTTGAATTTGTATTCCATGTTCTATTGCTATTATTATAATTATAATAACAATAATTAATTATTATTATTATTACTACGCTTCTTTTTAATCAGTCATGAACTATTTCTAAGTTAATTTGAAAATTATTTTTCATGACTTATTTGTCTCTAGATTGCTAAAATTTCACAAAATTGTATGTAGGCCTACTCATTGTATTATGGAAGCAAGATTGATATCAATACTTGGCTATCTGTTGCTTCCAATGAATTTTTAATAAATGAATAAAAACCTATAACAATCAAGAATACAACTATTGAGAATTATATATACATTTATAAATGAAGTTGTCTTCCAAATTTCCAACTTCCCCAATTTCAGGTGTCAAATGACAATGATAATATTAGATTAGCGCTGTTTGATAGACGCAAGAAAGTAGAATTGATTGTAATTTGGGGCGAGCCGGGCAGGTTGAGTAGCTGAATTACGAAAGAAGAGAGGCAAAAAACAAGTTAGAGAAAGTAGCCCGTCGCCGGCTCGCCTAACCTAACCTATTGGAATAGCTCACATTTCGACCACACCCTGTGTGAGATCATTCGCTCACGGCAAACACCTGATTGCTGCTGGACTGGCCGAAGGACACACGGAAACACACATACAAAAGGAAGAAAAAGAATAAGTGATAAAGCAGTGGGAAGGAGATGGAATAAGAAATAATAGGTAGACTACAGAAGGAAGATTCAGATTCATATAAGAAATTATTAATTGTGTGAATATCCAGAATGTTTATGAAAACAAAATAGTTATATAGGCTAATCATGATTAAAACAACTATCAGATCCAAGAATGATTGATGATTTAGTTTGAAAATTTGAAATTATTTATAAATTGTTAAATTTAAGAGTATAATTAAACTTACAATTGATAATTTTAAGAAGAGAACTACACGGTACATAGTACACTTATTGTTTCTGGAATAGGTGAAAGAAGAATGAAAAATTGGATGATTTGAGTAATTTATTGCAGGAAAAGGAGAAGTCTGACCGTTTAGATGTAGTGTAAATTAAGTAGAAAAAAAGAGGTCGAATGAAAATGACAAGAAATTCAATTGCACCGATAATTTTGTAGAATATTTTATTGGATTTAAATAGCCTAACATTTCAACATGAAAAGGATTCTAAAACAAGCACATTCATTGTGAGAGAAAAGAGATTGTGCAGATGAAAAATTTGGAAGCTACATATTATCTGTGATGTTTACCATGACGAAATATTTGATGAACAATCTAATATAAAAATTCTGTATTTCCAGGGCTTTTTTTCAGCCGGAACGCTCCGGAACGGCGTTCCGGTACCTTTTCGCTAGGCATATGAATATTCTATCAATTATAATTTAATGTGTTTTTAAATTTATATATTTGTAAATTTCAAATGTTAAGTAGATATATAGATATTTGTATCAAAATTGGCTATTCACTATTTATATATATTAGGTCTACGTAGGGTAAATAGTCCACAAATAAGTAGGCCTACCCTATAGAGTTCCGAAAGAGAAAATTTTAGAGTTCCTGAACCTCAATTGCTAGGAAAAAGGCCCTGTGTATTTTTCTATTTAAATTTTGATTTTTACTCCAATTATTAACTTGATGAAGCTTCTCTTTAGAAAAGTGATATGTATCCCTGCAGTATAAGTGAGTAAAAATCATAATTTAAATAGAAAAACATTTAGTTTTGATATTAGATTGAGCTATATTTATGTTGATGAAATTTATTCCCACAAGGGTAAAATTTTGGAAAATTCCCATGTATGTAGTCTAAGTAGAAGATAAATTTGACTATTTCAATTCAAAATACAGTAATAATAATTATTATTATCATCTTCATTATCAATGACGTAAATAAGAAAGCCAAATAATTTTTTACTTGATGAAATATTAATGGAAGTAGAATAAGGTAATATCACGAATAAGTATATTGTAAAAAAATCATTCATGATTTATAGTTACCATTGCAAAGATGTGAGCTATATATACCATAACTGGAAAATTAAATGGTATTATTATTGTTGTGGATATCCATTTTTTGTGAACTGCAGCAGAACTATTCATATGTGTAAACTTGCTGTGCAGAACTGACCTTTTTGAGCCGCGACTCAAAAACGTCAGTTCTGAAAACAAGTTTTTTTTTTTTTTGAGGATGAAGCCCACATAGGTCTGAGACCTGTGCGTGGGTAATGAGTTGGATGATAGTGATTCATGAGTTGGACCTACAGTTTTAGGTGGGTTCCGAACCACCGGGAAGTGATTTTCAGCAGAGAACAGTGTCTTTTTTGCTGGCCAATCTAATCGGTCACCGTTACAAACAGGACCTACGAGAACGCAGCTTATCTATCTGATTGAACAGATACCTGCTTCGGCTCGCGGCTATCACTTACCTTACCTTACCTTACCTAAGTATACACATATGAATAGTTAAATGGTATACACTAAAACGGACAACTAGAGACTTAGTTGTGAAAATATTTTTAATAGACCGATAATTTTTTGTGTTATAAAAACTGAAAAAAGTAACCTTTAAAGCACACTAGGCAATGTTCTAACAAAATTTCAAAATTCCAATTGGCCTACTAATAACTGTTGGCAGTAATGATACTGGATAAGGTTTTTTGATAGACGAGAAAACTATTTTTTAACATTATATTATATTAACTTAGAATTTCTCCAAGTGCTATCAATTTATTATATTTTATTTTCAAACTACCAAATTTCTATTTAGAGTCCTAGCATTTCAAAAAATATTTCAAAATCAATATACAGCGAATTTTCACTATTTTAGAATATTTTGAAACGCTTTCTCAACAACTAAATTGTGCATTTCATCAGAAACTTATTTTTGAGTTGAAAATTGGTTTAAGTTAAGGTTGGCGAGAATAGAAAATGATTGTATTAGAGAAATTATAGGGAAGTGATAGCCGTGAGCCGTAGCATATCTGTTCAGTCAAGAGACTTGGTCTCCTAACTGTACCCTGCTTATATGTGTATGAAGCTACTCTATATGTGAAAACGAATGATATTAACCAAAATCTTGATGTACATGATTATAATACAAGACGCCGAGGAGATTATCACTTGGTGAGTCACAATAGTAGCTTATTCAAACAAAAACCTAGTTATAATGGTAGGAAATTCTACAACAAGCTACCGCAGTTTTTGAAGAGTCTTGAAAATATAGAAATATTTAAAAAACAATTGAAGAAATATTTAGTTGATAAAGCTTTTTATAGTGTACAAGAGTTCCTTTCACATCAAAATTAAGCCTCACCTCAACTAATTGAAGTAATTATGGTATCTAGTGTATAATATTGTTGATCTGACTTGTCTTATACTCCTTAACAGGAGTCTCCAAGACGTAATCTACAAAAAAAAAAAAAAAAAAGATAGAGGACAAGCTGCGTTCTCCTGGGCACTCTAAGGTGACCGATTAGATTGGCCACCAAAAAAGACTCTGTTCTTTGCTGTTAAATCACTTCCCGATGGTTCGGAACCCACCTAAAACTGTAGGTCCAGCTTATCAATCACCTTCATCCAACTCATTACCCACGCACAGGTCTCAGACCTATGTGGGCTTCATCCTCCAAAAAAAAAATTATTCGGTAACAGGTGTAGTTTTGACGCTTGCTTCTTTTTATTTAACTATAAACCGCACAATGTATAGATTTTGAGTAAAAATTATTTCGATTTAGCTGCAACCTGCAACTCAATAAACTTTCTAATATTCCAAAAATATATGGTATTTGTTATGATGTATGTCAATTGTTTCAATGTATGCAATGCTACATAATAACATTTTGTTTTATAATCATGATGTTAGTGTCCAATAACAATCAAAAATACATTAATAGCTTTAATTTCAGCAAGTACCGTAAGACTTCCTCATCACGACCATTGTTTAGTCTTTAATTGCAAAACACGTCAGAATTCCAATCTTATTGATAGCCTTGATGGACTTGGACATTTCACTTCTGTAAATAACTTCCTTCTCCATGCATTCCAATTGATGATGCAGGTAAATTGCCTACAGGTTTAAATTGAACCTTTGAGAGTCCTTTATAGTTTATCTTGCTTTCTTGATGGAATAAAAAAAACTAGTATTTAGAAATTATAGATTCCCAATAATGTATAAGAAAATCATAATACATTGCTATATTTGAATCCAGAACGTGCAATATTTCTATGTTATATTCTCTAACATAATTATTACCAGAGTGACTCATCGGGATATCTTACAAAACAAAGAAAAATTATTTAGTATAAATTACCCTTGATAGAATGAACCTCTGCACTTATAGCACAGAGCAAAACTCCTTTCTTACATTCTCACTAGCTTACTAAATTTTACTCCATTCTTACTGCACTAAAAAAATTCGGGAGACATTCTAAAAATTTAAAGGAAATGAAATAAAATTGAAAGGAGAGGGGAAAATACACAGAGGCATTGAGATATTTGTGATAGCCTACATTTATGGACATATATATTAGATATATTAAACATTTAGACAATATTTTTCTATTCAGCAGTACACATTTTTGAACGTGAATATTTTTTCATATTTCGCCATTCAAGCACTTTAAAGAACCCAACCCGGTGATAAAATATGTGGTAAACAATAAAAGTCATGGAAGAAACCTCTTACTACAGTAAAACCTGTGTAAGGCGGAACTCCACCGGACTGAAAAAAATTTCCGTTTTGGCAGGTTTCCGGGTTAGACAGGGTAGATCATATTAAAAGCATGTGACAGATAAAAAAATTACTGTAATTTTCTTTTGTCTCACGAAAAAGCTGTGAAATTAATTATAAATTATATTTACTGTGACGTTGAAGATCCATCTTGTTTCCTCTAATGTAATGAAAACTTGACACTTTCAAGTGTGTTTCAAGTTTTTATTATGCCTACTGTATTAAACATTTTTCCTTCACTAACTTATTTCATTTTCATCCACATATTTAAAGACAAAGTTTTTTTAGGTTTGTCATTTCAAAATTAAAGAACACTACCAACTAACAATTACAGCAATTAAACACAAATTTTAAAAATAAATAAACATTAAACACTGATGAAACAATCACGCATTACTTTGAATGACAGAACTCTGAATGAATCAGAAAGAACGTACCGTACGAAAGACATGCATAAACTCTGTTTTACACAGTTTTAATTATTACAAGGAACTTTTAAGCATTCCGTTTCCGTGTTAGAAAGGTTCCGGCTTAGAAAGGTCTTTTTATACGTAACTATATACAACATTTCTAGGGACCGGATGAAACATTCCGTTTCAGCAGGTTTCCGTCTTACAAGGGGTCCGTCTTAGACAGGTTTTACTGTATTATTGTATTATGTATAACTTTGCTTGTTCTGTAATTTAAATAGTAGAGAATTGTGGATAAATAAATATAGGTACATAAATCAATACCGGAATTGGATGAATTAGGTAGTTATTAGTTATAGCAGATTTACTTATAGGCTAATATTCATAAAAAATTATACTACAAAATTTATTCAATTTGTATCAATGTATAACTTGAATTATAAATGTGTTAGTACTATGTAAATATTCTATGTAACCAGGGGTGAATTTGTGAGGGTGTGCACTAGTACGGCAAACCGGTATCTCTCAAAAGTAGAATAGTCCAGTAAACCAAAACTTACAAAAATATCATTGTACTAAATTGGCTCAGAGGAAGTTCTATACCCAAATTCTTGATAGACTCCTTTCTTCTACACTGGGAAGATTCTCTACATCTTGATGTCTGTTCCCTGCTCTTTTAATTTAATTTTTTATTTTAAGATTATTTGCTGTTCAAGCCTTTTAGAACTTTATTGGCGAGATACTTTTTTTAATATATACCCCATACATCCTCTTCCCAATGATGTAAATGCGTACCAGAACCTATATTTTCACAAAAAACAGCACTTTATTTAACTTTTTCCTTATTATGATAATTATTTTGATAGATGACTGATATAAGGGTCCAAGTATCCTGAAGACGAAAAGGCAGTAATAAGATATATTGTGGTAATGTTAAGGAAGCAAATAAAGGGGGAGATCCCGTTTGCTCCCGAGTTTATCATAAATAAATAATTGATAAAAAACACTTTGTGCGGATTTTACTATTCATTATTATTCAAATTTTCAGCATTAAAATTGACCTCAATGTTTTGGACAATATAACATATCCATTATTTGTGAAGAGAGCAGTTTTGGACTTCAGTCTATTGCGCCTCCACATTCATTATAATTTTATTTATTTATTTATTTTTTTTTTTGAGGATGGAGCCCACATAGGTCTGAGACCTGTGCGTGGGTAATGAGTTGGATGATGGTGATTGATGAGTTGGACCTACAGTTTTAGGTGGGTTCCGAACCACCGGGAAGTGATTTTACAGCAGAGAACAGTGTCTTTTTTGCTGGCCAATCTAATCGGTCACCGTTACGAACGGGACCTACGAGAACGCAGCTTATCTCTCTGATTGAACAGATACCAGCTACGGCTCGTGGCTATCACTTCCCATACATACTTAAAAATTACAAATAATAGAGGCTTACAGCAAATGCCAAAACAAACCTCATTGAATACATTAGATTGACTAAAAACAAAAAAGGAAATCACAAAATAAAAATTTTAATGCTAAGCTAACCAAGAAATAAGTCAAAATACATACAATAAGCAAACGGCATGAAATAAAAGCATAAAGAAGAATAATCTTAAATATTAATTTTGTCACAATAGATAAATAAATATAAATATAGATATAAATATAAATATAAATATAAATATAAATATAAATATAAATATAAATATAAATATAAATATAAATGTAAATGTAAATGTAAATGTAAATGTAAATGTAAATATAAATATAAATATAAATATTATGAAATGTAATGCAATTCTATAAATTTCCAGATAAATTATGTTCTAGGTCATATTTGGTCTGAGCACTCTAATTCATACTGTACTATTACATCTGCGGTTGAGCTCTACTAGCTGGAAGATTTACGTCAACATAGTGGAACGGACAAAGTCGTGAACAAAGTATTTCACAAGATGATCCCAGTCACACGTTTGTCACGTGACTGTCATCATTGCATTAATGATGGTTTCAGACAGCGGTTTTCAAAGAACAAATCGTGATTCACTTCTCTCTAGCAGAGCAGCGTGCTTTTCCTACCATCAAGACAATGCTGACCACCATTGAAAACCCATTCTAGAACCACCTACAACCTCATTCATACCACGGTATAAACCCAATGACATCAGAAAACATTGACCCGAGCTTTGCATGCCTCTGTTGTCTGGAGACTGCTGCACTCCTACGCAATATTTGTGTACTAGTACACCATCAATTAAAGGTATTATGTCACTAGACCAGGCCTTTGTCAAGGAATGCCGTAAATCATTAGCCTACTTCATTACTATTATTATGAACACTGAAAGCATAATTCGCCTGCATGATTGTCAAACCGACGGTTGCATTGCATGAAAATAACGATTATCTAATTACTTTTGAAGTTATGATTTTATAACCGAATTATAACAGATTTTATAACCAAAATTAACCATGAGGATTATGCATCTCACTGCTATTTCAACATGTGCTGCATTAGTAGCCGCTTTATATTTGTACAGCAAAAGGTATTTTGTGAGCAATTTACTGCTCCGGTATAATTCACTAAATGTTACATTTTTTACTTATCTATTACAAAAAAAAAACAAAAAAAAAAAACAATAAATTTACACGAATATGTAAAACTGATCAATATCACTTAATTAATCTGTACTCTACATAATAATGTGCAAGCTCAGTAATATAATAATAGTACTGAGCTTGCACATTATTATGCAGAAGCTATTATACAGCTATATTTGAAAAAGTTGAGAAGTACAGTATTAACTGATTTTCCAACTCACTCAAAAGTCTACTAACTTTTTTTGTTTATTGCACAAATTATAGATAATTATTCCATTCATTCCAGTAACTAGGTACTAACTTTGATGTTTTATTACAAGTTGAACGTTTTTATAATTTTTTTGCTTTTCTGCAAGTCACCAGAGCTCAAGCTTGCTGTTTTATGAGAGCAATTTCTAAATTTTCCCTTTCTATCCACTTAAAAATAATTCTTATGAAGTCACTTTCCTCATTTATTGTATTTTATCTTGTACTGAAAAAACAAATACATTGAATAGAATTTGCTCTATCTGCCTTCAGTTTTAAAAGCATTTGGCATCTTCTTTCTCCAAAGAATATTCAATTTTCAGTCCCAATTTTATTCCCAGATAAGAGAAACAAATCTGAGTTTGGCTTTTGTATGTAAATTGGGAACGCATTTCAGTAGTCTACTGTAAAATTCGAAATTCTCCTGGATTTCTTGTTCCATGACAAACTGCGTTGTTACTATTAACTTTCTATGTGAAATTTAACGACTTGCAGTCAAATATTTGTTAAGAATAAGTATAATAACTCACTTGATCTGACCGAGCGCTTTCGAATCTATGAGATCCATCTTCAGAGGCGTGGTTTCCTAGATCATCATGTCAATTTTTTGGTTAGAAGTGTTGTGGTTTTTGTAAAATGTGATCAAAAAGTTTGTGAGATTTAAAATTTAGTTGTTCATTGAGAATGTTTTCTTTATTGTGTGTGGTGTGTTTGTATATTTCAAATTGTTCCAAGGTGTTGAGTTCGTGTCCTTTAGATTTTATATGTAGAATGTGTAGGTTGGTACTGATGTCAGTAAAAGTGTGTCCAGTTTGAATGATATGGTCGGCAAAATTCGATTCAGCTTTGGATGTCAGGGCTTGAAAATGTTCCTTGTAACGTTGTTTGAATGTGCGGCCTGTTTGTCCTATGTAGAATTTGTTACAATCAGAGCAGTTCAGTTTGTAGATCCCTGGGAGATCGTATTTGTTTGTGTTCAGTGTGGTTTTGAGTGTAAGTGCATTTTTTATTTTGTTTTTTGTTCTGAATGAGATGGTGTGGCTGGCTTTTTTGAAGATTTTTGCTAGTCTGTTTGACATGATGATCTAGGAACCCACGCCTCTGAAGATGGATCTCATAGATTCGAAAGCGCTCGGCCAGATTAAGTGAGTTATTATACTTATTCTTAACAAATATTTGACTGCAAGTCGTTAAATTTCACATAGAAAGTTAATCGAAATTCTCCTTTAAAACGGCAGCAAAAAGTGAACCATACTTTTTCAGGTCATTATTCCTTTAACTCATCCAACTCTATGTTGAATGAATCACCAAAGGAAAGAAGTGAACGGAAAATGTTTGAAATGAAATTAACAATTTTGATACAATGTGGAAAAAGTACTTTGATAATACATCAACAGTATTGTGATGAGCTTTTATTCATGATATTCATCAGTAGTGTAAACTATTTTTGTATAAAACTTTATGCTTTCATGCAATGCAGAACTGAACAACAAAGCATTATCACAAGACATTAACTTTTAAACAGTAATAATTTTAATTTGATTTAATTTTTATTTGGGTCATCAATTAACTTACTTCAATGAAATCAAAACCTGTGACAATAATTGATATATTCTGGGAACAAAGCGATTAAGCTATAAAGCTAGGAAATAGCCATTATTATTGAAAACAGCAATTATTATTACAATTCTTTAGGTCATCTATAACCTATGTTATTTCAATAAAATCAAGAATTCACTGAATAATAGATATTGAAACAAATAGATTAAGCTACAGAAATTGGAATTGAGAATTATCATTCAAACAAAATTGGGACATCAATATTGCTCCAATAGAAGCAGAAGTCCACTGAAAGAGCATCAGGTAAACTTTGAAAATTAAAATTTTACATCAATATTATTCCATTAAAATCGATAAATCTTGAAAACAATTTTAGGTAGAAACGTACATATTGTTTGTGATATAAAAAATTGAAAAACAATAATTCCCAGAGAAAGAAAGGCGAAAACGGGAATCGAGAGTTTTGAACGCCAATATAATTTCAATGAAATCAATAAATTATGAAAGAAACATTAGGTGGACAACGTATAAATCCTTTGAGAAATAAAAAACTATTCCGAAAGGATGTAATACGAAGCCGGCAATCAAGATTTTCCCAAACGTTCCAAAGAGGAAACACCTCTGCAGTTCATTCCTGAGGATACTACCGGTTGATTATTGGGACAGGGCACCTACTGGACCTTCCTCTCCGCCAAACTCAGCCTCCCAACCAGACAACCTGTTCGGCAACCGGCCGTCACGATTTTCTCCCCTCCTTCCCACCACGCTGAGACGACGACATGCCTCCAGAATGTCTACAACTTTATGTATGGGGGTTATCGTACTTATGACCCACTCATCCCACTAGTGGGGAAAGTGACCGGGTCAAAGCTTCAGACTCAAGTATTTTCCGCCTCACCTCACTACACACTTAATGCAATTGACAATACTCCACCAATTAGATGGAGGAATTCGGATAGGTACCTGCCATTTTCTAATGATGGCAATAAGATTAAATCACTGGATAGACATCTAAAATAATGAATGCTATCACATTGTATCTTCACTATCGATGATTATCATAAACAGAGAGGTTAGCTGGGGCCTATTTCATTAAAAAAACGAGTGAAAACCTCCATTTTGTATATGTCAAGAAACTGTTAATTCCAAATTCATGTACTCCATGAGTATTAATACTCATAATATACTCAAAAAGTTTGTATTTTGTTATGAAACAGGCGCTATCAGAATGTACAGTTTTGTAATAGAGTTAGTGTTGCAAGTTAACATTTAATATGAAATGAATTGATTCAATGATTTATTCCTCCTTTTTTACAATAAAATAAGCAAGCTGCTAATTCATACTTCAGAATATTACAAATACAATATGAAAGGAATAGTATATAGTATACTTATACTAAAATAATAAATTTAGTTGGATTATGAAAATGAATATACAAGAAATCAGATAAAAAGTAAGAAATAAAAATAAGATACATAAAATTTGCAAAGTAAACAATGTACTAATAAAAAAGAGAGACAACAGCAATGAAATAACAGCTATCAATAAAGACAATAACAGCTATCACAAATGGTTCTGAGACAAGTTTTATGATGTGCCCGACTCTAGTTGTGTTTTTAAAATTGTGTTTCTTTGACGGTAGTATAGGAAAACCTAAAACTTACGAGAGGCGTCCTAAATTAAAAAAAAGTCAGAATAATATAAACTGAATGGGGAGAACCAAATAATCGATTTTGAAAGATAAAACCTTCTTTTTGACAATGACTTTGATAGATATGTCAACGAGAATCAATTAATGTCAGTCATATGTTTCAAAGGAATTATTGAGTGGGCGGGATATACTACCTGCTCCAAAGCAATTTTTTTCTTAATCAAATTCAAAACTTAATGACAAAATTAAACAACCAAATTGAGGTGGATTAACTTTTTTAACATGGAGGTTTTGATGGATATGTCAACTATAACTGATTATTATTTTGATATCATTCATGTTACAAGTGATTTATCGTGTAGTAATTATTGATAGCGATATGCTAAGCAACAATAAATTGTCTAAATACATATGACTATATACGTTCCAACACATTTTTTTCTCCAATTTTAGCACAGCCCCTAGGCTAGCTAATTTCTTCCTGTTTCTTTTCAATTTTCGTTCGGTAGCCCTTGTACATATCAGACAGAACCGGCGGAATTTCATTACCATAGACATGAACTCGAAGCGAGGTCACCTCAATGGCTGCACACACTTCTTGTGTACAAAGTTAAGCACTGAATAAAGCATACGCACGCGTACGCACTCGCACTCACGCAAAAGCAGGCCAACATAAAGGGAAATGCCGCGGGCTTTCCTCTTAAATCAGCCACACACACACACACACATGCCCGTTACATTGATAGTCAAAACAAGTTCCGTGAACTGATTTTGATACTGGTTCGAACTTTTACTGACTCAGAAATGCTGGCTTAACAATGCGCACAGGTATCAAACAATCCAATATGGCCTCAGGGCGACCTCATGCTGTTTGGTCCTTATCAATTCAATGAGTTATGCCTCTGATAGAGATCAATTGTTGAGAAAACGAGTGAACCTTACTGGCTGGAAAAAGTATTTGTTTTTACTAGGGTTAGGCTACAAAGAGTTCAAAATCGATCCATATGAACCTGAGTTATCATGTAGGATCTGGATTATATATCCACCCAGAATTTATTTGAAATGGCTCCATTTCTCTGGTGCCACACCAAGTGAGAAGACTAGAGATAATTATTTGTCTGTTTCATATTAATGACATGAAGTTTGAAAAACCAGACTAAATACAGTACTTGCGTTAAAAACAGTTTTTCAATTGAACAAGTGGAGGGACATCTTGTTTGTAGTGTCCTTAAACTCCCAGTCTCTAGTGAATTTTAGGCGATGCTTGTCTGTTCTAATACTAGAGCTAATCTTGATTTATGAAGCTAATCTTGAGCTATTTCTCAACCATCGGTAGTGCTTGCAGTGTATTCTAAACAGACTACCAACTATCAATTCTGCGTATAGTAGTTGAGTTTATAAAATTGGAGATCAAGTTTTTTTTAAATATGGAGCATTAATGATCTTGAAACTCACTTGAGATTTGATATCAAGAAATTCTATTGAACTTGTGCAATACCCTTTAAGATTTAAAGTTCCCAGTAGATGAGGAAATATGGGGTCAAAGATTCGCTCATTGCTGATGATCTGATAACAATATTAATACTCATCCTTGTTGATAAGACTTGAGTTTTCGGATTGAAACAATTCACTATCGAATTCAAAGAGTACTTTGTTGAAATATTGAATGATGCCATCCTAACTCATTACAATTTTAATTAAATGTTATAATGTTATTTCTCACTTAATTTTACAAAATTAATCTGCATGTATAAGCACAAATAGTATAAAAGTAGGTTTCAGATGATAATAAAAAAATCAAGTTGAATAACATAGAATCTACAAAATGTATACATTTAAAAAAAATTATATGTAGGCTAAATCTTCTACAGATCACAACTCATCTATATCCTCAGCTTCTACATGGACTTAATCTTTTCCGACGGCATCATCCAATTTTTCATCACTACTTCTCGATTCATCAGAATTTTTAATAACCTTCAAACTTTTTAAAGAAATTATTAATCAACAGAACATGTAAAGACAAGGTTAAAACACTAAACAGTTATATATTTACACTTAAAGAGAGACAGTTCAAGAAGAAATTTTCACTGACAGATTCCCAAAAATAAGTGGCTTTGAAGTTTGAAGGAACTCCAATTAATAGAATATTCCACTTGAATAATAAACTAAATTGGAATTTTTGTGAATTTTATAAAAAATTATAATAATTGTGTATAACCGAAGGCACAAAATCATGGTTGGGAAACTTATCAAGTGCCTTCAAATAACGTAAATCTGCAAAGAGAAATCCGTAATCAATGTTTTGAAAATAGAAATCTTAGAATTCTATGAAAATTATTTTGATAAAATTTGGAGATCACCATCTCTAAAAGGTGCAGAGATAGGTACTCGTATTCATTACGAGTAGTTTTTATGGCATATTTATGTATGTTTGACATAAACAACATACATTTTAAATAATGTTTTTCCAGAAATGAATTTTACCATTCTCACCTCCATTAGTATCCCTTTTTATCCTCTCTGCACTGGTATCATCTTCATTGAGCAAAAATTGTGATCCTGGAAAATAAATTACCGTGTCAATGAAAAAAATTCAATTTTATAATGATACAACAATTTGTTATTGCAACTAGAAAAATGTATAAGGCATGTCGTGTGTTTCCCTACAGGTGATACATCAAGAAAGAAAGTTTCACGGTACCATATCGTACTATGTTAGAATAAATGTTTTAATTGAATTTTTGTGTTCAATGTTGGTCTAGTCGTTCTGTAAAGGATTACTAATGGAGTTAAAACACTGCATCTCCTTTTTTCTACAATATCATTATTAAAACTATTACGTTCTATTCAGTATTACAACTCCAGTATTATATTATTTACAATTCGCAATAATTACTATACAATTTGAAATCAAATTACAATATTACACGTTCAGTATTATAAATACTACATTTCATTTTCGATTTTCACACTATGCTTCCTCTTATTAAGATAGCTCTAATAGGCAATTTTGAATCTTGGAATTTTTCATTTCTCTATTTTCTAACATAAAAACCACACTGATGTTTAGATTTCCAACAAATTATCATCTTATTGGTGTGGTTATCCATTTTTCGTGAACTGCAGTAGAACTATTCATATGTATTATTTTGCTGTAGAATAACTGCGGAATAACTGCAGTAGAACTATTCATATGTATTATTTTGCTGTGCAGAACTGACCGCTCTATGAGTCAGTTCTGCACAGCAAGATAATACATATGAATAATTATCATCTGTTCACATTGCTGTTTCCAGGCACATATTGACAAAATATCTAAGAAATATAATTCTTCCAAAAAACAAAAAACAGATACTGCACATTATTGATAATACATAGCGCTTGAAATTATAGGTTTGTGGAGAATCGTGTGTGTAGGTCTGTGGGAAAATGTATTTTTTGGTCAGTTACGATGTACTTTAACTCTCAAACTATTGGAAGAGCAATCAAAATGCAGTCATATAACTGCTTCCTTCTGAGTGAGTAAATGTCTGTGGAACGAATTAATAGAAGTCTCGTTTACCGACTTTCTCTTAAATTACTGACAAAAAGAACTTATGGTCGAAGGTGTAAAAGTTATGAGCGAGCTGTAAATTTCCTCACAAAAGTGACTCACGTAACGTTCAAGTTGTTTGCCAGCGTTGAGAATCATTATTGGCGATGCAGTTATTCCGTGGATGTAATAATCGCATTCTAACACTGAAAAAGGAATGTTACTTCCAGAATTCAGGGAGAGAGAAAGAGAAAAAGAAGAGGGAGAGAGAGAGAGCACGAGAGAGGTTGAGAGTAAGAGAGATAAACTATTGAAAGGAAAGAGAAACGCAGAAAATCTTGTTTTGGAGACTCAGTATGCCCCTGCAAACGAAGGCCCACTAACCTCCTTCCTGGGATTCCTCTCTCATGAATTACTCATTCTGCACCCTTCTTATCTCTCATGACAATTGTCTTTTATGTTTTGTCTGTCTTCACGTATTCTATTAATCTTTTATGTATTTTTTATGTTCCAGCATTATCATTTCCATTTTGTACTCATTACCTACTGTTCTGTTTTATCGATTGCAAAGAGCATGTTCAATCTCGGTCTATTTGATGGAACAAAAAACTCATATATTGAATAAATTTACTCTAGGCACTATAAAGTAAAGGGGAACAAAGAAAAAGTCCTTTAACAATTCAAGAAAATATTATGAGCTATGGCTAATTTCTTTAAAATGGGGGTACTCCCCCGAAAATCTTAAAAAAAATCCCTCTAAAACCATATTTTAAGCGCATTGACGGCTTGAGTTTCAGGGGGAAACTAACCCCCATGACAACCCCCTGGATCCGCACTTGGCCTTAACGGTAACCGCAAATGTTACCGATGGCGTCTGATTAATCTATTAATTGTTTAAAACTATGAATTTTAATAGATCAATCAGACGCTTACCGGTTACCGCTAAGGCTCCCATGAACGCAATAATACATTGATAATACTACTCAAAAAGTGTTAACTAGTCTAGTCTAAGAGTGTTTTAATTTTTGATGACTTTAAAATTATCGCAGCCTGATGAAGCTTCTCCTTAGAAGTGAAATGCATCCCTTCATTATCTCCAGTATAAGTGAATGAAAAGTATATTATAATAAATAGAAAAAAAGTGTCAGTTATGATATTAGATTCAAAATCATGAAGAAGTCAATGTCTTGAAGAAGTCAATGTCTTGAGTATGTAATAAGAAAAGTCAGTTGAAATAATGTTATTATTCATCAATACTATATATCAGTTTACCATGATACTTTCAGACCCTATTTGAGAGGGAATTTTTAACATCATAAGGACTATATACTGAATATTTTCTCAATCATTTTTCTTCAATAAATGGATATTAATTGAAATTTTATAAACTTCGGTAGCTTGTTATAAAATTTCCTTGCAATATAACTAGGTTCAATGTGGGTCTATCATCATAACTTTAATTAACCATAATTTTGTAAAAATCAGTTTTTGGGGCTATAGCCTGTTGTATTCACATTGATTGTATGTAAGATAAATGAATACATTTATATAACAATACATAAATATGTAAGTAGAGTATGTCACCGTTTATTTAAATTCTTTTTTTCTATTATTGTTATGATCAATTGGAAAAATTCTATGAAATATTCAATAAATTCTATTCAACGTACAAGGCTTTAGAGAACGACATGACATCTAATTAGGTCCTGAATTCGAATTTTGTTAGGATTTGTAATCTCAGTATAGGTTCCGTAAATCTGAAGATTGTTGTTTTTCAGATTCATGACTTTCAAGAAAGGTTAATGAACAGAAAAATTATTATTTTTGTAAGATCAATAATTGGTTTGTACTGATGAAGTACCTTGTGGCAATATTGCTGAACTGAATCTGACCGTGGGAATCAAATGTCATCTGCCTAAATAATTACCTTGAAAAAGTACCTACTACTATTTGGGTGGTAGAAAACTGCCAGATCCTGAAGGCTACAACTGAAAATATCAATTAGAATTTTCAATCAACAAAGGAGGACTTTTTTGGTCTTCATGGAACTACTGCACTACATTTCGGTACTACCCAATTATAATAATCGATTACCGTACGGTACTGTGACCTTCAGAGCGCACGACTATATATCAGACTCATTAGAGAAGAGAGCCTACAGACGCATTACAAATCGCATCCCCATATAATAATGTGATGCACTTAGGCTACTAATGTATAAGTTAGAAAAGCATATCTTTTTATTGAATTAAGTAATGGTCCAGGTTATTAGAACTAAACAGGCGATCAGTGATATTATCATAATGAGAACTATTATGTAATAATGAGTTTTCAAATACGATCCATCAGTATCGTATTTCTTGAAATCTCTGAATGAGACAGAATATACCAAAATTAGAGTCAATATTATCAATTTGAATTAAATATAATTAATTGTAATTGAAAAACACAGCTAAATCTGCATATCAGTACAAAAGAGAACGTTAGTGGATCGAAAGCACTTGATGAAGGTCGCAGACCGAAATTTACTATTCAAATGAGTAGAGGAAAAACATCAAATTGCTACTAGTAGACAACTTTTATAACATTTTTTTTTTTGGAGGATGAAGCCCACATAGGTCTGGGACCTGTGCCTGGGTAATGAGTTGGATGATGGTGATTGATGAGTTGGACCTACTGTTTTAGGTGGGTTCCGAAACACTGGGAAGTTATATGTTATTGCTAACATATAGTAGACAATGAGAAAGATCTGTCACTTATGAATGCAGAGAATTAATTGATTCCCCCACCTTTTGAGTTTCAAATGTATTCAACATTATACTTCAAAATATACAACATAATCTACTTTCACCCAAATAGGCTACAGACAAGTGATTTTTGTTAAAATAAAACAAGGAATCCCATCATTTAATTACTAGCAGGTGATTGGACATTCATGAGGGGAAAGCTACATAATGCGTAATCCATTCTATTTCATTACCTGAAGGCTCCCACAAGCGCAATACAGGTTTCAAAACTGTAGGTTTTATCATAATAATAATTACTATAGCTCATGTATTATATAATGAAAATTAGTAAAAGTAATTATTTTTTGAAAGATATAATATTATAAAAATCCAAATCATACTAATTTGTAGGTGGTTGATGTTGATATAGGAACCAAGATAAAACAAATAGCTCCAACTTCGAATAAATTAAAATTCAATTATAAAATGGAGTTGTAGTCAATAGGAATACTGGATATCAAAGATTATTGTATTGATAAAATATTAAAATCCCTTGCGTAATAACTTGATTGGTTTTGAATTATACGGCATTATTTTATCGGAGATGCGCTACTCTCCAATGTAATGAATTCCAACAACTTCAATATTTCTAGAGTCTGATTATGTAGATTTTTATAATTAAACCAATCAGGAAGACATCTTGTATGCGACTGCAGTGAGACTCCATCATAAAACTCATCTATAACTGGTATGATGATAGGTTGTGACTAATAAAATGCCAATAAAAGTACGGTATTTTTCAACCGTCAGAACCATTCAGGAAATCGATTGATTGTTTCGTAACATCGTGGGAGAGATTGATCAATCCAATGGTCGATGTTTGATGTTTGTCGATAATTATTAAGAAAAATCATGATCAAGAAATCTTGTTGAAATGGTCATTATATCATTGTTGATGGACCAAGATATCTCGTCAAATTATTTCGTGTTCACAAGATAATCAATTTCCAAATTCCTGTGATGTTTTCCATGACGAAATGCTTGATGAACAATCTAATATCAAAACTGACACTGTATTTCAATTTAATGTATGATTTTCACTCACTTTTACTAGAGATACTGGAGGATACTTCGGAGGCTGACGATGCTTCTTTTTAGAAGTGAAATGCATCCCTCCAATATCTTTAGTAAAAATGAGTGAAAATCATATATTTAATTGAAATATAGTGTCAGTTATGATATAAGGTTCCAAATTCCTCTTGATGCTATAAATTAACATCTTCCTAAATAACTCGTTAGGTTTTGTGTTATATGAGGTGGATGTTCAAATACAAAACAGGTATTTCTAATAATAATTCATCTTCCAAAACTGAGCCATCAGACTCTGCCGAAAGTAAATTCAATCAGACTACTGTTAGGCCTACTGTAATAATTATTTCAATGTACCGTATCTTACGGAAAAATTGGGCGCACTAAGACTCTTTTTGATGATGCCAACATGAGTTTTGTGCGTGGCGATTGAATAAATTATTACAGAAAGGCCAAGGCTGAACGAGATTTAAACTCGTGACCGCAGGTGTAGCAATCAGCTACTCTTAACTATTAAACTATGAATTATTAAACTTAACTATGTACCAAAATTAAATTCATTCTTCTTAATTATTTTCTTTTTCTATTACTAATTATAGAAATTTTGTTAGTGATTTATAATAAATTTATCATTAGAAAGTATTGTGGTAAAATGTATTATTCGGCGTTGTTACGTTGGTACTTCTGTTCCAACGGCCGAGGTGACGCTTACCGAAAAAGAATCTGGTCGGTTCGATTCAAAAAAATGGAGATTGTTAATTTTGTCTAATTCTTCTTGAAAATTCTCCTTAGTTATCTCATGGATTGAGATACTAATTTTAGAGTATGGATACTCGATAATTATTTTTTATTTATCTCTTTTACTTCGAATGATTTTGTCACCAATTTAAAAAAAAACCAATTTGGGTAAGATTTTTTCGTATTTCTACTTGTTCGTATTGCTTGATTGATCTTGTTCAACCTCATGAAACTCTGTAATAGTTTCTTTCAATTTATTGTTAATTTTGTCTTTTAAATTAATTATTTCAGTAAAAGTTCTGATCCTTCTGATATAATTTTCTTTTAGTAATTTTGGAATCTACTTAACCTAACTCAGATTAATTTTGTTTAATTTCATTCTGGATAACCAAGTTCTCTTGTAACTTTCTTAGTAATTTTCATCTTCCATAATTTATTCCTTTTAATGGTTGTAATACTTGTTTCTCATGTTTAACTTTCTTGACTTTAATTTCATTCTTTCTTGAACAAAAATTGTAACCTTTCTTATGAAATCTAGACAATTTGGGTTGATTCTCGTCTAGGTCAACTATGATTCTCATTGTAAGTCGATTTAGATAATATTGTATTTTATTCTTTCAACAGGTTTTTTTTAATACCATGTACTCAATAATCTAATATCAAAATTGCTGCATAAGTTGGAGGAGAAATGAACTAAAACATTACGATTACAAAACATGTTCACAACCTAACAGGATTCAGTATGTATTAACACGGACACTCACTTATTACCTTTTCTACAATATGGTAAGCTGATCTACAATTTTCTTCGTCACTTCGCTTCGAAATAATTAACTCCGAAAAACCTGATTTATTTGCTAGTAGGCCTACTAAGCTATATTTCGTCGATAAAATTAATAGTCATGACTTTAAACTTTGTAACCAAAAATTAATATTAATTTTCCTCTTATTTTGTATTTCTTTTTCTAATATATATTGAGTACTGGTGACTTTGTCATTCGAAAACCTTCTTTTTATTTTACTTTACCTGCTCTTGACTAGCATATTATCAGTACTTTATGATTCGCCGCCTCTAGGCGCAACACCTTCTTTTGTGCCTTCCCGTTTCGATCTTGGTCAAAACGGGATGTGTTACAACTATGAAAGAGACAAGCGTTTCAAGTGATTACGTTTCTTCGACAAGGGCTTCTAAATTATAAGACTATAAGCATCAGAAGCTTGGTGGCAGTTTCAGGTAGAATAGGCTACATTTATCACCTAGATATCAGTAGATATAAGAATATCTTGCTTTATAGTCAATAATGCTGATTCAATGTCAATGATTCTTCATGAAATTGTGAAATCAATCGTGATGATAGAGTAGTGGAGAAGTCTACTCTTAATTTCGCTTGATAAAGATTTTTCTCATTTCAAATCAAGAACCTTTAATTAACATGCCAAGAAAATGACTCGCTTATCTAATTATATTTAACAGCAAATTCATGAGGAATATAATCAAAACTAATAAAAAGTGAACATTGAACAAGATTTATTTTAAATCACAACATTTAACAAAATTCTGATTTATATAAATTTATTAAAATAAAATGGGACGAAGATACTTTAATTTTATATTATCTTTTTAGGTGAATTTAACGACTTGCAGTCAATTTTTAATTAAGAATAAGTACTATTTTACTCACTCTCAAGGCCTTGTAGATGAGTTTCTATGACTTGAAAACGTTCGGCCTAGAGAGTGAGTAAGTAGGGGTTATTAGCCGATTGAGCCTACCCAATCACAAGACAGAGGGGCGTGGCCACCCCCCTTCCCCCCTCCCCCTGCTCAGACATTTTGTAAACGCCCACCCCTTCCCCCCTGCCCCAGACAGCCATTTTGTTTTTAAGGTCACATACCCCCTTCCCTATGTGCCCCCACTTTATTCCCAATAGATTAAAGGGGGACCCCCCGCAAGCACCAATGAGAGAGGACCTATCCCCCCTGACCCCACCTCTCACAGAAGGTTCCCAATAAATATAGAACATACAGTTTTATATCTATATATACATGCTTGCAATTGTATATCTATATATACCTGCTTGCAATTACTATATCTATATTTGCAATAGCATCAGCCCCCGCCGCCAGATTTAGCTATTAATTGCATCTGCACACCTGCTACCTCCTGCTGTGATTCTCAAAGCCCTCTCTTTCGCACGTGCAGTGTTAATATACCCCCCTGCCCCTCCACCCACGGATTTAGCTATTAATAACACTTCCGCCCCCTGCTGCGAAAAAAACTATTTCATAACGTTTAAAAGCAGAGCACGTGCACAAGTTTTATGTAGATTTTTTTTTATGTGACTCATTAAGCTGTGGAATAATAATCCTCTCTCTCTACCCTCTCTTTCTTTTAGGCAAAGTTGGCGTGTGCACAAGTTTGTGGATTGTGCTCATTAACTTTTAACATGTTCTCTGCGGGAGTGAACCATCTACATCAACATGACAGAGATGAACATACATCTACTTTCTCTCTCAGGTCATTAACCTTTGCATGAATAATCCTGTCTGTGTGAGAGAGAGAGGCTTTCTCTCTCACTCTCTCTCAGCTCATTTGAAGGTCACAAACATGTTTTAACCTGTCTGTGTGTGAGAGAGAGGCTTTCTCTCTCACTCTCTCAGCTCATTCATTACCCTCGGTTGAAAATTCAAATATGCTTTGCAATAATATTAAACTCATCTATAGCTATACCAATAAGTAAACTGAATGACCAAAACATGGTATTATTGAATCACGTGCACTACCTTTTGAATCTCGTGCACTACCTTTTGAGGTGTGCAAGTGAAACTGGATCCTCCAATAGATTCATAGGCACCTGCTATTAGTAACATGGTTTCTAGGCAAACCCAACACACATAATCGCGTTTAGCATCATTAAATGTTGTTAGACACAAATAGGTGTAGAATGCTGGTGTACTTTTTCAGGTCATTAACCTTTGCATGAATGCACATGCCACGTTCTGTTGGTTTCCCCCTCATGATTAAAATTTTTTACATTTTTTATCCGCTAAATCATATAGAGCATCCCAAAGCTCGTTTGTATCTGAAATAATTTGTATTGGGGAATTGTTAGAACACCCATAGTGCAAATGACCCTCCTCACTTATAACTATATCTAGGAGATCATATATTTCAGATAAAATAGGATAGCAGAAATTCTCAGTTTTTGTTACAGACAAAGTTCCATCATCTGCCTCGGTTGAAAATTTAATATGCTTTGCAATAATATCAAACTCGCTTACTGAAATAGCCATCAGTAAACGGGATAGTTTTTTAAATTTTGTATAGCTGTAGCATCGCATCCTTCCTCTATGATAGTTAAACACATACTGAATGACCGGCGGTTTGTTAGTTAGAAAAAGCCTCCAAAGGAACGTCAACCTCACCGCCTTATTGGAGGTCACTCTTTTTTTATTTGGGTAAAAAGAGGTTCACACAGGGCTAGGTCACATAAACCTGTGCTATGGAGAAAAACCCATTGTAAAAATTTACATTTCTTTCAACTCTACTTGTCCGTTCTCATGTTCGCATATTAATACAAAATTTCTCTTGTTAAAATCTGTCAAGTTTTCATTATTTAATACGCTTTTAAATTTATCACATAGTAATAAATCGAAATAAGAGTCGCCCTCACTGTCGGGATCGTCGAGATTTAGTAACACTCTGCCTGTACCATAAATTATTGCGCTTTCAACGGTCAGATATGAACCGAGAGGTACTGATTCTAGAGGCAACACCTCACGTGCCAAAGCGTTGAATGCAGCCATGTTGAAACGACTCATCTTTCCTAATGATTCAAGCTTCTCAATTTCACTCCTTTTATGCATTCTCCCCACCGCTGTTTGCGCAAGCGCAGTTTGTAGCTTCTTCCTCAATTTGTAATAATTTTTTAATGCAAAGCCTATGCGGCCTGTACCAGGATAAATAATGGTTAATATCGCTCAAATTTACAGTGTTTAAAAAAATTTGTTTCAACTGTCTCGCAAGTCCAATGTTTTCACGAGTAGAATTTCTAATGGCATCCTCACACAAATCAAACCACTGCAGATATTCTCGTAATTTGTTCTCTAATTCTTTATCCGCACACATCCACTTCTGAGGATCCATTATCTACAACTAATTATTTATACAGCGGGATTAATACCGAAAAATTGATAGGTCTTCTACCAACTCCCACGCTACAAATTCTCACTTTGTGTGATTCCAACTCATAACCACAGTAAACGCATACGACCTTTTTTCCATCATAGTAAAATCCTTGTCTCGCATAATTTCTTTTGCTTGTTCTACTATAAAAAGCACAATTCCTCATACTTTTCATTCGATTATTTTCACAAGTATAATCCCCCTCCTCTCCTATCTTTGGAAGCGTGTTAGATGTTAATAGTTGCAAATAATGTTGTGCACTTATTAGAGCGCACCTCCCACCTTCTACATTTTTGTGTATGTTACAAACCTCAAAACACCACGTATCTTTAAACTTTGTGAAATTAGGTTTCGCGTAATATTCCGGTATGCAACGTACATCATTATGATACTTTTTCAAAAATGCCGCTTTTTCTGTTCCCTTTGTAAAAATGCAATCATACGCGCCGAGATATCCTCTCATCAATGAATCTGTAAACTCCGTCTCCCCCTCATCCCATAATATTTTATGATAATGTTGTTCTAACCAGGTAGCCTCGCGAAACATTTTCCAGCTCAAAGTAGATTTCGGAAAAGGCGGTTTAAAGTGTAGTACTACATAATTACCAGCCCGATCAACCAGCGCGAATTCTTTTAAAATTATTTGATTATTATCTCCCTTAAACCAGTGTAGATCCGCAACGGCAAAATTCTTCTTCTTCTTTTCTTCCATGTCACACTGTATTCCCACTGTACGTGTTTTTCTGTCTTCACTAGCCTCAAAATCTCCAATCGCCTCTTGAAACAGCGAAGAAGTGGACATGTTGCTCTCTCACACACGCCCACACGAATGATAAATTTTTTTTTACATTTCACCTTTTAAACA
This sequence comes from Conomelus anceps, assembly GCA_948455865.1. Classification (NCBI taxonomy): domain Eukaryota; kingdom Metazoa; phylum Arthropoda; class Insecta; order Hemiptera; family Delphacidae; genus Conomelus; species Conomelus anceps. The sequence goes on from OX418225.1 coordinate 11,474,370, forward strand.
TCCCCCTACCGGCAATTTATTGTACTTCTCTAACTAATGAGGTTAAAGGCGTGTATTCCATTATTGAATCGCTTATAAGAATACAATATGCCGAAGTCGAGTTTGGTAGTTCTTTACTAAATTCCATATCTAATCTTATATCTGTGGATGTTTTCAAATGATCAGATTGGTGTGAACAGTCAATCACAATTATTGGTGATTTTTCGCAAAACGCTTTAAAATCAATAGCGTTCCCATGTTCTGCATTTATAGAGCGGTTATAGTAACTCGGCGCGAAATCTAAAAACATACGATACATTATCTGCTTATTCCCCAACAAATTATCATAGGGATAATATTGACTGTTTAGAAATAATTTAACGTTATACAACTCGCACGAATCAAAATCAGACATTGATTTATTAATAGCATTTTTCCGAGCCGTTTGAAAGGCTAAAATTACATAGCGTGGAACATCTAAATGCGATGATGTTTTTATTGCCCACGAATGAATTCTCGATGTCGCCATGTTTGGAAATTCGTGAATCTCCCATCTTCTAAACGCAAGTTTTAAAGGACGATCAGAATCGAGTAATTTCAAAAATTTCAACCTTACGTGATCTTCCAAATGGATGTACGGAATTTTCCACTGTAGTTTATCAATTGTTAAAGAAACATTTGTTCCTGTAGCCGATTCAACGCAGTTTAGATCCGACGCACTTCTCAATAATACAAGCTCTTGTTTCAAGTTTAAAATTATTCGTTGAAAATCTTCGAAAAATGGTAACAAAAGTTTCAGCGGTACGCAAAAAATGAATTTATTATCCGTCAACTTATATCCATCTCTATCAAATCCTGCCAATTGGTATGTATTTGTATCGAAAACATTTTTCAAAAGCAATCCTTTAATTGTAGACGTAATTCCGACAAGTCTCGATTTCGCTAGTTGCTGTCCCGCCAATTCATAACGTATCTCATCAAACAGATGGCCTACCACGTTGCTGACAAGTTTATATTCGGCATGCACAGGCGGATCCTCGGGTTTCGCACCAGGCTTTGTACATTTAACACTCCCCTCAATAAATAGAAAGGATTTACAAGGCAGTGTGTATATATCCTGCTGATTTACAGGAAGCCTTACTTCATCCGAATTACCTAGTTTCTGTCCAGAATATGTTGTGTGCGTGTGAAATTCGTACTTAGTAATATCAGAGTAAAATTGAATTTGACTATCGACATCTAGAATTTCACTTATTGCGGCTCCCGACATTTTTCCAATTAACTATAAATCCCAATTTTTCTAGTATTCTCGCGTTTTTAGCTGTTAATCTGTTTTTCGGCGTTAACATAGGTGTTAACGCTACTGAGCTTAAACTCCTACTGACGCTTTCTCTGTTCTCATCTCGACGCTTAGGTACGGCATTGAATACAATAAAACCCATCTTCTAACTTTTCTCACGAATATGTAACCTCACAGTTATACTATCCCCTCGAAAATCGATAAGTGATCCGTCTTGATCGGTTACCGTCACATTAATAAACTGAATTCTGCGCGTATTGAGAGGTACATATATAATTTCTGCGGGCGTTTCATTAATCAAATAACCGGGCGGTACCCTCGGCAGAAATTCGTAAATAATATGCTTTTCATCTCCGTTAGCGAAGCTTCCACATGCTAAATTACACGACACCACGATTGTATTAATATGGCTGATCGAGACTAAATGATTTGAATAATGCCATGTATTTGCTTCGAGTAGAAGTTTATCAAACCCGAGTGTCTTACCAATTGAATCGTCAAAAGTTAAATCTACCGGTTTATCGGAATAAATTCCAACTTTCATAGTGTTATTATTTGGTTGTATAACAAGACTCTCATCGCTCAAGTTCAATTTCAACTTTATAGCGCTTATTATATTATCAATTTCGTACGATCCTGTATCAAGATTCACCAGTTTATCTCCATATTTAAAACTGGAATTTTTCCCTCTTATTATATTCGGTATACTATTAAACGTCCACAAGTTAACCAATCCAATTTCCCATTCGCGATTTTTATCCAATTCCAGAGCGTGGTTTAAATTCTCATATAGATTACTTGTTTTTGAGGTTAGTGTAATAACAGCCATCACTCACTCAGCTAATGCTTTCAACACAAGCGTAAAATTACAACTGGTTAGCAAGAAACAAAATCACTAGGTGCCCACAAATGTCTGTGTTTACCCGCTGCAATTGGTTGGTATTATAGAATATTTTTACATTATTTTCTTTTTCCCAATATTTTGCCAATTCGCGTGGCGGTTGCAAGTCACCGATCGGATCAAAATAATACACATTTTTCCCTCGTTTAATATATGCAGTCCAATGTGTTCCCATTCCAATCTGTTTGTCTAAATTAACAATTGCGAGCTCATTATTTCGAATTTTACTTGGAAGTGTATCAATCATATATATGCCCCTTAGTGGTATATCTAATATTTTGCACCATTTTATCAGGTCGTAGTTTGACAGCGGGCCGTTCATCTTTGCGTTTTTCTCTGTCTTTTCCTCTGCTTTTTTCCTCCTTGCTTCTTTTTAACCTTTGGAAATAGTGTTACACCGTATTGGGTGGGTGGTACTAGTATTCTTCCGCCTGTTGGATATGGTTTCAGATAAAAACCGCGACCAGCAATATGATTTTTTAACCTATTGATCGCCTTTTGCCTAATACTATCACTATGTGTTTTTCTAACTCCCCTCGTTTTTCGTTTTCTCAAACCTCCACCAAATGCGGATTTTGCTTTCATAATGTTTGTAACAAGATAAGAATATGCTCTCTCAGATAACCCCGTTTTTGGGTCCTTGAAAATTTCCCAAGCTCCATCTGCCAAGTGCCTGTCAGCCTCCGCCCGCGTCTTGTTATCAGACGCTCGGGAGTAAACTATGTCGTGCGTCTTACATAAATCATCAAGACGGTTTATAGGTTTGTCTCCACGTGCTAACCTTGACCTTAACCTTGTACCAGGTCCGCAATACGAATAATTAGGTAGATGAGCCTCGAAATTGAGGTTATCCACCCCCTTATTTATCACTGTACCCAATACATTGCCAATTTTTGATGAAATACCTCTTCCGTGCTTACGAACAGAGCATCGCTTTTTCTTAACAGTGTTCATCCTTTAAAGGTTAAACATAAACTGAACTGTAATTACTACTACTACTACTACTACATAATTGATTAGTTTTCTTCAAAAGAAAATTCGATTTTTCATTAAAAGTCTCGGCACAATTTGCAAGAACGCTATAGTATTTGTAGAAATTACAAACTGTTTCTAGCTCATCAACCATAAATTTATACCAATGTATCAACCCAATTTCAAAGGAAATTGGTGTTTTATAATACGAATTAACGCAAGATTTAATATTGAATAAAGTATGATTTCTCAGTGAAGTTGACGATCCAAAGGAATTGAAAAGAAATTGCGTATCATTTCGTTTCTCATGCAGATTGCACGATTTATCTTTATTTAAAAGTAGTACGGTGTTTAGACAGCATAATAGAAATATAAATAGTACTATCGTTTTCCACACGTGCCGCATCGGCAAAGCACATTCCATGTTGACAGATACAAACATACTGATAAAAATAGAACACCGTGTTGAGGGGGAGAAGCGAGCGCGTGCCAGCGAGAGCTTCCTGCGAGCTTCCTTCTTTTAGGTGCTCACCTACTCCAAAGAGGAATGCTCATCGCATCCCGCAATCCTTTTTTAGATTGCCGCGCACACGCTAAAAGATCATTCGCGTTTTGAACGTCATAGTTATCGGATCAAAAAAGTGCGATCATCTTTATCAGTTTGAAAGCGTCACATCAGTTTGAACTTTAGCTATCCGCGCACAGCGATAAAAGACCATTTGCGTTTTTGAACGGCGCAACAAGAAGAGTGATCATTTTGAAAGCATCACAACAGTTTGAAACAAAGGTGAGCAATAATAATTCAAATCTTTATTTACATTAATCAATTATAACAAACTCGAAATAAAGCCACAAAATAATCAAACTCATAAAAATTATCATCAACCCAATCACACATTTTTACAAGTTTTTGGGTAAATACTGTTAGTGCAAAAAATCTTGCATATTAAATTGGAGCAATTGTAATAGTAATAGTAATTGCTCAATAATATTTACAATAAACCTTCTCACACCTTAATGCAGACGATACCTCCATAATCTGATAATAAGTGTGCATAATCCAAATTTTTAAACATCAATCTGATCCATTTTTCCCTATTTTGTATGTTTCAGTTCCAACTAGAGACGTTTCAAGTCTACAACAGAGCGCAAGTGATTCCTCGGCTTCCTCGTTGTGCAGGTTTGTTTGCTTTTTCAATTAATTCTCCTCCTTCTCCTCCTTCTCCTTCTCCTCCTCCTCCTCCTTCTCCTCCTCCTTCTCCTTCTCCTTCTCCTTCTCCTTCTCCTCCTCCTTCTCCTTCTTCTTCTCCTTCTCCTTCTCCTTCTCCTTCTCCTTCTCCTTCTCCTCCTTCTCCTTCTCCTTTAAGACTGTTCTTATTATATATACAAAACGATGCATGACACAGTTTTTTCGAATCTGCAATAATTACTTTACAATATACACATTGCAAATAACCCGTTTTATGTAGAAAAAATCCATTACTCGCGAAATATTCAGCATTTCTTTTAAAAACCAATATCCTCTTATTAAATGAGTTTGACCAGTGAGGCTTTGATCTTTGATAAAATGTCTTTATTCGCTGGTCGTAATCCCGAAGATTATTAAAATTTTCATTCTCGATAGAAATATTATGCATTCTCCTCCACCCACAATTCGGACTATGTTTTTCATGTTCTTTTTCGGGATCATCTGTTATTAACCATTTTTCCAAACCAACTAAACAAAACACGCACTGCACTGAGTCTGGTGACGTCTTGAATACAAATCCCAGTTTAGCTAAATGTTTAGGTGATAAAAGGGGAGAATCGAATTTTTTCCATCTCTCATCAAAACTCAACAACCTCAATCTTTCGTACATTAAAACGTGTGATTGATCCATAGTGTGCTGATCAACTTCTAATCCACTACTAACTTGTTTGTTTTAGATCAGTTGTACCAGTGGAGTGTAAGAGAGCACACATCTGAGAGAGAGAGCATACATCTGAGAGAGAGCGCACATCTGAGAGAGAAAGCACACATCTGAAAGAGAGAGAGTTCATCATTTCCCATCACCCTTTTACAATGTAAGTAGTGATTATTGACTGCGCATTATTTCGAATTATTTTTCTCGGTAGAAACTATTATTCTGCAGAAAACACATTGCATGCGAGTATCTCCATTCAACTAATTCTGCTGCCGATTGTTGTACATTGGAGGAGTAAACTCGCGTTCAGTATTCCTACTTAGTTTTACCAGCACACTTGAGTGTTTGAAATAATTTACAATTTTTCCCACACCGAAATTTTCTGGATGAATTACACAAAAATTTATCAATTTTGTTGTTACACATATTAAATGTATGGTAGACGCCATTACACGATTCGTGATGGTTATCTGCAATATGTAATTGCATTATTCGATAAAAACAAGTATCAGAATTTATTTTTATTTATCAGGATTTATTTTTAATAAACTTTTCTTCTTCCTCGTCTGCCGCCACGTTTATATCCATAGATATAATCTGTTTCACACTCATAATCTTTTTTAACCTTTCAGTTGGAGAACGCAGTGGAATCGCTTCCTTTGAAAGTCAATCATTCGTAATTTAGAATAGTCCGTGGTGATCAACTTCTAATCTGCTACTAACTTTTTGTTTTAGAGAGCAGAACGATTTCACAATGGCTCATACGACGGAGAAGATTCGAGGTTTGAACGGCAGCGCAGCTAGATACAGATTCACGTATCTGGAGGAGGAACGTGACATCAAATCTACGCTGGAATCAAGCAGGGAGGAGGTGCTGCAGCTTATCGTCGACGAGTCGCACCGGTTCAACGGGAATGTGAAGTGCTTTATTGTTTTAAATGTTCTCATGCATAAAATAGTGTTGTTGGGTGAAGAGAACGAACAAGTATCAGCTATCGTGAACTTCCATAGCTATTCTGCACAAATTGAGCAGTGTGCTTCAAATTCTATCGATTTAAACAATTTTTTTACAAATGCTATTGTAAAAATTTTATCTTCTTTTGACAAGTTTGTGAGGTTTGGGAGTGGGTGGGTTATAAAAAAGATCCAATCGTTGGATCTCAACATAATTAGGCATACAGCGATTCGTGGTTCCTCATCCTCATATGTAGAAACCCCCGATTTTATTAAGAAAAAGACATGCGTAATTAACGTAAAAAATTTCAATGATGAAAAATGCCTTTTGTGGTCAATTTTATCTTTTTTTCATTACCGGCGTGATAACATGAGTGTTGAATATTTGAGCAAGTTTGCTCACACAGTCAACACAAACGGGGTCAACTTTCCTTCCAGTTTGCAGGACATTAAGAAATTTGAAGCTTTAAATCCTGATATATCCATAAATGTAATTGCATATGATAAAAACGTATTTTTCCCGTACAAGTGTAGCGCTTACAGAAACCGTACTCACCAAATTAATCTTTTGTTGCTAACAAGCGAAACTTATCCGCGAAAATCTCATTTTTGCCTCATCAACACCGCAAACGGGAAAAACGGGTTGTCTCGGCTCTTGAGCCATCTTACAAAATCGCATGGACAGGTACATGTTTGTGAATTCTGTTTCCATCGTTTCACAACAAAGAAATCGTTGAACGTGGATGGAAAACTAAATTTGGAGAAGCACAAAGAGCACTGTTCAAAATTCAGCCCGCAGAGAACAGTGCTTCCCAAAGAAGGGGAAACTCTCAAATTTACAAATTATACTGCAACATTGAAAACAAAATACACAATTTATGCCGATTTTGAATCGTTTATTGTACCGATAAAGAGTGGGGAAGAAGAAGAAGAAGAACCGCACATCACAAGTAGCTTTACAAAAAAGACAACCCGTCACATTCCCTGTGGATATTGTTTTGTAGTGGTGAACATAGAGGGGGAAATTTGCCACGGGCCGATCATCTATCGGTCGCGAGATATGGAGGAGAAGATCATTGAGAAATTTCTAGATGAAATTACAAGTGTGGGAGAACTGCTCTATCGGGATATGAAGAGTGAAATCCCAATGTTTGAATTGAGTGAAGAGCAGAAGAGAGATTTTAATAGTGCGGAAAAATGCGGGCTGTGTGGGAAGGATTTCTTGATTGGCGACATCAAGTGTAGGCATCACTCGCACGAAACAGGTGAATTTATTTGCGCAGCTCATCAAGCCTGTAATTTAAATGGGAAATCACCTGATTTCATACCCTGTTTTATGCACAACTTTGGGGGGTATGATTGCCATCATATTGTGCAGGCATTAGGCAAGTGTAAAAAACCAATACGCTGCATTGCTCCTTCAGCAGAGAAGTTTTTCTCAATCACGGTGGGAAAAATCAAGTTTTTGGATAGCCTAAAATTCATGAACGCTTCGTTGGACAGTTTGGTGAAAAATTTGTCAGAAGGACAACAGACAGAGTCAAAATTCAAATCTATGTTTGCAGTGTTTAAAAGCGTTGAACAACGACAACTGCTTATTAAAAAAGGAGTATACCCCTACACATATATTGACTCTCCACAGAAATTTGAAGAAACCTCCCTTCCCCCAATCGAAAGTTTTTACAATGATTTGACGGATTCGCCTTTAGAAGAAAGGGAGTACGCACATGCACAGAATGTTTGGCAAACATTCAAGATAAAGAATTTGGGAGATTATCATAATTTGTATCTGCTTTGTGATACACTCCTTTTGTGTGACGTTTTTGAGGATATGAGGTCATCAATGTTTGAGAAATACGGTTTGGATGTGACTCATTTTTTAAGTCTTGCGCATTATTCGTGGAATTGCATGCTGCATTTCACAAAAGTTGAACTCGGCTTGATAACAGATATAGATATCTACTTGATGGTCGAGCAAAATGTGAGAGGCGGTTTAGCTGTAATACCCCATCGGTATGCTGAGGCTAACAACCCTTATATGGGAGCAGATTTTGATGCAAGCAAACCGACAAGCTATATACTCTATCTCGATGCGAATAATTTATATGGGTACGCAATGTGCGAACCTCTGCCTGATGGAAATTTTCAATTTCTATCTGAGGATGAAATCAGTCAAGTTGACTTTTTCAACTTGGCTGATGATTCAGAGTATGGGTACATTCTCGAGTGTGATCTCCAATATCCCAAAACGTTACACGACAGGCACAATCATTTTCCGCTAGCGCCGACAAAAGAAGAAGCACCTCACCATCTATTGTCTGACTACCAGAAACATGAGGGACAGAAATCGTCGACAAAACTATTGGCTACACTGTACGATAGGGAAAAATACGTTTTACATTATAGGAACTTGAAACTGTATGTACAACTAGGAATGTGTCTTAAACGCATTCATCGTGTCGTAAGGTTCACGCAATCTCGCTGGCTTAAGCCCTACATCGATTTCAACACAGAGTGTAGGAGAAATGCTAGAAATACATTTGAAATTCAAAATTTTAAGGCGATGAGTAACCTTATTTTTGGAAAATCTTTACAATCCGACCGCACCCACTGTCAGGTAGAGCTTGTCACCGATGAAAGGAGATTGGATAAATTAATATCGAAACCTCTGTGCAAGCGATGGCATATTTACAATGAAAATGTAATCGGAGTGTTTCTAAGAAAACCTGAAATCTCGCTGAAAAAACCAATTTTTGCCGGCTTCACTATTTTAGATTTGAGCAAACACCTCATGTTTGACTTTCATTACAACAAGATTTTGAAAATGTACCCTGTTGAATGTGTGAAGCTGCTTATGAGTGATACAGATTCTGTTTTGTACAGTATAAGAACAGAGGACGTCTTTTCCGACATTAAGAATAACCTAGATTGGTTTGACACAAGTGATTATCCTCCGTCACACATGTGTTACTCTTTAAAAAATAAGAAGGTTGTTGGGAAATTTAAGGACGAAGCAAATTCAAAGATCATAACACAGTTTGTCGGTTTGCGTCCCAAGCTGTATTCCTTCAAATATATGGATGATGCAGCTGTTATTACAAAGAACACGGCGAAAGGTGTGAAAAGGAATGTTAAGGATAGGTGCTTATCATTTGATTTATACAAGAAGTGTTTATTTGAGAGAAGCACACATTACGAGAGGTTCAACATGATAAGAAGTTATTCGCACAAGATTTATCAAATAGAATGTGCAAAAACGGCTCTCTCGTGCTATGATGATAAAAGATACATCATGCCCAATTCGGTTGACACCTTGGCATGGGGTCATTATAGAATCCCCCAAGTTGAAGAAGGAGAAGAAAAAGGAGGAAGAAGAAGAAGAAGTAGTAGAAGAAGAACCTTCCTCTCAAAGTGTGAGGCGGTGAGTGAGGAGAGGAGAAGCGAGGCGTGCTGCTTCACAAAAAGAGGGTGGCTAAAAATAGATTACCCACGCGACGCGTGGACGCGTGCCGAGGCAGTTGAGATATATCACACGTGTGTGATGTCGACAAAAATGAATGAACTTAGACATAGATTAGCACAAGAATTGCATTCTGTGCCAAGAGTACATTTTAATAGGAGAAAATATGAGATTAAAAGTGAGGTGGATCTGCTTCAGGCAGATTTAATTGATATGAGCTCGCTGGCGAGAGATAATTCAAATTTTACTTTTATTTTAGCTGTAATTAACTGTTTTTCTAAATATGCTTATTGTGTGCCAATAAAATCCAAAAGTGCCGGCTCTGTGTATGCTGCGCTTGAGCCTATTATTCGTAAAAATAAAAATGTTAAATTTTTTCAGACAGACCAAGGTACCGAATTTTTTAATACAAAAGTAAAAGCATTATTGGATAGGTATAATATTAAACATTACCATGTTTTTAGTGAGAAAAAAGCTGCAATAGTCGAACGTTTTATTAGAACTATTAAATCAAAAATCTATAAATATTTAACGCAGCATGGAACAAAACGATGGGTGGGAGCATTACCAACAATGGTTAAAGAGTATAATAATGCTTTCCACAGAACAATTCAAATGCGGCCATCTGATGTTCGCAAAAAACATCGAAATCATATAATAGCATCGCTTAATAAGGCGGCCAATGAGAACTTGCGTTTGAAATCTAAACGAATAAAACCGAAATTTAAATTGGGCGATGTTGTACGCATTAGTAAGTACAGACAGGTTTTCGACAAATCGTATAATATTAATTGGAGTGGGGAATTATTTATAAAGTAGTATGTTTTTGTTCATTCTGGGACAAGCTTCACCTTTTGTCCACCAGGCGGCAGCACTGTCGCCGGCGCTAGCTTCGCCATTGTCCACCAAGCAGCAGCACTGTCGCTGGCGCAAGCTTCATATAGGTAAGAAATCACCTTGCTGTGCTTTCAACGAAGGCTGTTTCAACGAAAAAGAGAGGGTAGAGAGAGTGAGAGACAGAGAGATAGCTCCACTTCTACTCCTCCTCCTCCTCCTTCTCCTTCTCCTCCTCCTCCTTCTCCTCCTCCTCCTCCTCCTCCTCCTTCTCCTCCTCCTTCTCCTTCTCCTCCTCCTCCTCCTCCTCCTCCTCCTTCTCCTCCTCCTCCTCCTCCTTCTCCTCCCCCTTCTCCTCCTCCTCCTCCTCCTCCTCCTCCTTCTCCTCCTTCTCCTTCTCCTTCTCCTCCTCCTCCTTCTCCATTGTGTTTGTGGAAACGAAAAAGATAGATTCACAATAATTTCTCCATTTATTAATACAACATAAAATAATACATATTCCTGTTTACAATGCAATATATTAAATACAAAAAACAACTCTTTCCTTATTTCTACTGGGGGTATGCTTAAGGACATCCAACCTGATTCTAATTTTATAATTTAAATCTATGTTAGAGCTCTCCAATTCTTCCTCCAACCAATAATTCGAGACATACAATGCATCTAGGTTCTCAAACTGTAATATATACCGATTCTTATTTCTAGCCCATACTTGTTTGATTGCAATAATGACCAACTCTGTACCTTCTGCTAACTCTTCCAATCGTTTGCACTGTCCTACTTTTACTTTCCCTTTAATTTCCAGCATTGTAATGCTGTTGAATTGCTCCACTTCTGACTGTGTAAAGGAAGATACTTCAACTGCTGGAAATATTACAATGCTGGAAATTAAAGGGAAAGTAAAAGTAGGACAGTGCAAACGATTGGAAGAGTTAGCAGAAGGTACAGAGTTGGTCATTATTGCAATCAAACAAGTATGGGCTAGAAATAAGAATCGGTATATATTACAGTTTGAGAACCTAGATGCATTGTATGTCTCGAATTATTGGTTGGAGGAAGAATTGGAGAGCTCTAACATAGATTTAAATTATAAAATTAGAATCAGGTTGGATGTCCTTAAGCATACCCCCAGTAGAAATAAGGAAAGAGTTGTTTTTTGTATTTAATATATTGCATTGTAAACAGGAATATGTATTATTTTATGTTGTATTAATAAATGGAGAAATTATTGTGAATCTATCTTTTTCGTTTCCACAAACACAATGGAGAAGGAGGAGGAGGAGAAGGAGAAGGAGGAGAAGGAGAAGGAGGAGGAGGAGGAGAAGGGGGAGGAGAAGGAGGAGGAGGAGGAGGAGAAGGAGGAGGAGGAGGAGGAGGAGGAGGAGAAGGAGAAGGAGGAGGAGAAGGAGGAGGAGGAGGAGGAGGAGGAGGAGGAGAAGGAGGAGGAGGAGAAGGAGAAGGAGGAGGAGGAGGAGTAGAAGTGGAGCTATCTCTCTGTCTCTCACTCTCTCTACCCTCTCTTTTTCGTTGAAACAGCCTTCGTTGAAATCACCTTGCTGTGCTTTCAACGAAGGCTGTTTCAACGAAAAAGAGAGGGTAGAGAGAGTGAGAGACAGAGAGATAGCTCCACTTCTACTCCTCCTCCTCCTCCTTCTCCTTCTCCTCCTCCTCCTTCTCCTCCTCCTCCTCCTCCTCCTCCTTCTCCTCCTCCTTCTCCTTCTCCTCCTCCTCCTCCTCCTCCTCCTCCTCCTCCTCCTCCTCCTCCTTCTCCTCCCCCTTCTCCTCCTCCTCCTCCTTCTCCTTCTCCTCCTTCTCCTTCTCCTCCTCCTCCTTCTCTTCCACACGCTCCTTCTCGTGCACATCTTCTTTTTAATGTTTTTCCTACTTCCTCAACTTCCTACACCATCATCACCTCCTCAAGAAGTAGAAGAAGAAGTAGGAGAAGTAGAAGAAGAAGTAGGAGAAGTAGAAGAAGAAGTAGGAGAAGTAGAAGAAGAAGAAGTTGAAGAAGTAGGAGAAGAAGATCGACTTTAGAGGGGGATATTCTATAAATAGAGGGGTGGGGGAAATACTTCTCTCTGATTGGTCCTTGTGGGGGGGTCCCCCAAAATAACCTAGGGGGGGGGATCATTAATGGCCGACTTAGGAGAGGGGAGTGACCACGCCCAAAATGGCCGACTTAGGAGCGGGGTGGTGAGGAGGGGGGTTGCAGGGGTCAAAGGTCAAAGGTCAAAGGTCAAGGTTGTCCCAGAATCCCCCTTTATATCCTACTTGAGTAAAATTTTACTTATTCTTAATTGAAAATTGATTGCAAGCTTTTATATTCACCTAAAAATTTAATATAAACAACGCAGTTCGTAATGGAAAAAGAAATCCAGGAATTTAATTCTCACATCATGAGGTTCTACATAAAGAGTGTTTCTGTACGCACTTTTAAGTTCTTATCCTTCATTTGTATAAAAAAACAACCCACCCAATGTTAAGCATTCATCAAGCCATCAAATTCTGTAATAGCTACTGTATAATTTAGATGTATTTAGCTATACATTACAAAAAAAAAAAAAAAAAAAAAAATGGCGTACAAAGATTACCTCTATGATGAGCGCTCGAAGGAAATGTATAGATCAAACCTTAGTCAATGTACGATTGCCGAAATCACATGAGTAGAATAAAACCTTAAATAGACGAGATGTTGACAACTATTACTGATGAGACAACTGAAAATGACAACGAATTTGACAACTATTTTATTCATAGTTAAATTTGTTCATTTATTTATTATTATTTCTTTTTTTGAGATTATGCGCGAATTGGTGCAATGAAGGCGAGTGCTGGAAATAAAAACAAATCTCATCAATAATTTGATGATGATCAACAACAACTCTCATTAAATACATTATTGGAACTGCTGTTATTTGGATCTACACGAAGTCTGACCTTAACACAGATTGTGCGATCTTGATTGAGCCACACTCTAAAAACCTGCTATCTTTATAATGATATAGATTAAACGCCATTAGAGTTTCCCTTTTAAGTTGTTCCAGAGCACATTTTGGTGGAAGAACCAGTAGTTACCAATATGATTTTCCGCGTTGAAGAAGATCCGCTGGCCCAATTACATTCGCTTTCCTTGTTCGAGAGTCGATAAATCAATAAACGTCTGTTATTAATCGATCCAATTAGCGGACGATATAGTCGATAGTCGAACGGATCGACCTTAATTATCGCTCTCCTTGTTTCTTAGCTTTGCCGCCGCAGACTAGTTTTGAAAGTGGCTGAATTTGGGTCATATGACTCTTCTGGATGACCACTTGTTTACTATAACAACATTTTTCAAGTAATAATGTAAATAAAGTATAATGTAAAAAATAAAAAGCATGCTAATAATAAGGACATGTACATCTATGATCCGATATTCATGAGAAGTTGTTGATTGTTAATTGCGTATGGATTTTATTGCTAAGAGTACCTAGACGGTTGACCTTGTCTGCATTTCAGTGAGCTTCTATTTCTTAATTATTTTAAATAGATTCTATTCTAGCCTAATTGTGTATTGTTCTTCTCTGTTGCTTTCTATATGTTCACGGTTTTTGGTTCTTGATTTGACTCTTATTTTTGCTTGTTACTCCTCCCACCAGGGGGCGTGACTTGTGATGGCCTTCAGCCAATCACAACCTTCAATGAAGATCAGCCTCTTTCTCGCTTAGCCAATAGTATCATTCCATGTTTAGTATATATTAAGGTACTCTATACTTTAGTTTCAGTTTGTTTGAGATTGATAATTGTATAACCACCGAAATTAGTATCTCAATATTTTCAATAAACGTGGTTGTGACAATTTCGTCCTATTATTCATTATAATCTGTTGAGTATCATTTCATGTTTAGTATATATTAAACTACTCTATACTTTAGTTTCAGTTTGTTTGAGATTGATAATGGTATAACCACCGAAATTTGTATCTCAATATTTTCAATAAATGTGGTTGTGATAATTTCGTCTTATTATTCATTAAAATCTGTTGAGTCATCAAGCGACATGACACATCCGTTCTTTGACACTTCCAGTACTCGATTCTAGAGAGAAACAAACACATTTTTGCCGCCTTTTTCATATTCATATTTCTCAAAACACAATAATCAGCGTCTAATGCACCAAAAGCGGATAGGGAAATCGTTTGGAAATCAACAAGCTTGTTGACAGCTGCGAGCGATGATGATCTGTTTTGTTGACGAGTTGACGGATGATGATGTGCACAAGGTGGCAAAAGTGTCTGACACAATAACTGACACGTAGACCTACAAACAATACGACACCACACCACAAAATAGTCTGCTTATCCTCAGTCGAGAAAGTGAAGCGAATTGGACTTTAGCAGAACACAGATGAACCACAAACCAATCAGCTGTCTGTTGTTCATCAAACACGCGCCCATAATGTCTTAACAATACACCTCATGCCTTATGGCACTTGGGAACCTGTTCATTGTTATTTTAATTACGTTATTTCTGCTATCCCAATTTCCCAAAGACGAATTATCAAATTTAATAAATTGATCAAATAACTAAGGCTGTGCACAGGGTTTTTGCTCATAATTATTTTTTCGAAGTTTGTTGTATTGGATGCTATTGGGGCTTTAAAATGTAATTTATTGCCGTGAGAAAAAGTTTTTTCATCAATTATTTCGTGAAATATGGGGGATCAAAGTCGAAATTTTCGGTTTTTGGGGCAACAGATCTCACCTAAAAGTGATTTTGAATTTTTGATAAATTAATTTTTTGTAACTAAAGGATACTTTGAGGAATAAAATGACATATTTTTTACTCCAATCAAGCATTTTCTTTTTCAAAATGCATTTTTTTAATTTGTAAAAAAATCAACTTTTCAAAAAATTATTTTCTTCAAACTATTTGTTAGATTGAAATAATATGTCATTCTTTTCCTCAAGTTTTCTTTTTGTTATGGAAAATCTATCAAAAACTTAAAATCACTAATAAGGGAGATCAATAATTGCTCCCAAAAACCGAAATTTTTATTTTGAACACCCACATTTCACAGATTAATTACAGGATTAAAATTTTCCTCACAGCAATAGATAACATAAATCAAAGCCCTAATAATATTCAATAAAAGAAACTACGAAAAAATATTATGACCAAAAATCCTGCGCACAGCCTTTTAAACTTGTTTTGGTGGTAGATATCCATAATGAATATAATCAGACTGATGTTACCCTAACAATTCTAATTATAGGACAAATCATCATAGACTAAACTTCAGTTATTAATAATGAATAAAACTGAGTTGTTCCAATCTCTTCTATCATAAACACACGAGATACTACAGTTTCAAATGGCTCGTCATTATTTATCGCAATTACACTAAAACTAAAATACAGAGCAAATTTTTATCAAGTATGTTTTAATATGAGTTTCAGTTTGATTGGATAATTGACCTTCGATATTTTTCGCATTTATTACATTGTTGATTGGTGTTTGGTAACCTGATTTCTACTTTTAACATTGTTGTTTCGCATGGGTAGGCTGTTTCTTGTTACCAATGGGCGTGTTTAGTATCAGCCAATGACACGCCTCCAACGTAGAGTTCGGGTATGAGAGACTCCCATTCTATGAACCAATAGTATTCGTTTCGTCTAAGGAGCTGATATATAGGGCTGCTATGTATTTTAGTTTTAGTTTGATTGAGATTGAAAATGGCGTGCTGTTAACACGAGAGTATCTTGTGTTTTAATAATTTAAGTTAATTAATGAATTATCTTGCCTATGGCATTGGAAAATGATACTCGGCATGGAAGATATCAAGATCGTACGGTACTGAAGCTATAAATTTATTTAATTTAATTGATTCAATTTCAATGGGTATAAATCTGTGGTTTATTCCACAAATATCACAACACTGCCCTGTGAAAATACCAGGTTTTTTAATTATTCAACTGGATTGATTTTATCAAACTACAGCATAACAGCAATAACCTCTCTAAATATTGCTTAAATATTTATGAGATTCAAAATACATGAAAGATGTCAAAGAAGAGGAAGTAATATTCATTTTTTATTATTCTCAAGAGAAATTAAATCATTATGAAGTAATATTCATATAATATCGATCAAACCTTCCTATTACAAAATCTCCCAATTCAAAAAGCATGAATATTTCTCAAGTGTCACATCTTTCCCATGAGATTTTTGTTACATGGCCATTAAGCATTGAGGAAATGCAATATTTTTATTCGCAGTATTATTTCAAAACTATAACGATCATTTCCTTCAGAGAAAAATGCTGATTACCCGGACTGTGTTGTTGGCAATCGTGGTTTGTGTAAAGCTTTGCTGCATGAACTACAGTGAAATACTCTTCTCTACTCCAACAAACTCCGTGAATCGTGGACTCTTCTCTTCTCTGCAAATGTCATCGGGATTATAAAACAAGAACTGGGTGAGATATCTTGTTGTGAGCGAAACTCAATGTCTATCTTTGGAGGAAGACTAATAAAAATCACCATCTACCTTCATCAATGAATTTTAAATTTGAAAGATGCTGAATTTCAACAACTGTGTTTGACGTTACCATCCATGAAAAGTTGGGTAGCTCAACTAAGCCTATTATATTCGTGTAATTATACTTTTACGATAAGTACTGGGAGAATGGAAAGAAGAATAGAAAAGTTTTTTATTTAACTTGTTCATATCATACACAATCAAAAAAAAAAAAAAAAATAAATAAAAATATTAACAAAGATTACAAAATATCAAAATAAATTTTCTTTGTAGTGGTGGAGGTGATATTGTAGAAGATATCCATAATGAATAATAAAACGAAGTTGACACAACCACATTTATTTAAAAAAGTGAGATACTAGTTTCGGATGTTACTCCATTATCAATCTCAAAAAAACTAAAGTACAGAGAAGCTAGATATATTTCATTTAAGAAGCTTTGGAGATAACTAGGTTGATGAAAAACGATTCCAATACTAGTTAATGTGATCAAATTTATTTTAACCAATTCAATACAACTAACTTGGTTTTATCATAATTTAGACCTGCATTTCAATAACGGCACTTTCGTGTTTTTCTCGGTTGACCTTGACTGCATTTAAGTGAGCTTCAATTTTGTAAGTTAAAATGATACAATTCTAGCCTAATTTACTTGTGTATTGTCCTTCTGTATTACTTTCTAGATGTTCACGGTTTTTAGTTCTTGATTTGACTCTTATTTTTGCTTGTAGTTCCTCCCACCAGAGGGCGTGACTTGTTATGGCCTTCAGCCAATCACAAACCGTCAATGAAGGTCAGCCTATCCCTTAGCCAATAGTATCATTCCGTGTTTAGTATATATTGAGCTACTCTGTACTTTAGTTATTTTTGAGATTGATAACGGATTAACATACGAAACTAGTATCTCACTTTTTAAAATAAATGTGGTTGTGACAACTCCGCCATATTATTCATTATCGAAGTAAATAATATTTATGACCATTTGCATGCAAAAATATTTCAGTCAAGACAAAAATTATATAAGAACAGAATTTATTAATTTCGAATTCCTCAGTGTTATTAATTTTTTCTGTAGACTTTCGCAATGGCGGATATTGACAACAGCAGTTGATGTAAGTCGATGAATGCTACTATACAAAATTTGAAATTAATAAATTCTGTCTCTGTATATTTGTCAGTTTGTTAAAATGTCAGTTACTTCAAAACTAACTTGATTAATTATAACTTGAATTGAAGAGACATTTCATGTTGCACATAGAATGAACTGCAAACTCTTATGGAGTATGCAATAATAATGATTCAGATAAAAAAATATATGATAAAAAATGTTTGAATGTATGATAGGCACATATGATCTTTAAAAATAGTTTTCATATTCAAAACTTAATTGATAACACAGAGCTTCAAGTCAGTTACGAATTTTCCCTCATAGAATACTGTACGTCCGTTCATGAGATGTAAAGGTTAGTTTGAGATTCAGCCTTGAACTTAAAAGAATGCTAACTGTAATTTACCGTAGGCGAAAAGAAGATGAGAGACACTGTTATCATTGTTGAAGGTTTTATTTGTGGTGTTATTAGCTGGACCGTGCTGCAAGCTGCAAGGTCTTTCCCGCGACTAGATTGCATTTGAGAGGGTATTGAGTCTGTGAAAGGAAAAAGCTTGTAACAGCTGCATCACCGGCTATTTTTACGTTCAGCAAAAAGCTTCTTCCAATAATTATTTCTCCTCCATCCAGAGGTGAACTGTCTGTTCACAATATATGAAAGAAATTCTTTTGTTTATTTATTTTATTTTTCTGTAGGAGTTTTTCAATGTTTCCGCCGTCTGAACAGATTATTCAGATAAGAATAATTTTTACGCTAGAGCTTTTTCAGTTCATCTGCTTTTTCCTGAAAGGAGTGATTTTTTTCTAAAAAACGAACTTTTCCTCGAATATGTATGTATTACATTGCTTTTTCAGAAAGATTTAATCCTGTAGTCCATTGTTGGGTAGTTGATGCCAGTAATTCTAAGTACAAGCCTCGTTACGGCTTCGAAAAAGGATTGTTAGTTTAGTGGTGAACTCTTTGCAACAAGAGCTCACAGTTATGCTTCCAGTATCGAAATAACAGAATTCCAGTTACGGACTCCTATGATGTTTTTATAGGAGAAAGATGAAGAAAAGACAAGAAAGAAGAAGAAAAATGGAGGAGGCGAGAAGAGCACAAAAAAAGAAGTTGGTGGAGAAGAAGAAAATGAAGATAAGAAGAGCAACGAAAACAGTGGTGGAGAAGGAGAGAAAAAGAGAAGAAGAAAAAGAAGACTTAGAAGAAGAAGAAGAAGAAAAAGGAGAAGACTTGGAAGAAAAAGAGGAAAACTGTGGTGAAGAAGAAGAGGAGAAAAGAAGTTAGTAGTGAAGAAGTGGGGAGGAGAAGATAAGAAGAAAAGAGAGTAGGAGAGGA
The DNA here is from genome assembly GCA_948455865.1 of Conomelus anceps. NCBI lineage: Eukaryota > Metazoa > Arthropoda > Insecta > Hemiptera > Delphacidae > Conomelus > Conomelus anceps. The sequence continues at coordinate 11,493,635 of OX418225.1, forward strand.
ACTATGTGAGAGAAGAAAGGAGGAGTTGGTGGAGAAGGAAAAAAGTAGAAGAGAAAAAAGAAGAAGAAACAGGGGAAGAAGAAGAAGCAAGAGAAGAAGAACAATAACACCAAGAACAAGAGCAAGAACAAGAGCTAGAACAAGAACACGAAAAATAACAGGAACAAGAACAAGAACATAAACAAGAAAATGAAAAAGAACAAGAACAAAGCAATTCACCCTAACAAGAAGTAAGTTTGTTCACTAACTTGTACTGGCACAATATTTCTCAAAAAATTCTTGAAAGAAAAATCATGCTAGAGGAAATACTGTACTTGATAAAGAATCATATCAGCCTAATCTTCCCATCAACAACGGTTATTCGTGATGTGCATCATCTTGAAAAGTGACAGGAATGATCTTGGCATTTCCATTCAATGCAAATATCCATCGGATAACAATGGTAATTACAGCTCAAGTAGTAATTGTTATACAGTTTGAAAAGCGTAATTTTGGAGGATTGTTATGGCGAGTGTTATTCAAGAATGTTTTCATCAATGTTTAGAAGAAAAAATTTATCATCTGTTGTTGAGGATGCAAGTTATGGGAGTCAAGATCTCAATGAGATGCAATAATTCAACTTTTTGTTGTAAATTTAACGACTTGCAGTTTTATAATAATGTATAATATATTCACAATATAAAACTCACTGCAAGTCGTTAAATTTACAACAAAAAAGTTAATATAAAAAACGCAGATCGTTATGGAACAAGACATCCAAGGCAATAGTTCACTTACAATGCATTGTGGTACCATTGAAGAGGATGATTCGTCTAAAATATGATTTTCAATTAGTTTCTGATTATTTTCAGGAACAATAAAATCGATTAGTCGCTACAAAACAATTAATTAACTTTGATCTGTGCCTCAATTTCTCCTCCTGAGTTTTTAATTACTTGTTCACATGTCAAACGCATGCGACCACATACTGGAAGGTTATACAACACTGGAGTTAATATTTCGGAGGTCAAAAGTTAACATCTATAGGAGCGACGGACCACCTACGATTGTAAGAATTGAAAATTGAAGTCAAATACAACAATCGATTTTCGAATGGTCACTTTCAATGTTGTAAGACAAGGTTTGAATTGATTTATGAATAATTTTTACTCTATTTTTCAACTAGAGCCTAGACTGAGAGACTATTCTAGAAGAGGCCACATAGTTAAAATGACTCATTCATTCTGCCATCGGGCAATTCATCGATAAATGAATTATTTGTTCATTCTTCGATGGCGGCTCCAGGACTTTTGTAAGAGGACAACATAAAGGTCGCTTAATGTACTTTCCAAAGATTGCGTCACCTGAAACCAAGCTCAGTTTATGTTTTCCAAACACGCGAAAAATGATTCAAACAAGCTATCAATTACATTATAAAATTATTGAAAATATTGCTTTAGGACAGAGAAGTATTGATTGTGAGCGGGACCTCAATGACTAACAATAAATTTATTTAATTGCTAGGGAGTGGACAATGCTGTGGTTGCATTGATGTTCAACAACCAAGAATAAATAAGGAACTGGGAAGAAAAATACAGTTTGTATTCCATATAAAAATTGATTCCTTTATGTTTAACGTATCAATAAAATAATTTTGAGGAACCCTACTGTGAGCTTCAACAATAATTAGCCAATTAATTAACAACAATTCTTAGGTATTATGTTATAGTGTTGAAAAGAGGTTCAACAACAATTAATCTCTCTTTATCCTTACTGCTGTCCTATTAATGAAGCATTTTTGAAAAAATGTCGAGAATACTAAATGATCAGAAAGTTGAATATAGTTTATAAATTGAATATTTAAAAAATAATAGTTAAAATTGAATATAGGTTTTTTATGCTCAAATTATCAATTTATTTTCTGTGCTGATTGGCTCTGTCCTAACTCTTAAGCCGCGTCTCCACCAACCGAACATGTCTGCTGAACGTTGTTGGCAAATTCAAAAAACGGGCAAACATTAAACATATGGGTCACCGAAGATGTTCGTGAGTTCAGTTGTTCAAATGTTCGGTCTGTGAGCGGTCGGTGAGTGACGACCAACAACAGGTTCCCGCCACTATTCCCACCACACCGATCATATATTATAATGTTCGAGAAGGCGTCCACACCAAACCAACTCCAAAAAATGTTCGGTGACATCAGCTGATTCCAGCGAACACTGTTCGCCGAGCATGTTCGGTTGGTGGAGACGCGGCTTTAGCGAGAGTACGAACGCTGCCAGCAAACCTCTTACATTCATTCACACATTCGAGTTTCGTAACTCTAAATTTTTAAGAAATACTTTTATTGCATGAAATATTATAAAATTATTAATTTTCAATTATTATTCAAATGTTTAGCCTAATATATCATCAACTTATTGATTTTACATCGATTACACTTCTCATAATTATTCCATAAACATCCTTTTTGTAAAACATACAAATCGTTATTGAATAATTCTCATAACTGGTCATGTAATCAAGGTGGCAGTGTCTCTATGACCCTAGCGAACATTTGCGACACCACCTATCAGTACTTTCGATAATTTCTCATACAAATAATATTATAAAAAATATTCTTCTAAATTCACCATTATGATACCCTGGGTTACTTGGAATTTTTTTCTAGTACATGTTCATTGGGCTAGTGCATGACGCATGTTCAATGGGCTTGAAAAGTCTAACATTTTTAACAGTTGATTATCAATGAACAAACTACAAAACTTCAATGAATTATTAATTTTATACTACAGATAAATAAAAATTGTAATAAGTAATAAAATTCATTAAAAACGTGTGCTGAGAATTGAGCTAACAATCCTTTCTTTGAACATGAACAACCAATTATTCTTATTCTTGGACATGATTTGATAATTTTTTAAAGAAACAAGCCAATACAGATATAAACCTAAGAGAAGTTGGCTTTAAAATGCTCTCTTCATAGTCTTACATGAAACTATAGTACATACTCACAGGTCCGCCATGTTCATAAAGCTCACCTGTAACAAAAGATATTTGAAAATAAGTATTTTTAAAATGTGATGATTCCTTATAAAAGTTTTTTCTAGTGCCCAAATATACTGTAACCATTTATTTGTCATGGAAAACATCACAGATTCATTTGTCGTGAGGAAACAAGTCACATTAAAAATAATTTTGTATTATTGGTTTAATAATGTCTTGGGAGATTGAGTGAGACATTGACCAGCTTATTTAACGTGTATTTACTGAGGCTGCACTCAGATGCGAGCTAGCACCAACATTTTTCTGGTTCCAATTTCACTATTTTTTGTAAAAATAGTAATGAGAAGGAAAAACTTCTCCATACGATGACTAGAATCAAATACTATATTGAAATATTATTCAAAATTCTGGTTTGAAAGCCTAAATATCAAGGACTTAGTCAAAATACAGTATTATTAAAGATTTGTCTCTGTCTTTGTCTCTCCACAGAATAATCATCAAAATGAATTGAACTGGAGAGGTGATTTATCAACCTGAAAGCCTATTTTTACTAGACATTTCGTACTTAAATAGCATCATCGAGCAATGAAAAGAAAAGAATGGCCAGCACAGTTCTGAATCAATAAATGAAATAAATTTGAATGAGAGAAAAAGTAAGAGAAAGCTTTTAGAACGTAATCCAATTAATGATTGACGATCGAAGTGTACCACATAAATCGTCCTCATTGGACTACAAGTTCGCTGTTTCTTTTTCTGTTTTATGTAAGTTCTTATTGTGTGGTAGTAAGAGGTAAAAGTGTCACAACATTGAATGGTGTACTGAACAGGCTATAAAATTCGAATGTTCAATTCTTGCTCAATAAAAAAGGAGAGTCTCGGTTGTTTTAAAAATGTTTTATTTGTCTCTTACTATCTCTCAGAGTGTATCTTCTGAATTTAAAACTTTTTAGAATGACTACAATCACTTTTTCAACTCTCTTAATTTTTAATATTAATGCAAGGCAGGACAGTTCATCCCAGATCCTTTCGCCTTCTGATGTAGAAATGATCGATTGCATAATTAAGGGTTCACATAAGGTTTTTTTTAGGATGAAGCCCACATAGGTCTGATACCTATGCGTGGGTGATGAGTTGGATGATGGTGATTGATGAGCTGGCCTACAGTTTTAGGTGGGTTCCGAGCCACCGGGAAGTGATTTTACAGCAGAGAAAAGTGTATTTTTGCCAATCTAATCGGTCACACTTACAAAGAGTGCCTAGGACAACGCAGCTTATCTCTATCTGATCGAACAGATATACCTGCTACGGCTCACGGCTATCACTTCCCTATTCATTTTTACTTCACTTATTTATCCATTTTATTCAATCATTCAAGCCTAAAAACCATAATTCTGTTTCCCTTCTGCTCCTTGATAACGTGGCTTCCCTTCTTACTTGTGCTTTTATAGTGAACTGATGGTTACATGATTATTTTTAGTTACCATGATTTTCATTATAAACTTAAAAACACTTTTGAATGGAAATTGACTCACGTTATGGCGTGACGGCCGTTTCGCTCTGTTGTCTAGAGCATCATCAGACGACCCACAGTACACTAGTGTATTGCCATAACGTGAGTCAATTTCCATTCAAAAGTGTTTTTTAAGTTTATAATAAAAATCACTTTTATTAAAAATCTTTAAAAATCACACGAGTGTACTGTGGGTCGTCTGATGATGCTCTAGACAACAGAGCGAAACGGCCGTCACGCCATAACGTGAGTCAATTTCCATTCAAAAGTGTTTTTTAAGTTTATAATACATATTAGTGGAAACAAGATGGATCTTCAACATCACCATGATTTTTGTTATATTATTTTCTAGTTTTATTGATAGTTGTATTGTTTTATATTTTGTATCCTTTCCATTCTCTCTAGCTTTATCTCAGCAGTAGCCTATGTAAGCTTTGTTACAATCTAATCGGTCACAGCTAAGAGTGCCTAGGACAACGCAGCTTATCCCTATCTGATTGAACAGATACCAGATTACCAGCTACGGCTCACGGCTATCACTTCCCGTAGGAAGTGTTTGATCACATAGGTATATTTAGCATTGTGTAGACTACATAATTGTATGTAATCAAAGGTTTTACCAAACTGCGAGTAAGTAGTAAAATGTGTGAGCTATCAACCAACTTTTGAAACATCTTCAACCATTTTTATAACAGACTAATGACTTATCGAGACTGGTTACACAGAAAGCAATGAAAATGCACATAAAAGTTTTGAGAGTATGGAGAATCATTTCTCGTGAGACTGGATAGTTTATGAATTTAATTGTGACTTCAATTGTGTTCTTTTCCAGAAAATTGAAAAAAATTCATACAGCAATTTTATCAAGCCATTTGATAGCACTTAATCACTTAATATGTTGTTCACTAATATTATAATAATTAATTCAACAATTAATTCAAAGTTCGTACAGCAATTTTATTATTTGATGACACTCAATCACTTAATATGTTGTTCACTAATGTGATAATAATTAGTTTAAAAATAAATTCAAAACTGTATTAATAATACAGCTAAAAAATAAGCTGTGATAACAATTAATTTAAAAATTCATTTAAAGCTGTATTAATGCATAGAAAACTTGTAAAAAATTACATAGAGATTCACTCAGAAGTCTTCTTATATTAATCGTAGTAGATATGTAAGCAAATATATAAGCTAATCAAGTTAAGAGATTCAGTAAGTAGAGCCAAAATTGTATAAAAAAGTTATTGTTTACTTTCAAGGGATGTGGGAAGCCATATAACTAACAAGTTTTCTAAAGAGTGCAGGGTTTTCTCAAAAGTATTTACTATATTTTTTATTATTATAGTATAGTTTTATTATTATATAAATTAATAATTTTATAGTTTATAGTGTTATATACTAATGTACTCTCACAATTAATCCAACAGCTTTCGGTTACCTAGCGGTTTCGGTTAAATGGCTTATTGCTATTTAGGATTCCACATTCGGAAGCATTAGTAGACATCGAATATAATAATTATGGTATAATAGCAAGTAAAAATATAAGAACTTTGGAAAATTCACTCAGCATGAAACTCCACTCTATTCAGATGAAAATTACTTGTAAATCTGTAACCCATTAATTATTCTATTGTTAATGGAGATCACATCTGTAATCTTTTCACAATTGCACATTTCCTGCAATGCATTTCTGCAGTATTTATACAGTTCAACTGCGAAAAACCCGCCCAGAAAGGATAGAATTCTTACGGAACCTGGAAAGTAGTAGTTCTGGTGGCATGCACATGTTTACCGTTGTCCTTTACCTGTCCAGGACGCTTCTCGCGTCAATCAGACGGGCCAAGTCCAAGTTCTAGTAACTAAGTCGAAGTTGCATCAACTAAGTCCAAGTTCTAGCAGCAACTGTCCACATTTGTCACCATATTCGGCTAGCGTCGGGTCATTAAAGACCTGACCAATCAAGCGTCTGGCTTTCCTCGCCTCTAGCGAGTCCTACTGGCTAGGTTACAAGGAAGCAGACGCTTTGTACTGAGCTACTGACTACTCCATTTTCATTCAATCAGCCCACCATCTGGTCAACGCATTATATCAATTGTATACATTCATAATTTATTATCAAGTGACCTACGTAATCGAAAACTTAATTTGAAAAACGTAATTGCTCCCAGCTATTGAAATGAACGTATTGGACTCAGTTTGACTCAGGCACTCAGAGGTGGTGCAATTAGAAACTCCTGAGCGCTCTTTGTAAGTGACCGATTGGATTGGCCAGCAAAAAATACTCTGTTCTCTGCTGTAAAATCACTTCTGAATGGTTCGGATTCCACCTAAAATTGTAGGTTCAACTCATCAATCACCATTCATTACCTACGCACAGGTCTCAGACCTATGTGGGCTTCATTCTCCGGAAAAAAGGGGGAAAAAGAATCGGTTAGAGCGCTTATCTCTGGCTGACTGCTACTTCTGCGGTAACGGGCTCGACTCTCTTCCAGCCTGGCACATCAATTTTGAGTTAGCCTATCATCCACTCCATGAGCTACGCACAAGTCAGCCTCATGTGTCAGTTTCATCAGATGAACCATTTTTGCAGCCGACTCGAAACCACGTTAGTATTGTTTTGAAAGCTATGAGTAAGTTTAATACATGTTTCTCGAATAAATGCTATGAAATCACAAAACCTAGGAATTAAAAAAAATCCTCTTCTGATCATTTAATAGTTAATGGGGGTAATTCGTACGCCATTATCAGACAGTTTCTAACTGCAGAAGGGGTGAAATGAGCTATTTTCTAGTACGGTATATTAAACACATTCCAATACAAGTTAGTTTGAAGTAACTGAAATTTCAACAAACTGACAAATATACAGAAACAGAATTTGTCAATTTCGAATTCCTCAAAGAGCTATTAATGTATACTGAAGACTCCCGCAATGGCGGATATAGACAACAGCATTGAATAGCTGATGGTAATCGAAGAATACTATTGTACAAAAATATTAGTCACCACCGGGAATCAAACCGTGGACCTCCCAATTGCCTGCTGGTCGGGGTTTACTGACCTTTTTTTTGTGAGATTGATCCTTTTTTCTATTTTTTTTAACCAGTAAAATCTCCGATTTGTGGAGGGGCGGAAGTGGTCATAGCTCTCCTGGCCCCCTCTTTGGGACCGCTTTTGTTCAACTACAAATTACTCCCAGAACAGATTAACAAAATGAAGGAAAAACAGATCTGGTTTATGTGATGCTCAAACTTCCATGATATCTATAGTTTATATATAGTTATTTATATATAGTTTATCTATACATTTAACTATGCACGAGCATGAGCTGCAGTAATGACTGAAGTAATCCATTTGCTCCTTCTCCATATCCGCATGGAATCATTCGAAATGCATTCTGTTAAATATTATATAAGAGATAAACGGAATGCTCAAGGCCACAGTGTTGTTGCTTTTGAATGCTGAAGAACAAGAATGCGATCAGAAAGGGCGTGGAGCGTGGAGCGAGGAGTTTTGAAGACCTTAAAAGCAAAAAATGTGGATCAATGCCGTCATGTGCAACATAGACAAGCTATAAATAGCAGTTGAAACCACCAATTTCATCAACTGCTTCCAATCAGGTGAACTTATTCTATTTGGTAGACATTCTTTGATATGAGTGTCATATTTCTGTGGTTTGTTCGTGGAGTTGGCTTGTATTACAATAGTCAGGAATGAAAAAGCAAGAGTTATAGTCAAACATAAATAAATTAATAAAAACTTGAAAAACTTTTTTAAGTGGAAATATGACTCACGTTTATGGCGTGTTGGCCGTTTCACTCTGTTGTCAAGAGCATCGTCAGACGACCCACAGTACACTCCACATAATTTCCACTTGAAAGTGTTTTTCAAGTTTTATTATATATTAGTGGAAACAAGATGGATCTTCAAAATCATAAATAAATTGTTGAAAATTTTTTGCTAGTGGATTTAACGCTTATTCGTGTACATATTTGTGAGTACAGTATATCAAACAAAATTAAATTTTATTTTCCAAATATGAGTGATATTCAATCTATTATTATGCCTAATTATTAGCTTGGAATGCTGGAGCTATCGGTGATGATTTTATCTATTGGAGAAAAACTCAGCTGAGAAGTTGGAAGTGTCTAGTTAAAAAAATGAAAATGTCTAAAATGGCTAGTTAAATGTCTAGTTAAATGTTTAGTTAAATATCTAGTTAAATGTCTAGTTCAATGTCTAGTTAAATGTCTAGTTACATGTTTAGTTAAATGTCTAGTTAAATGTCTAGTTAAATGCCTAGTTAAATGTCTAGTCAAATGTCCAGTGTAAATGTCTAGACATATTATAGAGAAGAGAATGAATGAAGAACGTACCATATCTAGTAAAACTAAAAATTACATTAAAAATTTATGTGTAATTTTTGCAAACTCAAGGCCCTTAAAATGGTACTTTAATATTAAAATAAAGTTGGAAGATTGTTACAGCAGAATAAAATATGAAATCAACTATGAGAAGTTCTCCCTTGAATGTTTTTAGAAATCAATAACATTATTACTAGTGAATTTTTATAAATTACATTTTTTATTCGAAAGAAGGAGAAAGTAATTTTTTTCCAAAACTGTCTACAACCATGATAATTTTACAATTCTCTTGTTTTAATGAGACTGATATAATCTAAATGATTTTCTCCAATTATTAGAAATATGATTGGGGAAAAATATCTTCTGCAATTCTCATTAATCACAAAGATATATAATTTTTTATTTCATTTCATTTATTTACACGCAGTTTCCAAAATACAACTAACAATACAACATATGGATACAATACAAAATGGGAAAAAGTGGTTGGGTAACCTCATCGAAAAATCGTGTTAGGCACCATCACGTTAAAAAAAAGAAAGAAAAGCCTAGAGCCGATCTAAACGTATAAAATAATACTTGAATGAACATGTTTAAAAGTATAGATAAAAATATTAAAGAGTATTTAGAAATAAACTGTTCCTTTACAAACAAATAATGAACGACAATAAGGTAGTATCAATACTCGTTATTACATATTGTTTATGTAATAAGAATATTTTAGTAGTAAATCTTTACGTTTCCTCAAGTTGGTTGAGGAAACTATGGTTAATAGCTTAACTATGGTTAATACTTAACCATTTTCTTATCGAAACAAGAAATCAACATCATGTTATAAAAACAACCGACTTCAATTCTCTGAGAAAAATAACTAAATTTAAACTTGAGGATACGTAAATATATACTACAAAGATATTCTTATTATTAACTTTTCATGTGAAATTTAACGACTTGCAGTCGTTAAATTTCACATGAAAAGTTAATATTAACAACGCAGTTCGTCATGGAACAAGAAATCCAGGAATATTCTTATTACATAACAATATTTAATAACGAATATTGACTATTGACTATAATAATTTTTGTAGTTTATATTAAAGTTCTTAGCACTGGTGTTCTAAAACATCTATTCGCATTTTTTGTGGAAAGGTCCATTTGAAAGCATCAAATGATAAAAATTTTATTTGGTTCAACGCCTAATACCTCTGGAAGAATCTACGCTTAAATTGAGTCATGGGAACGTATGGAACCATTGATTTTCAATCGATAATCCAAATAGAACAGCGAGCTGCTAAAAAAAAGCCACAGCGTAACTAGAGATGGCAATAATTTAGTTCTACAGGAAGCAATGATTTGGATTGAGGAGTTCGGTGGTTCGAGGATGCGACGCGAACTTGCACGGTGCTGGGATCCGGTCCACTTGCCTCTGGACCGGGAGATCGGTTGACACCAAATAAATTAACCGGTCCGAGGCCCTGAGAATTTAATAGACACAAAAATCGGTCACTGAGACTCTCTTCAAGAGTCCCACAGACGTCGGGGCATCGCTTGCTCAACTGTTGACTGTGCGGCAACTATCACTGTACATCCAAACTTGGTTGTCTACAAGGTTTATGATTCACAGACCGTTAGATCATATAGCTCAATCGTCGTTCACAAAAACCCGCAGACGATCGGATCATATAGATAATAAAAATTCCAGTATTTTCATCCAGGATATTAATAGATCCTGTCCACTTCTATATAAATACCGACACAATGTGTTTCTCTTTCCTGACTTGAATATCAAATAACAATCGGTTTGACAGTCACTTTGTCAGCCGCCAAAGATAATTAAAGTAATAGGTTGGTTGAGTTTTCTTATGTACTATCATAGGAGACAAACACGCTGTTTCTCTCACACTTCCAATTAAGTTAAAAAAAAGACGTTACAATACTAGTAGATATGAATATTTATATAATTTCATGTATCACAATTATTTTTATGTACCAAATCTACGATAAGTTTTCATGTACCATGATCCACGTTCTCGAATATTTTTTATTTGAGGATGAATCCCACATAGGTCTGAGATCTGTGCGTGGGTAATGAATTGGATGAAGGTGATTGATGAGTTGAACCTACAGTTTTCGGTGGGTTCCGAACCACGGGAAGTGATTTTACAGCAAAGAACAGAGTCTTTTTCGCTGGCCAATCCAATCGGTCACTGTTACAAAGATGGCCCAGGTGTTTCGTAGCTTATCTCTGATTGAACAGATATCTGCTACGGCACTCGGCTATCACTTTCCTAAATGATTGGAGGGAGTATGGGTAGTAAAAATAATAATAATAATAATAATAATATAATAATAATATAATAATAATAATAATAATAATAATAATAATAATTATAATAATAATAATAATAATAAGCGTATGGCTTTTACTGGTGGTATGGGTAGTTCCACCTCGCAGTTTGAGTCATGTTATGGGGAATCCCCTATTTTAGGTGGTTCGGTAGTGACGAGACGTGATTTATAATGACTTCTGGGAACAAATAACTCACTGTAAATTATGATGTATGTAACTTTTTCAGTAGATTCATCAAAAATTTAATAAAGAAACAATGAAGAAGCTCGAATGCTCCCTGTTTTGTAGCGTTATTTTATATTTACAACGTTTTGTCGAAAAATGTTCTACATCCTGGTAATGTGAACATAATATGAGTCATTTTTGTATTAAATATAAAGCGAAATGGTGGCAACTAATTTTCAGAAACTCATAATGTTTATTGCACAGATTTAGGCCCTATAATTATTATGTGAGCTTAGAATTAGAATTTAGTAGAATTTAGTAAAGTCTGGGAGAAAATACTTCCAACACAGAAAAAAACAGCAGAGAGAGAGGTCCGATGCTCTATCCCTTACAATTCACTACCACTACACAGCAGTATTTACTCCATTCCTCACAATGACAACAGAAAAGTGGCAATGCGCATTCCACTGTGCGCAGGTTCGAATCTCCTCTCTTCATCCAATCCTCCTTTTTTTTTTTGTAGATTACGTCTTGGAGACTCCAGTTAAGGAGTATAAGACAAGTCAGATCAACAATATTATACACTAGATACCATAATTACTTCAATTAGTTGAGGTGAGGCTTAATTTTGATGTGAAAGGAACTCTTGTACACTATAAAAAGCTTTATCAACTAAATATTTCTTCAATTGTTTTTTAAATATTTCTATATTTTTAAGACTCTTCAAAAACTGCGGTAGCTTGTTGTAGAATTTCCTACCAATATAACTAGGTTTTTGTTTGAATAAGCTACTATTGTGACTCACCAAGTGATAATCTCCTCGGCTTCTTGTATTATAATCATGTACATCAAGATTTTTGTTAATATCATTCGTTTTTACATATAAAGTAGCTTCATACACATATAAGCAGGGTACATTTAGGAGACCAAGTATCTTGAACAACGGCCTACATGAATCTAATCTATTTACTCTTTCTATACACCTAACCGCTTTCTTTTGGATCTTAAACACCCTATCAAGATTTTGTTTTGATGAATTACCCCATACTAAGATAGCATACCTAATATGTGACAGTAAGAGCCCATGGTAAGCTGTAAAAAGTAACTTTTTGTCATTCAATCTAGCGAGCTGTCGCAGGACAAATACCCCAGATGAAATTTTACAACATATTTTCTCAATGTATGGAGTCCAGGTCAATCGTCTATCCAACATAACACCTAGAAATGCAATTTTTTCTTCCTGGTCTAATTGATTATCGTTTACAAACACGTTTATAGCCCTATCTTCATTTAAATTATGTTTGTTTTTGAATTGAAAGTCATCCTGACTATGATACAGAGCATCTGTGGTGGTGGAACATTGCTTCCCCAATTCCATGTTGGAAGTATTTTCACGCCGGCTTTAGATAAAAATTATTGAGGAGAAACAAACTATGACTATTAATAATATTCCATTGTAATTTTCAAGAAAATAATTTTCTTGAATCAGACTTGATAAAAGTATCAAATTTCTTCTAAGGATTACACGACTGTGCGTAATTAATATTCGATTACATTGTAGAGCCTACGTTTCACTTCTACAAGGCAGCTTGGTTTTGTTGGAAATTCATCACCATGGTGAATGGCTGGGGTTTTACAACTACTTACAATCCTGTATTGTATTTTTAGAAGGTCAGTTTGTCATAAAAAATTATATTGCTCTGAGCGATATTATGTAGCTATTATTGCATCAATTGATAGTATCGACAGTAGCCTATATTGATACTATTGATCGCTTTTTAATCACTAGGCTGGTAACAAGTTTATAACAATGGACATGGACACACTAGATAATGATGTCATATGCAGCCTCTATCCATGTCTATAAACTAGCCATGGGCTGATCTAGGGCATTTTTAATGAAGGCATTTCAGGGACATAACTACGATAGATGGGTGGTGACTGGGGGCACAGTTTTTTTGAGGTTGACGACGTATATTCTCAAAAATAATATCACAACTGTGACCTATTTTAATCATTGTAATGTGTCTACTTCTACAACAATAATCATAATGAGGACTAATATCCAACTAATGTTACTTGATAAATAAATAAATTAATCAATCAATAAATGAATAAATCAATTAATCAATCTATTAATAAATATATTTTCCAGACACATATTTTATACAGAATGAACTTTTACTGAATATATTTTATCGGCTTTCTTCAGTCTTCACATAATATTCTATGGGAGTCCAGCAATAGGCTATGCTTAAAAAACCTTCTTAGACTTTTTCAATATTTTCTCTAATACAATTAGCCCAGCCCCGATAATTGAATTAGTATCATCCCTTTTCTTATAAGATTATAAGATCATTCCTTTTCTCATGAAACAATGAGAAAGGTGATCAAAATTAATCATTTCAACACCATGTACTCCACTGTGATTTGATGATAGAAATTTGATGATTTGGTAACGTAAAGGTGAAAAAATATATTTATTGAAGATCAGTATAGATAACGCCATCATTAGTTTTATAACAGCATGATCATCAGATGCCAAAAAATTCGATGGGAGAATGGGCATAATGTACTTTTTTTATTGCTGATGATGCCCACATGAGTACGAGACTTGTGCGTGGGTAATGAGGTGAACGATAACACATAGATGCCAGACGGATGAGCGGGATTCGAACCCACGACCGCTGAATGGACAGCAAGTTGAAGTTGTGATGCCCTAACCAACTGCGCTAAGCGGCCCTTATTATAACTTAATATAATAACTTAACTTATAACTTACCTTAACTTATAATAACTTAATATCTTATAACTTAAGAAGAACCATATAATCATCGTGTATCAAGACAAAAAAAAAATTATGGTCCTGTTATTATTGGCTATATAGATGATGCTTGAGACGATGAGTCTATCAGTCAAACACTTAACTATTCAAGGCTATCTTCACGTTTGTTACCGTTACCTACCTGTGAACGGTTATCACTCCTACACAACACTCACACACTTACACACGCTCATACCTACACTGTAAACATCGTCCTGAATGATCACTGTCTCGAAACGGGCAAGGTCGCCTTCCTGCACTCTGACCATTGCTTTGACAGTTAAACCTTTCTTCAAGGGCGATTAGCTACTGAAATACAGTTAATGTAGTTATGATGAAATGAGCCACATAATTGAGGGGGCCATCTGTGAATTAAATCGTTGAACGGCGTTTCGTGCAATACTTCGTCAAAATTTGTAGCTGGAAAGTTGGTGAGGGGAGTCACAAATTTGGATTTTTATGATTTTTTTTAAATTCTTTACAAACTGTTGTAGCTTTAATACAGAGCAGGGAAGTTTGGGGGTCACGAATTTGGGAAGTGATAGCAAAGTGCCGTAGCAGATATCTGTTTAATCAGAGATAAGCTACAAAACTCCTGGGCGCTCTTTATAAGGGTGACCGATTTGATTGGCCAGCAAAAAAGACTATTTTCTCCGCTGTAAAATCACTTCCTGGTGGCTCGTAGCCCACCTAAAGCTCTAGGTCCAACTCATCAATCACCATCATCCAATTCATTACCCACACACAGCTCTCAAACCCATGTGAGCTACATCCTCCGAAAAAAAGAGAATTTGGATCTCGATGATCTTTTTTATACTTCTTCACAAACCTTAGTAGCCTTGATACTGAGCTGGAAAGTTTGGGGTTCACATATTCGGATCTTGATGATCTTTTTTTCAGGAAATTGCCCTTTACTCCTTCTTTCTAATCTCCAGTATAGGCTGAACATGAAGTACGACTTACAAGAGAAAAGCTAAGAAGGAACTTTGAGAAGGGGGGTGGTGCAAGAGCTGCTGACAACCAAATTTTAAATAATAGAAAAATGAAGTAGAATTTATTTAGATTCTTTAATATACAAATATAATAAAAACAAAATCAGAACCGACCAAAAAAGAGTTGAATTCTGTATATAATCGATACCAAATAATCAAAATGATTTGAACATTTTTGTGCATACAATTTAAGCCTAGGGCCTAGAGAACTTTGTAAACTTCTGAATAACTACAATGAATTTACTGCTCTATTCACTCTGAAGGCTATCACCAAATTTAATGTTAACAATTTATCAACTTTTGCTATCATCTTGCTAATAAAGATGTAGGTGTAGGCCTATCACTTAAAGTTAAAAAACTATCGATTGAATCTATTGCTGCTTTTTTTATTGCTGATGATGCCCACATGAGTCCGAGACTTGTGCGTGGGTAATGAGGTGAATTATAAGACATAGATGCCAGACGGTGGAGCGGGATTCGAACCCTCGACAGCAAGTTGAAGTAGCGACGGCCCAACTAATTGCGCTAAGCGGCACGCTTAATACTATTCCGCAGAACGTTACTGGAACTGGACAAGAAAATCCCGAAAAGGTAGAAAAATAAGAATAATAAATGAAAGTTTGAATAGACTGTTGTTGACCCCAGACGAAGTAAACCAGATTAGCAAATTTAATGAACGAAATTTAAATGAATTCAATTGATACGTTCCAATATTATGTTGTAAGTAGTCTACAAGTGAATATTATGTAGATCTGTAAGTGAATTTAAAATCTGTAATGTTTTCCATGACGAAATACTTGATAAACAATCTAATATCAAAACTAACTGTATTTCTATTTAATAAATGATTTTCACTCACTTTTACTGGAGATACTGAAGGAATGTATTTCACTTCTAGAGAAATACAGTGTCAGTTTTGATATTAGATTGAATTTAAAAATTCTAAATACTTTACAATGCTTGTGACTTTTCCTCCTACTTTACAATCAAACTTTTCAACCCACAAGTATAATGGGAGTTACAATAAACAATAATATTGTCAGTCAAGTTTGGTGATACTGCATTATTGCAAAACACTTGTAAATTTATTACCCACCAGCCCTATACGGAAGTCATCAACTGTCACACACTATAATTTATTTATAATTGCTGTATCCAATAACAATAACAGCTGTAAATATATTCTTTTCATTGACTGTTCTTTATTTTTTTCCAACATTAATTGTCATAATCCTGAAAGTTTTATATTTATTGCCGGTCATTGAACAGCAGTCTCAATGTTGTTGAAAATTGTTCTCGCCAAGGAGGTGACAAATAGATTTATCATTATTAGTTGCGGCTAAATTCTCATTAAAGTTTGATTGGATTTTTAATGGCTGCTTTCTCTACACAGTATTCAAGCTTTTACTTGTTTGCCATTCACTTTTACTAGTTTCTCTCTCTGATTTAACAGAATATTCACTGTGTTAGTGTGATGCAAATGGTTATTAACTGTTACCAAGTAACAAAAAATATCTGTCTTGTTACTTGGTTACTTCTATCCTCACAGACAGAAGTACTATAAATGATAAATAAAGGTTTAAATACCTGCGGTTTGGTATCCAATAATTATTGTATTCATTACCGGTATCAACCCTTCTGTGGGGTCATCATCAGGTGGTTGTGGGCGTTGTTGTGTCATCGCTGATAACGTCCACAACCACCTGATGATGACCCCACAGAAGGGTTGAAACTGGTAGTGAATACAATAATTATTGGATACCAAAACGCAGATATTTAAACCTTAATTTATATTAACTGGTATCCGGAGGCTAAAGAATCCAATATAAATCATACGTTCTGCTTTATAGGCTAATTATTGAGTCAAGTGTTACAGAAATATCCTTGTACCTTTGAACTAACAGAAAGAATAGTAAGTATTTTATTTAGTCTTCAGAGGTGATGAGATAGATAGATAGGAATTTATTTGTTAATTGCCACTATAGGCTTGTCGCCTATGGTGACAGATACATATTAAATATACAAATGCAGAAAAAAAATAAAACAGATACATGGAACATAAAGACAAAATAATAAAATTCGTATACATAAACTACAGCTGCGATATTGAATTGGCCTTGAAAAATTATAGCTCCTCATTCAAAAAATTGAAATGTCTGTATTTAAATTTTTTATAAGAAGGTTAAAATACAATATTCAATGGTAAGAGAGATATATCCAGAGATTAGATTAGATTAGATTATCTTTCTTTATTCATATAAATTTACAAATTATGCATATGAATGATTATAAACAAGATTATCAACATCACATAGATACTATAGTGAACTCAGATAATGTTTTTTTTATAGTGCAAGATATTATATACAATGATCTCATTTGTACGATATTAACTATGGTAATGACAATCTGAGTGATGCAATTACATGAAATGGCGAAGTTTGGACAAAGATTCGTCCATTCTTGACACTTAACCAGAGAGAGAGAGAGAGAGAGAGAGAGAGAGAGAGAGAGAGAGAAATATATATGAAATATAAATGAGAGAGATATCCAGCACAAGTGTTGAATAACATTTGTTCCTCTAATAAGCGACATGAAGTATTATGAAAGAAATGCTTATTCTATATAAATTTAATTTAATAGAAAGATTAAAACATGGCATCTCTCTTCTTAAGTAACTTAATTGAGTAAGTAACTCAACTTGGTTTGCTCGGTTTGATGCTCTCATGAGCGTTTCCGTTATCCAAGCCTGATACAAAATTGAAAAAATGAAGTTGTTGAATAATAATAATAATAATAATAATAATAATAATAAAGACAAAATGTAACTGGTTCAAACAAGTTCAACTTGATTCTAATGAATTTAATAATAGAGAGAATACAATCAAGAACACTGTACATTTAAGAAATTTGTTGAAAGATGAAAATAGAAGATTGCAAGAACATCCGAAAGCTAGAAGAGGTACTGTAGTATCAGAAGAGAGAAGAAAGACAACATCAGAGAGAATGAAGGAGTACTGGAAAAAGCGGAAAGAAGCATAAAAAAAAAAATATTTATTTAGCAAGAATAATATGAGTTTTATATTTTTATAGGGTAGACTAGACTATATCATTTGGATACATATTATTCTCATCGTCATTCAGGTCTTATCAAATGATGTAAAATCAGTTTGATGAAACTCAGTTTGCTCATCATTTTGTTTATGAATTTATATAAAAATGTTTAAAAAAACTATTAAACTATGCCACTTCATTCCGAGACATATTTAACCAAGAAACCGAAGTAACTCACACTTACTCTAATTTTCTAGATTGTAGTGAAGTATTGCTACTCATAATAATGGCAAACAAAGAGGATACAGAAAGGATATTTCACGTTTCATCCACGTTTCCCAGATCAAACATGGAAATATTTCGTTGCTATAAACACAAAGACTTCCGAGTTTATGTCGTGATTCGTGAATGGTTTCCCATCAAATGATTGGGAAATTATCAAATGGTTAAAACATTATAATGAATATCATAAATTATAAATTATTATGATTATAAAATCACCACCTTATTAAGATCAAGATAGCAATACGATATCCTTGAAGCTCTTCAATGTATATCAACTCTAACAACTTATCAAACAATTATTTTAGATTCAGGTTTTCTGGAGCGATGAGTAGAGCGTCAAAGTGTCAGAAATAGACGGCTGTACTCGATTAAATTACAAAATTGTGGGAAAACTCGAAGCGGTTCCTTCCTCACAGTCTTTGTTTCGTCTTTAAATTCAGTTCACTGTATCAGTGAGCGTTTTGTTCCAGTAGAGGTGCTTCTTACTAAGACTATAATCTAGCTTGGGAACCACAGCTCTGCTCTTATTAGGGATGAACAGTAATGAAAACAGTTAGCTGGCACTGACAATTCAATTGAATCATCGTTCTGCTAACAAATGATTCAATGATTGAAGGCGCTAAACGGTGGTAAAGTGGGTTAGATTACTGGGTGATTCTAGTTTTGTCAACAGTATCAGCCATTATCTGTTTTCACGGTCTAGCAAAATGGCTCTGTATAAAGTTGGAATTTTCCCTATTAGTATTTTGTGATTCTAAAGGAGAATCGTATACTATTTGAAATCAAGATGTAAAAATGGAGACGTTCTTATATGAGAAAAAATTTAGAAGTTTTAGATGAGAAAAAATTAAGATTTTTTTATATGGGAAGTTTTAGATAAGAAAAAATTAAGATTTCTTCGTATATGGGAAAATAAAACAAACCTCTCCTAATAAATTTGAAAGTTGGTTGAAGTAGCCCTCCAAACATTCAACTCAGACTCCAAGCTAAGCTCAGAAGTCTTTCTAGGGGAGGATATCTATATTATCAACTGAGAGAATACGGTTGGAATATACAACCTTTAAAAAGCTGATTAATACGGTTTCAGGGTACTTTGAAAATTTTGGTGGAAATTCCCTTTTTTTAAATTTTGGGGTGAAATTCTCTTTTTTTGAAATTCCGCGGTAACGAGACCATTCTCTGATTTTTTAGAATCTGATTCTGATAGAATCTTTTATGGCGAATATCCACTCTTTTATGGACAATCTTTATGTTTTTTGTTTTTTTTCTCTTTTATATCCAATCTTTTATGTACAGTTTATCCACTCTTGACAGTCTGACATTGTATGAAAAAAATCTTTTAGAAGTGTTTTCATGGGATAATAATAACATTTGATTTTTCTATGAGCAGAAAAACCAAATAGAAGTACCGGTACTTAAATCCTAGGAATTGCATGTGAGAGCAAGCAATTCCATCATTGGTGAAGTAGCCAAGGATACGTTCAGGCATAATGAAGCCACCAATATTAATTCTAAAAAAGTCAGCCTTGTGTCGTGAGATTCCAGATTATGGGAAGAAAAACAACATGAAACTAAGTAAAACAATGGCTAAACGACGTATGATGAAAATATATCTTATAATAATTTAAAATTAATAAAATGGTGATAGCTAGAATAACACATTGGTTAGAAAGAAGATATAAGCATAATAAAATAATTATGTGTTTTCAATATGAAACATATATAAAACAAAACTGAAATTAAAAAATCGTATGAGAAGGATTCTAGCCTGCATCCTCAATACTAATATTACGGAAATTTTAATGATAAGTTATTAATACCGTAGTAACAAAATGAAAAAATTGATCCAGCATCTCAATTAACAGAGCATGTACTGTATGTAAGTATGATGCAAAATATAATATACATCACCCACACAGAAAATTCTATACATCTTCATCCACAATGATCCCTTACAATAAGGTAAGAGGCTAGTGGAGCAATAAGGTGAGAGGCTAGAGGAGATTATGTATCAGAGTGTCACAAGATAATCAAACACAGATACCGGTTCGCCAATCAATCAACCTTATAGGTTATGTTACATTCGTCGATGTTTGGGCAATAAGCGTGGGAAGATACAAGCCGAAATATCATTGACCTACTTACCATGCAAATATCGTGGTCCTACCGTTGCTCACCAATTTTGTGACAAGCGAAAAAGATTAACTTACAAATCCGTAAATATCAGTAAACTTTCTCAGACCGATTATTGAGCTTTTTCATGTGAGAATGAGAGGTTCATATAGGATTAAGGTTCTATCCTTGATTACAACATAAATGTTTTGAATATAGGATACACTGCTAAGGGTGCTGGTGCGATAGTTTTAGATCTTTCAAGCAATCTGAAATCATCTGAGTTATGGAATAATGGTTGTAACGATAGGATACACTGTTAAGGGCAGTGATGCGATAGTTTAGATCTTTCAACCAATCTGAAATTGCCTTGATTATAAAATAGAAGTATTAAGATAAGATACTCTGTAAAGGCAATGATGCGATAGTTTATACCGTCCTACCATTCTGAAATCGCATCTCCACGTTTTATGTTCACATTCCATGCACAATTTTATTGCTTTTCTCACTAAGAGTATTATTTACCATTTTTCTAGTACTCTTTTGGAACAGATAATATTTTTTATTCTTGATTCTCACATTTTTCAATTTTTTAATGAATTATTTATTATTTGACTATTCTAGTTCAGATAATGAAGATAAATGTAATAATGTAACTTCCCCCAATCGTAAATGTTGTTTTGGGAATGGTTTAAGATTTGAAAAGCGGAAATTTGCTGCAGAATTTTTGAAGTTCATAATTTTCTCGATGAGTAGTTTATGAGTAATTGAATGGTGAGAAGTCCAAAAAAATTAATTACGATGAAAGCTTATTATGGAAGAAGATTAGTATTGCAAATATGAATTAATTTCAACTTATTCAGAAATTTGTAGTACCTTCAGTTTACTTTTGATATAACCAGGTTCAATCTGAAATAGCTTAAGCATCGATTAAAAAATGTTTGAAGTTGGTAACTACAGCAATTTTTAAATATTCAGAAAAATATGCAAAAATGACCTGAAAACACGTTATTTCAAGTGAAACAGCTTCTTTAAATGTAGGATGAATCTGTTGTTTTTCTGAGAAAACTTAAAGAAAAATTAATTCTGAAGAAAAAGTTCCGGATAAATAATCCATCTAAACTTCATAAAATTAGGATGTGAAGTCAATGCGTATGGCTTTTATTGGTGGGGAGACCCTTACGGGTGGTTCTACCTCGACGCTTGAGCCATGTTATTGGCAACATGGTAGACCTACAGTTTAAGGTGGGTTTCAAACAACCTGAAAGTGATTTTACAGCAGAGAACAGAATCTTTTTGCTGGCCAATTCAATCTGTCACACTTACAGAGAGAGCCCAGGAGAGTGTTGCTTATCTAATCTGATTGAACAGATACCTGCTACGGTTCACAAATATCATTATTTTTATTAGGATCTGAATATTTAAATAATCAAAATACAAAAGAATAACAAGCTGGAGTAAACTGTTAAAGTAAAGCTGAAGTGATCTGTGTGTTAATCAACATTTTTTCTTCATTGAGACAATTTTTTCTTCAGTTTTTCTTCGTGGATTGAGAAAGACATTGGTTCATGGCTAATACCAAAAGTAAGTTTTCAAAGTTTTTGTGTAATTCATACTTTTCTTAGTGAGTAGTCACGATAAATTACAATGACATCCTTTTAGGAAGAACAGCGTTGCTGTACCGGATCAAAGTATTAAACCGTAGCTACTGCTTGGGTAAGGTCAGCAATAAACAACAGGTAACGAATTGTAGTGGCAGTCTGTTATTTGGTGCGTATTATCTAGTAACCTCAGTACACAATATGAATACTGAGGATGATCATAGTTTTGCGTCCACAATTTTTCTGATTGCTGTCTTCGGTAAGGCGTTATTCCGTCACGGATAACGGTTATATTTGCGTAGCGGATTGATTCCAATGGTCATTTCGCGTAACTGTTACCCCAGAAAATGTAACGCCATGCTCAGAATGAGAGCAGGTGACATAAAGCGTGCACAAACCACTCGCGGAATCACCTGTTATCATTTTTTGATTTGATTTAACCGGTTAACCGCCCGCTTGCTTTATTCGGATGCTCAACTTCCGGAAAATAACAGCTTACTGTCAGTGCACTCGCGACTAGCATAACTGATTCTGCTGCTAGTTTGTAATGGGCTTTTTTCTGTAGAGTGAGCTCCTGATTACTGTTGTGATGTTCGCATGTATGTAACTATGTAAGCATCGTTCTGTTTTTTGACATCGTACTATGACCGACATGAGGATTTTTGCATTAAGATCTTAAAAAAGAGTTCAATAAGGAGGAGCATCTTCTCCGCTTTCTTTTTCAATTTCTTCAATAACAACCCGAAGGGTTTGGTCTTCTCTTTTTCAAAAATCAGACACTTACCTTCTCCTTTATGATTGTTTCTTCGTCTTTTTCATTATCATCTTCCTTTTCTTCTTATCACATTTTTCTGCTTCTTTTTCTTCTCCTTTTACTCCTAAATTTTCTTGTCCTCTTCCTCCTCTTCCTCCTCTTCCTCCTCTTCCTCCTCTTCCTCCTCTTCCTCCTCTTCCTCCTCTTCCTCCTCTTCCTCCTCTTTCTCCTCTTCCTCCTTTTTTCCTCTTCCTCCTCTTTCTCCTCTTCCTCCTCTTCCTCCTCTTCCTCCTCTTCCTCCTCTTCCTCCTCTTCCTCCTCTTCCCCTCTTCATCCTCTTCCTCCTCTTTCTCCTCTTCCTCCTCTTTCTCCTTTTCCTCATCTTCCTTCTCTTCCTCCTCTTCCTCCTACTCCCAATCCTTTTCCTTGTCCTCCTCCTGTCTTATTTTTCTCCTCCTCCTGCTCCTGTCCTCTTGTAGTTTTTTCTCCTCCTCATCCTGTTTCTTTTTCTTCATCATCTTCTACTTCTTCTTTTTTCTTGTCCTCCTCCTTCTTCTTCCCCTTCTCCTTCTCCTACACCTTTTTTCCTCCTTCTCTTCCTGCTCCTGTCTCCTTCTTTTTCTATTTTTCTACTCCTCGTTCTCCTTTTTCTTCTTTATATCTTTCTACTTCTTCTCCTTCTCATCCCACTCCTTCGCCTTCTCCTTCTCCTCTTCTTCCTCCTCATCATCCTACTCCTTCTCCTCATCCTACTCCTTCTCCTCATCCTACTCCTTCTCCTCATCCTACTCCTTCTCCTCATCATCCTACTCATCATCTTCCTACTCCTTCTACTCCACCTCCTACTCTTCCTCCTCCTCCTTATTCTCCTACTTCTCCTCCTCCTATTTCTCCTCCTACTCCTCCTCCTACTCCTCCTCCTTCTCCTCCTCCTTCTCCTCCTCCTACTCCTTCTTCCACTCCTCCTCCTACTCCTCCTCCTTCTCCTCCTCCTACTTCTCCTCCTACTCCTCCTCCTACTCCTCCTCCTACTCCTCCTACTCCTCCTCCTACTCCTCTTCCTACTCCTCCTCCTACTCCTTCTCCTACTCCTCCTCATCCTCCTCCTCCTCCTACTCCTCCTTATCTTCCTATTCCTACTCCTCATCCTCCTTACTCCTTATTTTTCTTCTACTTATCTCAAATCATTTAGCCCACTACAAACTCTTATACAACAAGGTGATGAATTCTGACAATAGAAGGATTATCCTTACGCAGAAGAAAAAATAGTGGACGATGGAAAATAAGGAGAGAATAAAAAAGGATAAGTAGCAGAAGATAATGCCTTGATTCAGGAAATGTGGCTCACTGGTTGAGAGGAAGGAGGAATGAAGTAGTGCTGAAGGAGATGCTGATCTCCCATAATCCCCAGCGCCCGAAGCTGCCTACACATGATCTTACTTTCTTTTCAGCTTTCACCGACAAAGCAATCAGGATGAAGTGGGAGAGAACGAAAGATATGTGATGATAGAAAGAGAGCCGATTATTCAGGTGTAATGGGGAACAAACTGAGATCATTTTTTAGAGAACCCTATAAATAAATGCATCCAACACCTGTACTTTGTTTACGTGGTATCAGCACTCCCTACTAAAACATTTTTTTTTGAAACTAATTTAAGCAGGAAAAATGATCAAATAAATTGTGTTGCAGTGTGAATTATACATAACAATAATTATTCATGATTTGATATCAATTCATTTCTTCAGTTCTATAATTATAGAATAATATTGAGTGATAGAATTTTTTGAAGAATTACACTCTCTCATTGAATTATTGACACTGTACATGAGCTTTATTGAAAAAAAATGAATAATAAAATATCAAAGAATATATAATATGATAAAGTTAACGACTTTTTTTCGAGGATGAAGCCCACATAGGTCTGAGAACTGTGCGTGGGTAATGAGTTGGATGATGGTGATTGATGAGTGATTGGGGAAGATTCTACGAGATACAAGGATTTGATGGATTTATTACATTGAAATTAAATTATGATAGTAATGTACACAGTGCAACGAGTCCTTATGATTAATTTGTTTGTTGATCTGTCCCTGAGGCTGGAATGTTTTCAATTGCATGGCTTCTAGGTTCTCCATTAATTGTTTTTTATTGAGCACGTACTGATTTGAATGAAACTAATTCTTTTTTGTTTCATACAGTTCATCCTTGTCAATCTATACTGAATCGCTTGTTCAACTGCAAAAGATTTAAACTCATTCAAAGATTATATTACGGCAATGTTCTACATATTCAACTCAATAAACAATGAATTTTATGTTTTTGATATTTTCCTTTCAAGATTGTTGTAACAGTTGCTCTTGACCTCCATCATATCTGAACGTACCTGAGCTTTGATACACTTATGGCCAGTTGCACGAAAGAAAATTAAATTTGACCACCGTAAGATGACGTCATTTGACGGAGCCAGTGCAACTACTTCCCTATTCAGCTCCGTAAGATGTCGTCATCTTACGGTAGTTTAATTTAATTTTCTTTCGTGCTACTGGCCCTGAACATCTTATGTTTAACAGCTTCAGTAATTTTAAAACAACCACCAACTGCCTATACTAAAATTCAAATAATTATATTCTAGATTACATTATGCTAATAGAGCTGGTAGAGGCCTGTACCTAAAAGAGGGTCTGATCTCCACAGACAAATAAACATTCAATAGCGTAAAAAGACAAATCATTTTAAGTTGAATAACTCATAATAAGTTGTAGTTTTTCAACAATGATTGAGCCAATAAAGATTTTATTTATTTGTCTATAATGACTAATGCGAGACACTTTGTATTTAATGAGAATAATAGAACACATATTCAACTTGATTTAAAGTAATGAGGCAAATAACTGCTAACTCAACTATGAGCCAATGGAAAAATGGTGAGAGGAACCCTGCGACACTCCTTCACGACCCTTTTGCCTTTCTATCCAGGCAGAAGACTTACCAAGTCCTGGTCAAAGGCAAACGGCCTTCTTCAACACTCAACATCACGTTGATTCTCTTCGCTGACCTTTCTCAAAGGGTCATCGGGTGAAACGGAACCACGAGCAAAGAAGATGAACAGCTGATGAGAAAGAGAGGAGCATCTTTGGAATAATGTGATCGCGGTTAGAACAAATTGCGTAACATTTTGCCTATCCGACTCCGTCATTTACGTAACAGTTGGCAAAGGAAAGCTGGATGGTCAATTGGAATCTTATTTTTACTTTATACAATGATGATAATGATGATTTTTGGGGGGAAATTTTGTTCCGATTTAATCTAACTCCATATTGCAAACCAAAGCAGATTTAGATCTACAATACAGATATAACATATTGGATACTAGATATTAGATACTAATTTAGATTCTAATCACTAGACACGATGTACCAGATACTTGGTACTAAATTCATGAAGTCTGTGTAATTTGAGGTATAAGCACGTACAAAGGCAAGCGGTTCATGTTTCTTTATTTCTGGTAATGCCCACATGAGTTTGAGACTTGTGCGTGGAATATGAGGTGAGTTAACAGACAAAACATGCCATGCTGAACTATAATCGACTCTGTGAGTTTGAGACTTGTGCGTGGAATATGAGGTGAATTATTAAAAAAACATGCCAGGCTTAACAATAATCGACTCTGTGACAACAGGACTAGCAGAGCTTTAGACGTGGAGCAGGTAGTAACTACACATTTGATAATAGTTTCTCTAGTTAGCGATTTTGAAAATTAAGTATTTATTTGAAAGATATATCTATTGCAATTCCACTAGACAATTTTCTTAGTTTATTTCTGAAAATAACGATTTTCCTGTGCATTATTCCTCGTTTTTTCGAGAGATGTAAAGTATTGTATATTTATCGTATTTTTTGAATTAAATCGTAATATTTTCACCAGGGCAAGCTACGAAGTATTTCTCGCGAACTCAAGGATGGTAGTAGTTGCGATATGAATAAATCAAAAGTTTTAATTATGGTCAATCCTTGAACCTGAAATGACAAGTTGATTCACGAATAAATTAAAGAATGTAACAATAGAAAATTGAAATGCTGAATAAAACTTTCTCAAGCTTATTATTATATTTGAGCCTTTCATTTTGAGCTTCCAACTGAAAAGGAAGAATCTCTCAAAAGGATTATTCCATCAATTTTTCTAGATCGAATAATGATTGAAGGAAAGAAAGATTTGATGGCAAAGCAATGGTTTTAAATCCAAAATCACAATAAAACAGATTATTATCAACTACTTTTTCAACCAATCAATTACTTCTATTATTTTTAAATTTGTAAAATTGTAATAATTAACTGTAGAATGTTCTATAGAAATTGATTGTGGAGTACAGTGTCAGACTTTGTAACCACGATACACAAATAATAGCCGAATGTTCATATTATCGATGGAATCACAATTTCACCTGTTGTGTACAAATAAAAGCCTAATTATGAATTCCAGTCTCATACGATTCCCTCAAGAATGTCTGAGCACCACCAGGCTTTCACTTGAAGTAAATTGATCACCCCATAGTGGAAACTAGGATCACAGAGTTGATTGGGAGACTAGACTAATTGCATGCTCCATTTACTTCCGAAAGTAATTACAATACATCCTTACTCAAGGACTCTGTAAACGTAGAAAGTACTCTAAAATTTTCTAAGGATTTCCGACAATGAGCGAAACTCTTTATCTGCTACACTTTTCCTTGTAATGCAAGTCAAGACATCACTTGGGTGTGCATTACTCGCTACTTCTGGGATTCTCACGACAATGGGAACTACAATAATTACTTTATAATTACCTGTGGACCTGAACTACCAGTATACTAACACCTTCTTCTACACCAGTAAACTATTAAATTCAATATGCCTTTGTGTGCCTTGAGATGGGTATCTTGTGAGACAAATCAGGAAAAAAATGTTGTAGGGAAGTAATAGCCGTGAACTGTAGCAGGTATCTGTTCAACCAGATGGAGATAAGCTACGAACTCTTGGGCCTTCTTTGTGAAGGTGACCGATTGGATTTCCCAGCAAAAAGACTCTATTTTTTGCTGAAAATCACTTCCCGGTGATTCAGAACCCATCTAAAAATGTGGGTCCAACTAAACAATCACCACCCAAATCATTCATCTTGGAAAAAATCTTGTGTTTGTCATTCTCGTATTCTGCTAACAACCTTTGAATATGGGGTGCGAAAGACGGGGAGATTTCAGGAGCAGAATGTGACGTACTTACTAGTTGCGCACGCATCCAGGTACGGCAGAAGCTTCTGAGTGCAGACACATTCAGCACCAGCTGTGAGCAATGACGTCACTTCATTTGCTCGACTACGAGAATGTTTTTTTTTGTAGGTTAAGGTTAAGGAATAAGCGAATAACATCGTCTGACTAGTGACAACTACTTATCTGTTTATCTTTTAATCAAAAACCCTAATAAGGTTGATAATTCTCAACCTGTTGTCTCTTCCTCATTGCAGTTTGTTCATTTACATAATTGATAGTAGGATCTTTTGAGGAATGGAGTTCCTTTGAGTCCTGAGAAGGACTGTTGATTTTCGCACTGGTGTGGCCCTGAAAAGGGCCGTTGATTTTCTATGGAGTTTCGTTGATTTTCCATGGAGGTTAGTTCTGAAAAGGAATGTTGATTGTTTAATGAGTTTGGCCCTAAAAAGGGCCGTTGAATTTTTAACTGACTTCCAAAAGAACAAGATCACTATATTCGACCTGTTTTTTTTATGTTTTTACATCAATCATTCGAACACTATTGAACCAATTTCGATGATTTTTTTTTAAATGAAAGAGCATCGCTCAGCGGTGGAGCCCATCCAAGTTTCGCAAGGATCGGCCCAATATTAAACAAAAAGGAGCATTCTTCAATGTTTACATTTCAATCTTATTTGAATAGGATAGTTCCACCATTGATCAGGGATAGTAACTTGATGGTTCGTCTATGGTTCCACACATAACCGCCAATCGGATAACCGGCTCATATGAAAATTGTAAATAATTTAGTTGATGTTATGGAGTTGTAGGAATAAGGTTATTTAGTTTCAATCATGAGATGGAGTGTAGAATGTTTTTGAAATCGTTCATTCAAAAAAAAAAAAAATAATTGAACAATATTCTTCAAAGGTATTAATTTTTCGTAGTAAGATCGGAAAAATCGCAGCGTGTGCGCCGGGCGTATTACTCAACTATTTGAAAAGCTATCGTCTCAAAACTATATTTAAATGAAAATACAGAAAAAATTGAGCCGCGGAAGCACAATTTCAAACGTCAAACACTTCTATAAATATTAAATAAAAACGTTTAAAAATGATATGAAGAACCTAACCTCTAATTGCGAATCCGTCAATAAAGTGTCAGTAAACAATATTCTAACACTCTATCAATGTATTATATTCTTGATTAATGGGTAATAGAACTAGTATTCATTTAGTTGACATTCAATGTATTTTTCATTTTAAAATATGTAACATTACGTAGTTTTTTGGACATGTAAAAGTCGGAACACAAATGTCACTCTCGACTATTGGAATTGGACTATGCACGATACGATATTGCAGATCGATTATTTCGACTTCTCGATAGTTTGTCAGATCGAGTATCGATCACGATCTTATAGACTATTTCTTGTCATTATTTGACTCTCAGCTTTTGCAATTTAAGAAAATAATTGATATTATCATTAAAAATAAGCTTAATAATTTTTAAAATTAGATGATAGATATAAATAAATATATTAGTTGATTAAAATCCATTATTAAAGAAAAATAATAGTCTTTTTCTTATCTATGCTACTACCAACCAACATTTTTGATAGATTGGTCATTCTACATCACTGTCATTCCGAAGTGGAATGGAACTGCATTAAGGGTTGATTACATTGGGATAGTTACTCACTAAGCGAGTAGCGAGTAGGACGTTACTGACCGACCGTGCTACAGCAACTCGGCATACCAAGCCGAATTATATTAAAAATTCATCTTCAAGAATCATCCCCATACTATGGAATTTCTAAGACAATAAATAATCTTGCAACACAAAATTAAAATATGAAGTTTACCAACAATTATTCAATAAAATTTCATCAAAACAATATACAATATATCTCATCTGAAGTGTTATGCTGGCAGCCTGCGTGATTAAGTATAGGGTTTGGCCACAATAATATTGTATTTTGGTGTTGGCTACTCTGCCAGCGTGTATAAATGTGACCAAATTCAAAGTTGAGAGCCTGTCTACTTTGAATTTGATGACATTTATACTCGCTGGCAGAGTAGTTAACACCAAAATACAATATTATTGTGGCCAAACCCTATACTTAATCACGCAGGCTGCCAGCATAACACTTCAGATGAGATATATTGTATATTGTTTTGATGAAATTTTATTGAATAATTGTTGGTAAACTTCATATTTTAATTTTGTGTTGCAAGATTATTAATTGTCTTAGAAATTCCATAGTATGGGGATGATTCTTGAAGATAAATTTTTAATATAATTCGGCTTGTTATGCCGAGCTGCTGTAGCACGGTCGGTCAGTAACGTCCTACTCGCTACTCGCTTAGCGAGTAACTATCCCAATGTAATCAACCCATAACCAAACCTTTCCTAACCTGGCTAGATCTGACTGAACCACCTCTGTAAATTTGTTGGTGGTTTTAAATTTGTCGGTGGTGTAAATTTGAGGTGGTTCAGTCACATCTAGCCAGGTTAGGAAAGGTTTGGTTATGCAGTTCCATTCCACTTCCGTCCATTCACGCAGACTACGCTTCTGTGCATGCACGAAATGTTTCCACATGTGTAGATTTAAAAGGTCGTGAAAAAATGTAGTAGTTTCGTTATTGGTACATATCGACCTTGTACAATAGTGTCGACAGAGCCGCATCGATAGTTGAGACCCTGTCGATATCGATTAGTCAATCCGATCGATCTAATGATTGCAAATATGTACTGTATGCGAACTACAAAGTGTATGTCATCTTTACATTGTTTTAAAAAAAAACGTCTTTTTTTAATTACGTACATGATTAAATATGAAAAAAAGCATAATTTATGTGATGATTGTGTCATGCTGCAGATAATTCATTATTGATTTTCTAAATACTGTTTTCTGACACTTTTTGACGAATCTGCTATTAGAGGTTAGTTTCTCCATGTCATTTTTAATCGTTTTTATTTAATATTACGAAAAGAGTTTCATATTTGAAATTGTGCTTCCGTGGCTCAATTTTTTCTGTATTTTCATTTAAATATAGTTTTGAGACGATAGCTTTTCAAATAGTTGAGTAATACGCCCGGCGCGCACGCTGCGATTTTTCCGTAAGATCTTTTGAGGAATGGAGTTCCTTTGAGTTGAGTTCTGGAAAGGATTGTTGATTGTTTAATGAGTTTGGCCCTAAAAAGGGCTGTTGAATTTTATCACTCTCGCCATCCATGCTTTCAACTTTCAACTCACAAACTGTTATGATGTTGTAGTTTTGAGGTTATAAAACGAAAGTGAAACTGTTGGTTACTGAATGAAATTAGAGTTATTAAATTTGTACAAATCATAAATCAGATAGAAAAAATATTATTTGAAATAATGTTACGGTGTTTTAACAAACATTTATACAAAATAATACTATTTAAATGTATATAATATAAACATTGAGCTATTGGCTTACAAGTAGTGACATATCAAAATGGCAGTGATCGCTAGACCAATCTTCAAAGTATGACGTCATACACATTACACAGGTCCATGCTTGGATGCGCGCGCAACCAATAAGCACGTCACATTCTGCTCCTGAAATCTCCCCGGCTGTCGCACCCTTGAATATGGCAGCACCTTTTCTACACTCTAGTGGAATTGTTTTTTGGGGAAAATTATTCTAGCGTGGTTCATTGTAGCTAGAAAATAGTATGTTTAAAATTTCTATTAGCTCAAAGTTTCATAAGTTCTGTTCAATTCCATTTTTTCTCGGTCGACAAATGTCAAATTATGGACTTCTAAACTACAATATATTCAAACATAGGACTGAATCATCAGTAGTAATTCTTGAAATATGAAAAATCTTGCTTTTACGCTTTTAAACATCTTCCTATCTAAAGTTCACAAACAACGTTTATTGACGCACTTCAGAGGATTTATAACTTATGTGACAGTGAAAAGAGATAAAATTCAAGTTTTGAATGATAAGTTAGAATTTGCAACAAATTCACATCTGTCACTGCCATCTGAGTAGCTAGAAAAATAAGACGATCACAAAGGTCAATAAGAATGAAGGTCAGCTAGAGGTCAATGTTCATTCCAGCGGTTCAATCACAGCTGTGAGCTAGAGAATAAAAAAGGTTATCCTCATAAAAGACACAAAAGTCTTATAAAAAGGCTCAGTTTCGTTTCGATTGATAATTTCGGGGGGATACATACCCAAATCCCCCCTTGTATTTATCTCGGGTCACTCAATCATATGTATAGCCTGCAGTACTGAACGTAACTCTCACATCCTGAAAATAAGTGCTTCGCGGGTTTTTGTGCAACTAGTCCGCAGCAATTTGGAAGTCCTCAAGAAGTTGCCGAATAGGATTTGGGAAGTGATAGCCGAGTGTCGTAGCAGGTATATGTTCAATCAGAGATAAGCTACGAAACTCCTGAGTTATCTTTGTAATGGTGACCGATTTGATTGGTCAGCAAAAACGACTCTGTTCTCTGTTGTAAAATCACTTCCCGGTGGTTTGGAACCCACCTAAAACTGTAGGTCAATCTCATCAATCACCATCATCAAATTCATTACCCACGCACAGGTCTCAGACCTATGTGGGCTTCATCCTCCGAAAAAAGAGAAAATAAATCCCCTCTGGTCACTAGTCAATCATGTACACGGTACTGCATGTACATCTGAAAATAAGTGCTTCACGGGTTCTTAGGAACAACAGTAGTAGGTTATTTTTATAGCTCACTTTATATGTTCAAAACTGAACAATTTCAAACGTAAATTAGGTATTTAATTTTTCAAACTCAAATTTGCTACAATAGGAATTCGTAGTAGGAGTGGGTTGGGTAGTTGAGGGATTTGGGATTATATTTTTCCCGGAATTCTCAAAACTGACACTGAGAAAAGCTTCATTTGTGTCTTTTATAGGGATGAGGACATTTCTTTAGGTGATATCACCAACGAAATTTTGTCGCTCACCTTTCCCTCCCCCCCCAAATAAAAGAAAGATTTCTGAATCCGCTCCTGATTGGTGGAGTTGGATAGTCTATTATATTCCACTACTTCATAACCATATATTTTGATTTATCCCCGCTCTTACTCCTTCTCGTCTTCCATAAATTGAAAGGTACCTAAATCTGTTTTTAACGATTCAGCGTTTTTTCATCTTTCATTTTTTCGAGATCTTATGATCTGTAATTGCCAACTACATTCCGATATCATAAAGATGAAATTTTAAGGTAATAAAAGCTCTCTGAACCAGCTGGCATCAAAATTATGTCTATCCTTACAAGGCAGTCCCCTTTTTTGTTGATAAACGCTGACGCACTCGTGATGTCGAAATGTTAATGGGGCGTGTTCTCACAAATGCCTACAAACAATATTCGTCACACCTTCTTAACACACTCGTCTTGTTTTGAACGAAAGAAAGTGAATTAATGATCTCAATGAACGACAACAGTCTTCTCACACCACTGCATCAGCGTGATCTTTATTTTATAATACAGACTTGTTCAAGTTTGTAGCTTATTTCCTTAGCATTTGATGGGGAAGATGCTATAGTGTGGGAAAGTGTATGAGAGAGCTAGTGATTGGAAGACTCCTGAGGGTAGGAAAGAAGTAAAAGAAGAGGGAGAAAGATAGTGATAAAGATGAAGATGGAGGAGAAGAGAAAGAAGGAGAAAAAAGAGAAAGAACGAGTGTTAGGGGGGGAGAGAGTGAGAATGAGGGGGATAATTCACGTATCAGTTGCTCATCGAAAAAAGGAGAAGGATAATGATAAAGATGAAGATAAATAAAAGAGAAAGAAGAAGACAAAATAGAGAGAATGAGTGTGAGGGGAGAGAGAGTGGGGGAATGAGGGGGATAAGTCACGTATCAGTGGCTCATCGAGAAGTCATGAAAATTAGAATTGGGGCCATGTCGTGTACATTCAATACGACAGACTAACCACGCGTTATTCTTCAGACACTCAACTGGGTGGAAAAAATTGAGAAAAGAAAGAGAGAGTAAAAATAAAAGAGAGAGAGAAAGAGTGAGTAAAAGAAGGGAGAGAGAGCGAGAGAGTAAAAGAAGAGAGAGAGAGAGAGAATGAGTGAGTGAATGGTAACGGATAAGGTACTCAGTATCCAACAGGTTCAAGGCTTGTTGAGAAAGTGGTTGAAGGGAAAATCTTCCGTTATTAAAGATTAGAAGGTTTCAAGGTAACAAAATTGTTTATGATGCTTTACTATAATTCGTGGGATTATTCTAATGGAATTTATCATGCCTGAAGTGTTAAAAATTGACAGGTGTTTTTATCTTGTTGAAATTAACCAGATTGGAAGAAATGAGGACTAAAAAAAGTTGAAAGAAATATCTTTGAATACCATAAACAAATAGTCACAGATAGTCTATAGTTTAGTGTATAGGTAGTTAATAGTTAATAGTTTAGTGTATAATTCTTGGATTTCATGTTCCATAAAGATCTGCGTTGTTAATATTAATGTTTTATTGTAAATTTAACGACTTTCAGTCAACGATCAATCAATTGATCATCAATTGACTGCAAGTCGTTGAATTTACCATGAAAAGTTTATAAATAATAATTCCAAATAATCAAGTTATCGAATATATTATTAATTGGTACATCGAAGAGCAATTGAAATTTCATGGAACATGCATTTTTAACAAGAATATATAAAATTGTGTAAATGAATGACTTTTCTAAATGGAATGAACCATTCAACAAATGACCAATTTTGTGGCTATGACATTTTTCTCTTTTAGATTCCGTTAGTTTTCGAGTGAAAGTCTACAATACCCGTTGAAATAAATTGCAATTATGTACTTATTATCACAATTATTGTTATTGAATTGAATTTTAACGAATTTTCTTCAGATAATGAATCAGTATCATTGGTTTTGTTTATTCATGGATTATGAAAGCTAAGTTTTATATGGCACAATTTGGTCATCTACTCTAGAAATCTGTCTATTACAATATGGTACAAATAAATCGAGAGGAACTCTGATTTCTCAGTTTGATAGCAATTTGCTCATGTTGATCACCAAATCATGCACTAAAATCAAAATGGTGACAAAAAATCAGCCAATTATCACAATAATTGTGAACCAATTAAGCTTACTGTGTAATTATTGTTATGGAATTTAATTTAATTAAACGAATTATTTTATTTGACGGACAGGGCACGATTTTGCCGCATCCGGGCAACATGGGCAGTGCCCAGGGCGGCAAATAGAAAATTTTTTATTTGGAAAAAATTTGTTCTACCCGGTTATTCTATTAGACAAAAGAATATGAACAGGACAATAACAATAAAAATTCAGGTAAAAGATTCCAGTAAGTTTTGACCTTATACTTAATAAGCTGCTCACTGTTATTACGAAGAGTGAAAACTTACAATGATTTCAAAATAATTTTTTTTTTAACAAAGTTGTCTAAGATGAATCCAGAAGAAATGAAATCTGCTGCTTCAAATCTTCAACACATTTATGGACAGACAATTGAATAAACTGACAAATATACACAAACAGAATTTATTAATTTCGAATTCCTTTTATTACAACAGCATTGATATTGCAACAGATATTGACAACAGCATTGCACAGCTGATGGGAATCGATGAATGCTACTGTACAAAAATATCAGTCACCACCGGGAATCGAACCACGGACCTCTCAATTGCCGGTTGAGCGCCCTTAACCACTAGACCATGGAGACCTTTCTGTACAGCAGCATTCATTTTCAACGTGACCAACTTGTGAGATACGAGCCGATATGGTCATGTTGAAAATGAATGCTGCTGTACAGAAAGGTCTCCATGGTCTAGTGGTTAAGGGCGCTCAACCGGCAATTGAGAGGTCCGTGGTTCGATTCCCGGTGGTGACTGATATTTTTGTACAGTAGCATTCATCGATTCCCATCAGCTGTGCAATGCTGTGTCAATATCCGCCATTGCGGAAGTCTTCAGTATAAAGTAATAGCAATTAAAGGAATTCGAAATTAATAAATTCTGTTTACATTTATGGAGTTTTAATGGAAAAATCACCATTAGTTATGGAGTGCATTCACCTTAAAATTTTCATGCGACAAGAGAATATTGGCTTTTCTTATGCCCATGGGCAGAAAAAACGTAAATCCGGGCCTGTTGATGAATGAAACAATAATTTTTTTTATTCATAGATTATGAGACTTCAGTTTCATATTACTCAATTTGGTCAACTTCTCTATAAATCCATCTATTATAGAATCCAAAAATAGAATCGTTTAGATTCAATTCCATAACAATAATTGTGATACAGTATGCTAAATTGGTTCATAATTATTGTGATAATTGGCTGATTTTTTGGCACCAAATTGATTATAGAATCCCCACTAAATGGAGGGAGCTCTGATTTCTTAGTTTGGTAGAAATTCGATCATTTTAATCACCAAATCCTGCCTGAAAATTCATCGAATTCTCATCACGCCAAATCAACTTAGAATATTGTTTAGTTCATTGTCTTAAGGATATTGTTTGTGTTCAGTGTTTGCATTCAGACAATAATGGATTCAAAGTGCTGTTGAAACTTAAAATAAATTCCTGGATATCTTTTTCCATAACGATCAGCGTTGTTAATATTAACTTTTTATGGTAAATTCAACGACTTGCAGTCAATATGCAGTCTATTTGAAATTGACTGCAAGCCGCTAAATTTACCATAAAATGTAGTTAATATCTTTATTTTTGAACTTCTCTCCTCGCAAATGTTCCTAGGTGTTGCAGCTTGCACTTTTGTGCTATTTGGAAGATTACAGAGCTTAAACCTCACTTTGTAGAGTGGAAAGTATAGAGTTCCGAGTAACGAGTATTCTATAGTTTATACTAAGAGAATGGAGATGAGAGCATAGTACATGCACTCTCACTCTCCTCCTCAACGATTGTTTATTGTTCCACACGATATCAAAGCGAAATGATAAATGATGTACCAACTCTTCTAACATCATTATCATTGTAATCAGTACAGCAATCACCAACTGTCCAGCCTCACTGCAATCCACATTATAATCTACCCGTCTTATGATCTATCCAAGTCCTAATCTAGTATACGATCATCTAGCTGCCATGTTACAATTTGAAGCGAAAAGATTCATATCCGTTTTTGCAACCGCAGCTTGTCTGGATGCCCAGCTGATAAGTTTATAAATACAGGATACCAACAAGGCAAATCTACTTGTAAAAAGAACATAACAGGTTAGCTGTTGCGTGGTTGGGCAACTCACTTCGATTTCAAACAATCAAACTGAAGAAAACGAGAGTTTCTGTAATGTTGCTAGACATTAACTCAAAGATAATGTATGTAATGAACCAATGGATTAGAATAACTCGCTAGAATTGTATATTATTGTTTATAATGTACTATTCTATAGTGTGAATAGTATATACTGTACATCAACCTCAGTATACGTGTTATCGAGTTCATTTAATTTTTTCTGATTGAAAATTCTTTCGTATGGAGCGTTTTATGATCATCGCCTTCTAATAAAACTAGCTCTGAAATTTCATCTAGCATTCTTCTGCTTCTAATGAAGTGTAGCAAACAAAAATAATATTTTTTGTCTGCTCTTTTCTTAGCTTTTTTATGGACTTGCTAATCCATTCCATTTCGTTTCTTATATTTCGTGCAAGCTTCGCTTCAAATCACACAGAATAAATAAGAAGGTGGTTGACCCGACTTTGCATATTTATGCTTTTTTAATCCTTCCTTTCTTACACTCAACTCTGATAAAATAAGCTATTTTTTGGAAATAACGAGCTCCAAACGCACATTACCCGTATAAGGATATTATCGATTTGCTTGTTGTTAACAATCAGTGTTTACATGAAAATCGTGTTTGAGTGCTTCCATAATAAATTTATGTTATTGATAAAATGATTGAGTTTTACAATTATTAAAAAACACGTTCTCAAAGTACTGTGTAAATTTTTTGAGATTGTCATAAAGCTCTCTCATTTAAACGTGATTTATATCTCATATAATTATTATCAATAGAACAATTCAGTTTTACCATGTTCACTTAAGTTTCATGTAAACCTACTTCATAAACTCTTTGGATTGCCATGGATAATAATTATAGTGTATTAACCAAATTTTGGATGAAAATAATTTTACTTGGAGAATCATTGGTTTAGCTTTTAAGAATTAACTTCAAAAATTCTTTCAGCGAATCATTGTAATAAAATGATTCGTTATTTTTTTAGATGTGAACATAAGTATGGATACTCAGTCATTGTGGAATGAGTGAAGAGTTTATTATTGGAAAAAACTAATCTAATAAACTTTACTAATAGAGGGTATGTATTCCCTGTTCGCTGAAGACGAGACTCAGGTCCCAAAACGTTTGTAAAGGTGACCGATTAGATTGGCCAGCATAGAAGACACTGTTCTCTGCTGTAAAATCCCTTCCCGGTGGTTCGGAACCCACCTAAAATTACAGGTCCAAATCATCAATCACCATCATCCAACTCATTACCCACGCACAGGTCTCAGACCTATGTGGGCTTCACCCTTCCCCCCTCAAAAACGCGTCTGATACTTATCATAAAATCAAGTTCTGTTGCTAATTATTGCAAGTTTAAAGACATCAACTTCAAGGAAACCTAGTTCCCTATTCCTGGAGAGTTCTGAGTTCTGAGATTCAAAGAATCACGAAAGCACGCCATAATTCAAACAATATCTGTCGTTAGTGAATAATCTTCCTAAAAATGGATGCCTAGTTTTTATTAGATTTAGAAAGTTGAATGGTATCTAGATACACGAGGACAGAGGCTAGCGTTACGTCTCCCTAACAATAGAAAAACAGTCGGCGAGGAGTACAGAATCTGATATTTTGCTGAAAAGATTCGTCTTCCTTTTGCGGTTACGAGTTGTCACTGTCATCATTATTTCAAAATTACAGTAAAAAGAAGAAGGAAATAGCCTGACTATTTTGCCAAATGCATACCAGGAGTTGCCAGTAACTGGATAATGATATTGTTAAGGTTTGTAGTTGGAACATAATACAGGTAAAGGGAGAAGGAGAGATCTCCTTTGGTCAATTACAGTGTTTGAGTCTATTCATTAAAATGGGGTTCATTTGAAAAAGAATGAGAACGCCTAGAAATATTAGCGCCTATCAGATAAATAAGTAGATATGAGATGAGAGTGATAAAAGGAAATTGAAAAGTATAATGAGTTTTCAGAGAAAATAATGTAAACAATGGAAAAATTTTTCATTTCAATTTTTAAATTTGTGTAACTTTTAGGAAAGGATGAAGGAAATGCTAGAATTTTCTCTTGAGAAAATAATTTTAAAAAAGAGGGAGAATGAAAATAATGATGTCAAATGTTCTATTTTTTCTCTTTAATTCAATCTCTAAAAAATGTTCTGAAATTGTCATATTTTAATGGTTGAATTGAATATAGCAGAAAAGTGAAAGATTGAAGACGGGTGTGCAGTTTTTTCTGAGGAATACTTAAATAAGCTATGGGATTAGAAAAAAGGGTTTCCAGAAAGGGTACAGTAATGTTGTAGAGAAGACAGTAATCCGGAGAGAGGGAATGAATGAGATATAATGGTACAAGAGAAAAAAAGAGAGTATAAAACGTTCAATTTGGGAGAAGAAAACAGACTGATAATGACGCGGGAAAGGTGAGAATAAGCTATGCTAGAGGAAAAATCTGCAGAAAGAGGTCGAAGAGAAAATGAGTAGAGTTAGGAAATACATTGAAATAACGAGAAATAGATAAATAATGATACAAAGACAAATTATTTCATAAGGAACATTACAACAAATATTATAAAAATGGAAAAGTAAGAATTAAAAAAATTAAAGAGGATAGTGAGTTTGTTAAAAATATCTTATGCTTCATCAATATTGTACAATAAAAAAAAACTTTGCATGCACTGTCCTCATGAAGAACTTCAACATGAGTATTCTATAAAAGACGGCTCTTGTACTTTGTACAGTCTTCTACAAGTACTATATTTAATGAAATATTTGTGATGTTTTCCATGACGAAATACTGATGAACAATCTAATATCAAAACTGACAATGTATTTCTATTTAATAAATGATTTTCACTCACTTTTACTATAGCTACTGTAGGTACTGGCACTAAATTTAAAATGGTATTAAATTTAAATATAGTGTACTGACACTTAGATTGAATAAAATATATTGTAATTTCTATAAAAAATTTACTCTGCTCATCTCCAGTACCTTGCTCCATCAACGCGAATTTACAGATCCTTTAGAAGCATATGAATTCATCTACTTACAGCTATTAGGAAATGTGTAGGCTATACACAAATGTTCAACAGCAATTTCATAATATGATGAAACAGCGAACATTTGAAGTGGGAATTCCTGAAGTGAGGACCACAAGTGATTTTGTAATTAATTGTATTGTAATTAGGCTACACAATAAATGTTTAGGGCCTTCTCATCAACGAAATCGTTAGGTGAAATTAACATTGAATTGAACCGAACATTTCGATTTGCAGTACCGAGCTCAATTAGCTTGAGCAGGGATGAACAATTAATAACGGTTGTTTTAATGTGTAGATAGTTTGCAATTTATTCAAGCATATAACTGCTAACTCACCGACCTTCGAAGGTGGTCAGCTTCTCTATTATAGCATTTTAATATCCATAATCCATACGATGTGTGTAGGTGTTGCTATAAAACTCAATGTTGGCTAACTGACTCAAAAGGAGTGAAAACAGGTAAGCTACTCTGAAATCCTAATTACATAGTAGAGCTATGTGGGAGTAGCTACTTAGTACTTAATTACTGTATAGACTTAAAAAAACCTCTCAAGCAGACTTTCTTGGCCATCTAATATCAACTTATCCTGGTAGTTACTGTATTATCAAATAACTACTATTACAGGCATTATTTGATGATAATTTGAGTTGCAGTTTGGGTGAATGAAGATTAAGGAAATGATTACTCTTCAATTATTATTTTGAACACAATTATACTTTATCAACTTACTTTGTATATTGATAACTTTAAAAACTCAACATTTCTTGAGGATGAAGCCCACATAGGTATGAGACCTGTGCGTAGGTAATGAGTTGTATGATGGCGATTGATGAGTTCGACCTACAGTTTCAGGGGGTTCCGAACCACCGGGAAGTGATTTTACAGCAGAGAACAGGGTCTTTTCTGCTCAACTTAACCATTCCACTTGAAACATTTAAAGTATAGGCCTACACATCTACAACTTTATAACCAAAGTTTGAAAATTCCTAAAATTCTTTGGAAACACTCATGAACTAATAAGCGGATTATAGAGTTCAAGTGGAATTCACAGATAGCAATAAACATTCAAACAAATGTAGTTTCAATTATTAATTGATTTCAGAATCATCTAAAGAAATAAATTTTTTATCATGCATTTTAAAAGTGTCAAGCGTTTTGCCTGAAAATGAATGATAAAATGAATCAGTTTCTTAGGAAAAATATCTATTATTAGTGCTGTACATTATATTTATGTTACATTAATGTCATCATGTTATATTTATATTATTATATTACTAATTATAAAATTATTCTTATTGCTATTATTAATTGAATATCTTTTAATTACATACTTTCATTTGCAGCTACTTCAGAGAACCAAAACTCACCTGAAACAAGAATTATATATATGTATATGAGCACATAAATCTGCAAACACATTCAAAGAAATTAAAAATAATATTATTTCTTATTGACAATCTATAACGTGTAGTTATAAAAAATGCTTATTTTTTAAAGCGTTTTTATTATCCTTTAATTTTCTTATTACTGTACAATAGCCTACTACTGGAAAATAGAAGCAATCAAATAAACCATGTGAAATTATTTATAAATAAATCGAGAAAATTGGTTAGTCAACCTGGAACTGGAAATTACATATATTTTAAGAAATATATAACTATTTTTGTAGAAATTTCTACCTATCAAAGTATTATTTACAAGAGATGATTTGAGCATATTGGAAGACCAATTTTGCAACCCAGTTTTTTGTCTCATTTAGAGCCTACTCTTTGTAGTGAATCAGTAATTATTTTGCCTGAAACTAACACTTCATTCAAGCTTGGAAATTATCGAACCAGTTTGGTTTAAAACATGGTTTCAAAGAACTGTGAGACGAATTTGTTCATCAAAAGTTTCCAAGAACAAATCATTATCTTTTAGTCAACAATCTCGTACGTTACCAACACTTAGTTTCATTGTCTTCCTCTTTTTTATTCTCTCCCTTATTCAATGAATAGATGATGACTCATTGATATGGAATTTCACTTTTAAATAATGGAGTGTAATTTTCCGACTATTATTTCGAACTATAGTGGCTTATTACATAATGATCAGTTTGAGACTTGCAACAACAACAGCAAAAGATGATTTATAATAAAAGTACGGTAATTTGATATCTAAAAAAATAAAATCTTACAAAATTTTACCATACTTGTCCACTTTTCATCCATTATCACATGGAAATAGTGGGAGAAGCTTTCATGACTAGATACAGGTTTCCAAACAAGTATGAAATAGTTAATGGGTTCCCATTTCCATAAATTCGCATCACTTATAAGCTTTGCAATAAGTTTTCTTATTTCTTTGGGAGATCCGATCATAATTTCTAAGATATACTATAACCAAGGGCCATCTCATACATATTTCACATATAATAAGGCATTTATTATTCGTATAAACTGGTTGACCTTGGTACAAGTTGTAGGTGTCACAGTTAATGAGCATGCGCACTACCAAAATCCTATAATTCGATAATCATCATAATAATAATACGATACTCCGCTCATCTTTAAACCGGGAGACCACCTCTCTTACATCTTAATGTCATCAACAAATACCGATATAGTGTTCAAGGTTTTTTCCACGGTTTAAAAATATGATTTAGAATATTTTCATGTTCTACCATAAAAGGGCAGGTGCATTTCAACTATGATGCCATTTTTCAGGTCTAAGTTAGCATAAATAGGCTTTAAAAACTACAAGAATTGTATGTTGGAAGTGAATGCTGGGAGCTCCAGACTAAAATTAATGTACAGAATGTTGCAAGCTCAATAAATATCGTTGTGCATTGGTTTCCTCTTTATAAAAAATAAATGATCTGCATCTGGCTTGATACAAGCACCTGTGGTGGATTAGGAAATTCAAATTTAATGCGTTTATTTTTTGAACTACGTAAAAAAAAACAATCAAACCAGGGATTATTCAGCATTTTTTCTCTTGAATATTATAGTCTGCGCTGATCATGAACAAATAAACTGAATGATTTGTACAATGCTGAACAATGTAGCCAGCTTACGAGGTTTCAGCTTTTAAGGATCCTGGGCTGAAAATATTCTATAGCTTGAGCCTAGCTGTCTGGATTAGAACTTTCACTATTTTTCAAATTTATGGTCTTAGAAATTGTTTGAAAATATGAAGAGAAATCCAATAATTTGTATTTCAATGTATTGCCACTATTATAGAGCTGTGGGACAAGGGAGAAGTTGATAGACGAATATTTTTGGTAAGGAGATTAAAAATGATTGATTATACGTAGGGTTGGAAATTATTTTTCTAAGGTATAGAGAATTAAATAATGATAAATAATGAAAAGAGCAAATAAGCTCAGGGTCTACAGTAGCAAATGGACAATCATGGATATAATACGAGAATCAAAGAAAATGTAATAATAAAAAGTAGAACGATTCTACTTGGGTGTAAACTCGCCGGCAAGAAGCGAGTAAACTCGCCCTGTGTAATCGATGCTTTATATTACACAGATAAGTGGATAGAGAAACAAAGAAGATGTAATGATAAAAAAA
Organism: Conomelus anceps; assembly: GCA_948455865.1. Lineage (NCBI taxonomy): Eukaryota > Metazoa > Arthropoda > Insecta > Hemiptera > Delphacidae > Conomelus > Conomelus anceps. The sequence goes on from OX418225.1 coordinate 11,537,708, forward strand.
AGGATGCAACTTGGGTGTAAACTCGCCGGCAAGTAGCGAGTAAGCTTGCCCTGTGTAATCGGCGCTTTGTTAAGACAGATAAGTGGCTAGAGAAGCAAAGAAGATCTATTGATAAAAAGTAGGATGCTACTTGGGTGTAAACTCGCCGGCAAGTAGCGAGTAAACTCGCCCTGTATAATCGATGCTTTATATTAGACAGATAAGTGGCTAGAGCAACAAAGAAGATGTAATGATGAAAAGCAGGATGGTACTTGGGTGTAAATTCGCCGGCAAGTAGCGAGTAAACTCGCCCTATGTAATCGAAGCTTTATTAGACTCTTATTTTTCTTAATAGAGAAAAACCTAATATCAAAACTGACACTGTATTTCTATTAAAATATTATTTTTCCTCACTTATACTGGAGATGCTGGAGGGATGCATTTCACTTCTGGAAATAAGCTTCCTCTGCCTCATCTTTTCTAATAATAATAATAATATAATAAAAATAAGAATAATAAAAATAATAATAATAATAACAACAATAATAATATAATTAAAAAAAAAATAATAGTGTCAGTTTTGATATTAGATTGTTCATCAAGTATTTCGTCATGTAAAACATCACAGAGGAAAGCCATTCAAAAATAATTGAGATGTATCTCTTTTAAAGTATAAGACTACAACATATCCATATTTCTCATTTTATATCTACCTTCTAAGTTCTTCAGTGTGCTTGGTTCACTTATTTAGTAAATGGACTCTTCTTTCTCTCTGCATTCAGTTGAAACAATAGGCTATATATTTTTTGTGACAAACTATTTTCCTCATCCATCACTTGGTGACTCAATCTCATGACAAGGTCTCAGTAATAGATTTACTGCGACCTAGTAGCAACATAATTTCAAGGAACAGGTAAAAGCACACTTACACCGCAATCATTTTTGATATTTAAGTTGACATTTCCCTCATCCAATCAGAACAAAGGTTTTTTCTGCAGAAAATAAACAAGCGAACAAGAACCGCTGTTACACAAGCCGTTTAAACGGTCCAGAGAAGATTGTTCACCCGTTACAGCCGTCTCGACATGCAGCTTAACACAGAACAACACGTTATATAGCGTGAATCGCGGAACATCAGTGTGCAGGTGGTTTCACACTGGATAACATGCAGATGAAAGCAATGAAACGTGCACTAACCTCAAGATTCTGGGGATGCAGCCAACCATAAAACTGTACCAGGCAATGATCGATCTCATGTTTATTATGGAGGGAAGAATTGTGCTATGAAAATTCTACAATCATTATTGGGACTATAAAATGACTTCGATCAGAAAAAAAGAATAAAACTAACAGTTCTGTGAACAGTAGACATCACGCCCAAGAATAAGAGTGCTTGCACAGAGGAACTTGTACCCAATGATAATAACCCTCACGAAATTAAACACAGTTATCAGACTTAACCCTTGATTCAATTCGCGTAGTCCATTTCATGTAAATTTCACATAAGGTCACTCTGTATCACATCAACAATGCGGTCAATAAAGGTTTGAATTCAATTCAGTTTTCATCTGAACATTTTTCTATAACATTCAGAGGAGTATATTCATATTTACTTATACAAAAATACGGGTTATAAATTACAGTGGAATCCTCTGATACAATTCAGCAAAACTGGGGAACCCACTAGAAAAAACGTTATGTACCACAATAATAACTAATCCATATGCATAGCCTAAGTAACATTTTGGATTTGTAAATATAGAAGTAGTTTTCTAAAATACTTATTTCAAATCACTTCTGATTCTCAATAAATAGTTATATAAGAAATTTAGAAAATGTTAAAGATGAGCAGAATATTATGAGTTGAAAAATGAAATTAGAACAGAATTTATTAATTTCGAATTCCTTTAATTGCTATCAGTTTATACTGAAGACTTCCGCAATGGCGGACATTGACAACAGCATCTAACAGCTGATGGAAATCGATGAATGCTACTGTACAAAAATATCAGTCACCACCGGGAATCGAACCACGGACCTCCCAATTGCCGGTCGGGCGCCTTAACCACTAGACCATGGAGACCTTTCTGCACAGCAACATTCATTTTTAACTTGGCCATATCGGCTCGTATCTCACAAGTTAGTTCGAAGTTACTGACAATTGAACAAACTGACAAATTTACCTAAACAGAATTTATTAATTTCGAATTCCTTTAATTGCTATCAGTTTATACTGAAGACTTCCGCAATGGCGGACATTGACAACAGCATCTAACAGCTGATGGAAATCGATGAATGTTACTGTACAAAAATATCAGTCACCACCGGGAATCGAACCACGGACCTCCCAATTGCCGGTCGGGCGCCTTAACCACTAGACCATGGAGACCTTTCTGCAGAAACTTCGAACTAACTTGTGAAATTAGAAGTGGGAGTTTATAGAGAGAGATTACTCTCTTAATAATACAGGCAACAGAAAAAAATTGTGGGACAATAATGTCCTGCTGACAGAAAATGGGAAGGTAGGACAATAGGAAAATTAGCTCAATACTGTTCTCTATGAACTGATTTCTAATGATCACCTGAGGGTTGCTCTCCAATGTTTTGAATGAGAACAGTAAGGGCTACATTTTAAAAGTTAGTTGACAATTTAACAAACTGACAAATATACAGAAACAAAGTTTATTAACTTCGAATTCCTTTTAGGTGCTATTAATTTCTGAAGACTTCAGAAATTAGGTGCTATTAAATTCTGAAAGGTCATTATGGTCTAGTGGTTAAGGCACCCGACCGGCAATTGGGAGTTCCGTGGTCCCGGTGGTGACTGTTAGTTTTGTACAGTAGCATTCATCGATTTCCATCAGCTATTTAATACTATTGTCAAAGTCCGCCATTGCGGAAGTCTTCAGTATAAATTAAAAGCACCTAAAAGGAATTCGAAATTAATAAATTCTGTTACAACATTTTAGTTTTAAAATATTTTGGAAAATTGTGGTGGGGAACTCTTGGAGAAATAAACAAGATTTCATCAGCATCTATATAGTCTATATATTTTGATTGGGAGAGTATTTTTTGTTTTGTGACAGCTCTCACATGTTTCAAAATTATTATTTAAAGGTGAAAGAATGATTTGAAATTTAAGAATTTCTGGCTGCAATATACTGCTTCTAATTACTCTCTACGTAATAGAGTTGAAATACTTTAAGGTTATGATATTCACTCAATATATAGATTTTAAGTGAGACCGCACTACACAATAAATATTATAGGAATCTAATGAGAAATTAAACGGAGCTCTATCAAGAAATAATCTTCACATTTTGATGGAAAGATGTGAAATTTATAGAATTTAGTAAGACCCCATTACGCAATAAATATTAAACTATTATAATAATATATTCAATGATAGGTTCAATAATAATAATAGTAAGTTGACCAGAGTTCTATCGAGAAATAATCTCCACATGCATCTTCCTAGTATAACATCATACAGATAATAAAATTAATGAATAATTAAATATATCTCTGAAAAAAGTGTGGCTTGTATAGGTGTCGGTTAACCAGACGTACAGAATGTTCCAAGTTCTAAGGTTTGAGTTATCCAGCCATTAACTGTTCAAGGATACGTGGATGAAACATAAATTCCATCGTATACCAGACGATTGCAAAAAAACTTTATCAACAATTTCAAATGGGTAGGAGAAGGAGTACAGAAAAACCAAATAAGAATGGAAAGAAACGGTCAGATAAAAAGTGGTAAGCCCGTAATGTTCGCAATAGCTCACCTGTATAGTAACCGGCTCTCAATACCTGTTTGCCTCCATACCATATCAAACACCATCCTCAGACAAACAACCGTTCGCTGCGGTCATTCAGACAAACACACACAGAAACATATCTATATATTATCAAATCTACAGATGTGTCTAGTCTGTCCTTTACCGTTATAGTTAATCTAGCTTCCAAATCGATTTAATTATCGATAGCCTTAGAGCAGCCTCAGGGCTGATTATTTTTTTAACGAAAGTTTCGGGCGGATTGAAATCAGTATAGAGAAAGGTGAGGTTTCTTGACAACGCCCATTTGTATCACATCAAGAGTCATTAACGCGCCCAATAGTTTGTACTTTGTACACGTCTAGATTCAATCTCAGATATTTTATTCATCGATAGGTATGATCCTCTAATTTTATACAATTCAGTTGAACTCTAGATACTGTAATAGATGGAAAACCCTGAGCTGGAAGACACTTCGAATGACCCAACTATTGGAATGTTACACCAAAGTGGATTTAAAGTAATTAGAAGTAGTAAATTGTCTTTAGTAACACTGAAATAGATATGACAGTGGTATTACGATTTTAAGATTCAAGACGTACCTCTAGTAGTCTTTCAATTCATTTTCAAGAATATTCTTTCAAGATTTCTTAAGAATTATTTCATAGATTTCTCTTTTAAATTTCAATTTCTCGTCTACTAAGTAAACTGACGCTAATTCCCATATTGGTCATTGACAGTGCTCTTTATGTTACCCAATATTTTCTCTACACATGAAAAAACCATCAACTTAAACTGTATTGGGATGGAGATTTTCATTTATGATGGTGTTTTAGCTGTTTTTGTGGAAGTTCAATGAATACTGTCCCTTACTGCTGTATATTGAAAATAACTTCAAAGATCCTAATAATTATCCAGAAAATTTAATGCCGGAACTTATTGAACAATAATCTCGATGGATGAGACACTCTAGATTCAGATTTATGGATTATTTACTCCATATGGACTCCAAACTATGGATTATTTTGCATCCATATAATATACAATAAATAGAAAACAACACAATAATAAATCACATTTGAAAAAAAGAAAAAACTATATGTGAATCTATAATGTATTAATCAAAGTGCAACAAGATGATGTTATGAATAAATGAATTATTGTTCTCAATAAAAGTAATCTTCATTTAATTGAGATAATTATCACTGTGAATGAGTTATAGTTGTGTGAGGTAATCATCACTTAAAATTAATGCATTTCCAGAAAAAGAAAAGTTGAGAGATTTTGTCTTGAGCTGACATGCAGTTTATTACAAAATTGATTGATTGATGAATTCTAGTTAGATGCCAGGACTTGGAATACGTTTTGCATTTTAAAAGCATACAGAAACATGCATTCGACAACAAAATATCAGTTGAATAGTGAGAAAAAACGAAATATACAGATATGCCTGTATGTGTAAATATTTGAATTATAATGAGTGTGTCTTCTTACAACTATGAAGAAAAGTATCATATTAATAATCAATAATAATAATATTGACAGATTCAGAAAATAAACTATCTATCTATCTATCTAATACTACTACTACTACTACTACTACTACTACTACTACTACTACTACTACTACTACTACTACTACTACTACTACTACTACTACTACTACTACTACTACTACTACTACTACTACTACTACTACTACTACTACTACTACTACTACTACTACTACTACTACTACTACTACTAATAATAATAATAATGATGATAATTATAGTGGGGTATCATAATTAGGAATAAAATTATATTATTTAGTAGCAATTTTAAAAGTCGGGATTCTCTCTAATATCTGTATGTTTGTTTTTTGAATAAACTCCTCTGGATGTTTCGCAGTATCATCCAGAGAAATTATTATTATTATTATTATTATTATTAATAATAATAATAATAATAATACACTTAAAAAAATCAATGAATTTAAAAAGTGGCAAAAGTACATTCGAGTCAGGTTTTTTTGTTAATGTCAATCAAAGCTATGGAGAAAAATAGAGAATAAATAAATTGTTGAAGAGAGAATGTCAAGAGATGGGAGAGAGTTGGAACAGTTTGGTGTGAAAAGTGAGTTTTCGCCAAGTGTGAGAGAGAGAGAGAGAGGTGAGAGAGTGAGAGACTAGTTCGCACATGCTTGAGCACGTGCGTGTTGTAGTGTGTATGTGTGTACGTGCATGTGTACTTCTCCAGTGTGGACGTAGGTGCCAAGCCTCTTGTTTGTGAAAGGTGCTGTAAGAATATCCTGTTGGAAATTTCAATGTCAAACATTTCGACCAGCATAGCAGTGCATGGCAATGGAGGTAGCCTGTGGATGTGAAACGCGCATGAAAATAAAATAAGTAGTCTCAACATCGATTTTATAATAATAAAAATAATGATAATAATAATAATAATAATAATAATAAAATCCAAATAGAATAATATATTATTGGAATAAAATTTCTTTATAACTATCAAATCTATGAAATTGTGAAATTGACATGTCTTTGCAACTTTTTTAATATTCAAATATCTTCATCCATTTACCATACTACCATATACTAATAATATACCATATAATACTGGCTGGGAACCGTCGGAGAGCCTGCTTTCATATCTATTCTTATGCTTATATTATTATGCTCATTATTAAGTTCATTATTATTATTAATTCTTATTCTTTTCTATTCATTATTCGTCCTATCGGCATTTTAATTATTGTTATGATCGCCTGGAATAATATTTCTTCTTTCCAAGAATGATACTTTCATGCTTCTTATTTGAAAGAATTAAATGTTTGAAACAAGTAGTTTATGTCTCTTTTTTGACAGAATTAAGTAGAAGAATAATTTGGGTCCGCGTGTCACCGTTACTAATTTAGCGCAATTTCAATTCCTTTTCTGTGATAGATTTTTTTCAATGTTTGCACTAGATCTGTTATTCAACTAAGATTTCTCAAGTTAACTTTATTCTAATATTAAAACTGACACTGTATTTCACTTTAAAATAATGTTTTACTCACATATATTGGAGATGCTTGAGGAATGCATTTCACTTCTGAAAAGAAGCTTCGTCAGCCTGCCTTCTTTTCAGAAGTGAAATGCATTCCTCAAGCATCTCCAATATAAATATGTGAGTAAAACATTATTTTAAAGTGAAATACAGTGGCAGTTTTAATATTAGATTCTTCAAGTATTTGGTCATGGAAAACATCACAGATTAACTTTATTAACTGAGCTTCGATCAACTCATAAATCAACATCATCCAACTCATTACCCACGCACAGGTCTCAGACCTATGTGGGCTTCATCCTCAAAAAAAAACCTCTTATTGTTAATTCTATTTAATTACAGAAACAAAATTTATTTCAAAATCTTATATATATATATATATATATAAATAAATATTTTCGATATTATTATCTTTGCTGCGAATGAACAAAGGCATTCATTCGAAAATCTCAACAGTCAATGAAAACTACGTTAGCTATTCCCACTCCAAATTCATTCACTTGAAGAATTTTTTCAAATACTTTCCAAAATAAACATCAAAATCGTGATCCCAGTTTTCTCATCATCATGTTGCATAAATCGCGTAATGCTACTAAAGAATTCAATAATCACTTCCCCAGGATACTGAAATCAAATTACGGATAGCAGAAAAAAAAACAGATGCAGCAACTATGAAAAGAAAGTCACCGGCAGGTACAGAAACCTACGTGTTGACCATTCTTCATGTGATTTTTTAAACCAGTCGCCAACAACGGGTAGGAAAAAAACTGGAAGAGATAATTTTCTATTATCTGACAGGTGAACAGCTTGCTCCAGAGGTAGGCGTATGCAAACAACTTCCGATCCAAGAGAGAGATAGGACGATAAATTGAGAAAGAAATGGTGATAGAAAGGAGAGGAGAGGGATGCTGTTTTGTACGGATTATTCATCATTATTCGAATGAATGGGTTATTTTGTAATAACGTGACTCTTAGGCGAGCATCGAACAACAGAGTGAAGGTGAAAGTGTAAATCATATACGATTGCGAACGAATAGAAGTGAGCTTAGGGCGAAGAAGTGATTTTGGATGAATTATTAACATGACAATAGCATGCTCTTCCTTCAATCCTCAACCAACAAAGCCCACTTAAAGAGAAGATGGAAAAGAAGTAGGAGAAAAAAAAGAGAGGATAAAGATGTAGAATAAGATGAGGAAGAAAGATAACAGATTAGGAGAGGAGTTAAAGTCAGTGAATGTCAGCTGGTAACTCTTTCCTTAGCGCTTACCAAAATACATCTTGGTTATGTGAAATCTCTGCATGGCTATTATGTTTCTCACTCAACAATCTTGAGGGTCTTTTAAAGGTCAAGTACCAAAATTGGTAGCAAATTTTGTATAAGAGGTCTCAAACTTGACGGAAGATTGTCGAGAATATTTTAAAAGGCTGTTTTGAAATATGTTTCAAAAGCTGAACCACAAAATTGTTGCAATTTTTTACAGTGTCTCCAGCTTGAAGGATAATTTTCGAGATATTGTCAAGACAGTACCAAAATTGGTAGCAATTGTCGAATGGGAGGTCTCAAATTTATCGTGCTCGACACTTTGAAACTTAAACAAGTCGAATAAAAATTTCAAGTAACAATTGAATCTATAACGTATGTGAGAGTTGTAAGGCATAGTAGCCATCGAAAAAATGCGAAAACATGACTGATTTTCTCTTGTTTTTGATGCGATTTTCTGAGTAAGACTTGTGAAAATGATTTCAAATTGTGAATCAACATTGTTTTGAAAGCTCTTAAACTTCACTGTCACTCATTAGCATTTGTGTCACTCATCACGTATCAAAGTTTGTCAAATTTTTTTTTATCTTATACGGTTGTTATAAAGTAGAAAATCGGAATTTGGAGGTTAAAGAACCAATTTTAAGATATTTTTGCACACGGCACAATCTTCATGTCTTTTGGATAACTAATAGCGTCTACAAGTGTGGAATAAAAACGTTTGTCTGACTTGTCTTATACTCCTCAACTGGAGTCTCCAAAACGTAATCTACAAAAGAAATTCCTTCACCACCCGCTCGCACCTTAATCCTGACTTTACCATAGCCTCACAGTATGGCCAATGTTATTTTAATTTGCATGTGATGCAAAAAGTATTTTTATTTCCTTATTGATGCCTCTTTCAATATCGCTTCTAAAACATGCAATGTCAAGATTTCGTGGTTCATTTCATTCCATTATCCGTTGGATAATCCCTAGCAAAAAAAAAAACAAATTTCACATGAATCGTTTTTGTATTCTGAATCAAACTTTCTCCCGTTTGATGACACCACAGATAAACAAAATCTTGATGTAGTACTGGAATCAAATTGGAGACCTATCATCTACTGTAGGAATTTCTGCAGCAGGCACTTTGGTTGGAAATAATTTGAGTAAGTAATGAATCAAAATTTAGAGAAATTTTCCCTAAACTTTTATGAAATTACATCTTGGAGTGTAAATTCTGAGTTCTTCCAATGGTTAAAAACAAAGATAATGAAGTGAGTTCAAAATAATGACGTCAAACATAGTTCATTCATTTTCCTAAAATTACCAAAAAAATACATCTAAGTTACATCTAATAATACAGTTACTACTACAAATACTAATACATCTAATAAGTTACATCTTGTACGTCTAAGTTACATGAAATTATATCTTGGAGGGTGAATTCAGAGTTCTATCAATGGTTGAAAAAAAACAAATAATGAAGCGAGTACATGAGATATTAGCCTATAAAGTCAGTCATTATTCATACATAGTTATTTATTCATTCTTAGTTCATTCCATGAAAAATAGTAACTCATTCGATGTAAACAAATAATGAAAGGAGTGTTTAATTTCTCTACCTACAGTTAATTATCATTATCAGTGATGCGTCTTCACGGCTCATTGATAATGGTTTTAAGACAAGCCGCGCTCACTTTCGGAAGCAAGAATCCCGAACCACAGTTGCTAGAAGATAATAACGGTGAACGAATCGTTGAGTCAGCCTGAACTGAAGTGGATACAAAGTTGCCATTGAAATAAGGCACTCCAAGAGCTCGCAAAAGATTGGCAAAGGAATTCGTTTCCGACAAAGATTGATTACTTTTCTACTGACCTTGAACAATTCAAAATAACGAAGGTGAAGTTTGTGTCCTACTATCCTCGATCGGATAAAACCCTCTCGACCATTGAACAGTGTTGTTTACTAAGTAATGTAGGGATTGATAAGCCGAACGTTGCAGTCCACAATGAATAAGGCCAGTGTAAGCCTATCAATCAGCCGTGATTGATAATAGAACAGGAATAGGAGAAAGTCTATTAGAGAACGCTAAAATGTAGGGGAGTGGTATGACTTGTAATTAGTCGTTCAATCATCTCCAAGTTGAAATCGAAGCATAAATAAAATTCACTGTTTAAATGCCTTAGTCATCAAGTGGATAGATGGATGATTCATCAGGAGTTGCTCGTTGCTGTCTGGAGGAGTGTTGATCTGCTACGAATGACCTGGTTTGAACAACTAATCATCGATAATGAAGTATTTTATCAATATTTTTGTGCTCCCGCATTGTTACACTTGATAACTTTCGGATATTTCGCAGGTTTCCATGCATTCCTAATCACGCACTATGAGAAAGAGTGTTTTACTAACCCAAAAAGTTTATTGGAGTAGATAAGTGAGTTTACGAGAAGGGGATTTTGAATAAAAATATAAAAACAGTCTATTAATTCGATTCATGATGCTCAGTGGTCTTCAGAATTGAAAGAAAAGTATATATTGCGTTTGATAGATAGTTATACCATTTTTGAAAATCTATCAATAGTAAGTTATGGTGAAAGTAAGTAAATGATAACGCCAATGACAACCTGATCCTCCTATGCATCTGTCTTCTCCGAATCCGAGGTGCTATGGAGACAGCAGAAACATGGAGTGGTCTTATTAGAATTGGAGTTTTTTTAAACTAATTGCTAATTCTCTATTGAAAATTTTGATACTATCTTTGTTCATCACAGGTTTCACGAAGTCTGTGAAAAGTATATAATATAATAAGTATGACGATTTTCCTTGTTGTTGATAAGTCAATACTTGTAGAGTAGGAGTAGCAGCATAATTATATTCTGTGTAATCTGTGTATTTTTATTTTTTTAATGTTTATCTATTCATGTTGGTAAGGTATTTCTATTCTTTGATATTTTCCATGACGAAATGGACTTAATGAACAATCTAATATCAAATTGACACTGTATTTCAATTAAATATATTGGCTTTACTCACTTATATTGGCATCTCCAATATAAGTGAGTAGAGACAATATATTTAACTGAAATACAGTGTCAGTTTTGATATTAGATTATATTTCTATTATCATTCAAAAGTACTTCAAGTTTTCGTAACGAAGGCATTATTTTTTTAAGTGGTATATAGACACTGTTCCTACGTAAAATGTTGATGAATTTGAGATTTTCTATTATATTCTTTTGTGATTTTTTTCAAGAACTACTAATGGAAAGTAATGATGATTGTTATCAGAAGCATCAAAGTAGCTCTGTAGTGAATACAGTAGTTCATTCAGTATTTTATGAGTAGCCTACTCAGCTATTTAGGCACCTCAGAATGAGAAATTCTTCATTTTTGGAATTTAGAAGCTCTTGACTTTCAGAAAGTACATGGCATTCCCAGCAAATAGTTGAACAGCTACAACACAACACAGAACTAAACTATTAAACTACAGCGTAGATTCAATACAATTAAAAAGGCATTTGAAAGCTAAGGATAAGCGGGACATAAGAAACTAAAAGCAATAAAAAATTAGAAAAGTGTTTATTGTCAAAACAAGGGTCTGTACGAACTACGAATTATACTCATTACGTTTCAGTTAGCTACAATCTGAGATTTGCGACAAAAACAGATACAATGATAGACCGCAAATCTACAAGTGACTTTCACCCAAGTCGTATTCTGAAAACTATTAACTGTGAACAATGAAAATCGTTTATAGTTGGGGGAAAAAACAATTCAATTTATTTTTTACTAGTTGGGAAAACTGTTTAGTGACTTGTTTCCAAGGAGCCTATGAATTCCAGTGGAGGAAACTAACAAGATAAACGATTGAAAATGATTCAAATGAGAGAGAAAATCGATGAAGAAGGTTTTGTGAGACATGACAAAGTCATCTGTCAATCATTATTTTGGATGAAGAGTGAGCAAGTCGAGTTTTTAGGTAGTAGTGTCAGCTGCAATTGGTTACACATTTTACGCCCGTTTTCATGCGACAAGCTCTGTAATAACACTCATCCGGTAAAATCTCTATTAGCTCTTGCAGGAAATCTGATAGATGAGATCAAATTCATAGAAAATCGAATTTTTTAACTTGATTTCTCATTACTCTTATCATTATTAGTAGCTTTTTTCCATCTATTTCGAAATATAGTAATTTACTACATTTACTCTTCTTGAGATGCTCGTTTGGTTGAAATTTTCCTGTTTATCGTTTCTACATTGAAATATTTAATGGAAAATATATTATTTGCTTCAAGTCCCAGAGAATGATCATATGATATTTGGGATTTAAATGATTATCGATTAAATTCCTTCTTTGTTGAACTATATTGTTGCAATATAACCAATAAATTTTATCCTAATAAAAATTATAACTGGAACAGAGTAAGTTTTGTATTGTCATACTACTGTTTCAAAATTTCAGATCACTGTATGTATTTTTTATGAATTTTGTCTTTCCAGTCACTAGAAAATAGATAAATTGATGAATTATACTTCTTGTCAGCCTGAAAATAAATAAAATAACAAGATCTAAATTCAATCAATTTAATTTGATCACAAAAATTCAAATAACCAGCTAAAAGTAATATTTTGTGAACTAGGAACAGAACCTGACCACCAGGTACTCTTTACTTTTTAATAAAAAGTTAAAAAACATTTTTTTAAAACACTTTACTTTTTATTATTCTTATCGGTAAAAAATAGACTAACACTTAAAAGTCTGATAGCTCTCGAAATTATAAGTTATGAATAAATAGTTGAAATTTCAACCAATAACTAATCAATTTGAATGAATAATGAGTAATATTTAATGAACTGAGAGCAGGACCTCGCCAGGTATTTTGTATGATTTTTTATTCTTCTAGTTTGTAAAATATAGATAAATTAATGAATTATGCTTCCCAAAAGCCTAAAAATTTATAATATAATAAGTTCTAAAATCTTTTCCTTAATCTATAATCGATCACACCTAATTTTAATAAACTGTAAGTCAGATAAAAACAGATACGTATTCAATGAACCGAAAACTAACAAGCACACACACTTGACCAGCAATGAATTTTAGATTGCATAAGTTTTATTATCCCTACACGTACTACTAAGCCACAAATTAATAGTTAATTAACGAAAATATGAAAGTGTTAATTCGCGGTGCAGTCGTATCAGATAGAAAGAGGAAGTTGTTTTGTTAGTGATTAATAAAAGTCCTGCAAGGCGTAGGAGAGTTGCATAACCTGTAAGGTACCGCTACTGTACTTAGATTCGCTTAAACTGTCACCTAGATTGCTTTTTTCGGCTGGATTATAGCGTGTAATGTTTTGGATGAGGTGTCTTGCTGCGAATTTTATCAAGAAAAAACGTAACAATAGTACGTCTGGCATAGGAATACGAATAGAAAACTTCCGTGGATTACCGAAAATCCTCAAACTGAAGGTTCCTGTTTCCGTTGTTGACACTGCAGCCTCGTATATGTAGAAAACTACATTTATTTGTAATATAGTAGTAGGTTATAGTATTTGTATTATAGTAGCATAGTAGAAGTGAGTAGGCCAATGGTAGCGTAGGAAGTATGGTAGAAAAAGCCTCCCGTAGTTTGAAATTTCAGAAACTCCAGATGAATAATTCACTATTCAGTACAGGTATAAAGCACAATCACCAACTTTTGAACCCAATGCAGATAAAAATAAAAAATAAAATATTGGAAAAAACTTGTAATTTATCCTAATTACAAAGAAATTGAGGAAACAAATTAATATATTTATATTTAAAACTAGTTTTATAGTATAAGTAATTTAACACGATCACCAATATTAATAGCTAGTTCATGACATCATCGTCAGTGTTGTGGTTGTAATATTCTATTGGTAGTTCAGACAAAACTGAATGTTGAACATTAAGCCGCGTCTCCACCAACCGAACATGTCTGCCGAACATTGTTGGCGAATACAAAAAACGGGCAAACATTAAACATATGGGTCACCGAACATGTTCGTGAGTTCAATTGAAATGTTCGGTCTACGAGCGAACAGTGACGACCAACAACAGGATCCCGCCACTAACCCCACCACACCGATCATAATGTTTGAGAAGGCGTCCACACCAAACCAACTCAAAAAAATGTTCGGCGACATCAGCTGATTCCAGCGAACACTGTTCGCCGAGCATGTTCGGTTGGTGGAGACGCGGCTTTAGTAGAAGTATGTGATGTTTTCCATGACGAAATACTTGATGATCAATCTAATATCAAAACTGACACTGTATTTCAATTTAATTCGTCAGGCTGAAGAAGCTTCTTTTCAGAAGTGAAATGCATCCCTCTAGTATCTCCAATATAAGTGAGTGGAACAATACATTAAATTGAAATACAGTGTCAGTTTTGATATTAGATTGATTGGTAGAAAGATATTGTATTGTGAAGTAGGTGGTGGGGCATATGTTTGATTTTAGTGTTTTTGTTCATGTTCTCATACATTTCTTAGATACAATAATCAGCAAATATATTAAGTAATTTAACACGATCTTCAATATTAGTATTACTAGCTAGTAATATTAGTTAATAATTGATAATTTGTAGTATTAGTACACGCTTTACCCATCTTTTTTAGAGGCTTGAGGAGCCTCACAGGGAATTGTTGCCTGTTAGTCAAATTGGACATCCAAGTTCAAACATCATCAAAACCATACATCACCGTACAATTTTGTAAAAGCTGTTTTGAAACTTACAAGCTCTTGTAAAATCAAAATAGATTTTAATTGTGACGATTTAATAAGTTGAATTTGAGATTTTATGATTTTTTCGAACCTGATACTGTTGCGAATTTAAAATTTAAACGAAACTGTCAGAGACTTACATCAAGCCATACTTTAAAAACGGTTTGATGCCAGGGTGTACGTATTTTTTGATTTGTTAAGATATTTAATTCTGCTTTTTTACCACCCTACTCAAAACCAATTGACTTTAAAAGAGTATTACTCGATAATACTGTTGTGCAATTTCAAAATAACATCTGTTCAACCACTCTCCACCTGCACCTAGGAGTAGACCAATATGATGTGGCTGTTTATAATGCAAAATACCGGCTCAAGGAGATGCTTTTTAGTTCAAGTATTGCTCAGGTATTACCCATTATGCAATAGAGGCTACAAAAGGTGCTCTAGGCGGAGAAAAATCTAACGGTTGTTCATTGATAAGATTCAACGCCGATTTATTGGCCATTCTTCCAGCTAGCAAGAGCATGATAATTTTTACTCTCCGCATGTAACGCTATCAAGATTCTTAAATCTTTCTCATACGTTTCAAATTATATATTGAGAAGCTAAATTTGAGAGCTCGTTTATTTGGCTTTTAGATTATTTCAAATTTGACGATGTCACAGTGTCAGTTTTGCTAGTAGATTGTTCATCAAGTATTTCGTCATGGTAAACATCACAGATTAAAATTTGAGGTGTAATTGGGTTTAATAAGGGCTTTGTGATGTGAGTATTGAGTTATTATAATTGTTCTGTAAGAGAGATTTTATCGCTTATCAAAAAAGTATACATGTACAGTTAACTTCTAAATAATACTAGTCCTAGTAATCCGAGTTGAATGGGACCAGAATTATGACCAGAATGGGCTCGAATTATTAAGGATGTGCGCAAGGTTTTTGGTGATAATTTTTTTTCGAAAGTTTTCATATTCAATATTATTAGGGCTTTGAAATGTCATCTATTGCTGAGGAAATTTTCTTCAATTATTTTGTGAAGCATGGGGTTCAAAGTTGAAATTTTTCGGTTTTTGGGGGCAATTGATCTCACATATGAGTGATTTAAAACTTTTGATAAATTTTCCATAACTGAGATACCTTAAGGAATAAAATGACTTATTTTTATTTCAATCTAACAAATAGTTTGTAAGGGTGACCGGTTGGATTGGCCATCAAAAAATACACTGTTCTCTGCTGTAAAATCACTTCCTGGTGGTTCGGAACTCACCTAAATCTGTAGATCCAACTCATCAATCATCATTGTCCAATTCATTACCCACGCACAGGTCGTAGACCTATGTGGGTTTCATCCTCAAAAAATATCATAGTTTGAAAATTACAGATTTAGAAAAATGTAGTAAAAAAACTAATTGCTTGATTGCAGTAAAAAATATGTCATTTCATTTCTCCAAGTGTCTTTTAGTTGCAGAAAATTTATCAAAAGTTTAAAATCACTCGTATGCTCGTATTAAATCAATTGCCCCCCCAGAACCAGAAAATTTCAATCTTGGACCCCAATAATTCATAAAGTAACTGATAAAATAAATTTCTCATAGTAATAGATGATATTTCTAAGCACTAATAACACCCAATACAATAAACTTCGAAGTAAAATTATGAACAAAAACCCTGCGCACACCTTAAAAACTCAAATTTCATTAAACACTTAGAGAAAATAGGGATGGAAATTTAAGTCTTTCTAGTCCAATTAAAGAAATACGCTTTTATTACAGAACTTAATGGAAAAGAGCACAGAAGTAATAGATACTTGAACAAATCAAAAGATTCCATTTTCACCTAAGAAATTGATTTTGATACTGATTTTTTCATTTAGAAAAATCACATTTTGTAGCTTGGACTTAACGGAGCCTCGGACTATCAAGACTCGAATATTGGGACTCTACTTAAAATACATAAATGAATAAAATAAGATAAATAAAATTTAAAATAACGAAACCATCTACATAAATAATTTTTAGGGTGTTCGTTGACAATGCAAGCAAGGCAAGACAAGCTTTCAAGGAATATGGCTTTATTACAGTACTTAATGGACATAACCTCTAAAACGATTTTTTGCCTGATTTATTGATTCTGTTTCACATAGCTTCAACCGGTTATGAATTTGAAATTGTAGAAAATAAAAAACATTTTCTTTTACATGGTCTCGATTTTGTAACATACTATTTCAACCTGACATGGTAATATATCTTTTATATAATTATATCTTATTTTTTTTTCAAAAATCAATGTATTTTTTCCAAAAATCGATACATTTTCCCCCAAAAATCTATGCATATTTTTTTTTTTAATTGATGCTCAAATTGCGTTCATCCTACTTAATTATACAATAAGAAAAAGAAAAATCAAGAATGCTAGATGAACGATGGGCGATTGCAGTCGTTATCGGTTGATTGTGAAAGCTGTCAGAGTGAAGATGTCTACGTCATCGACCCGGATTGACAGTCTATTGGAAATCAATAGCAATAGCAGCCACAAACCATTTCTGTCGAGTAGCAAGCTAGGAGCTGGAGAAACTCTCTGCCAACTGACACATCATTTCAGCTTGAATTTTGCGAAATATTTATTCCACAGTTGAGATTTGGCAACTTGATCATTGTTGAAGCGTATTTACAATGATGTGAATGTGCCTTAATTTCAGTAATGTCATGTTGAAATCTTTAATCACTACTAATCGTAGATGTAGCATAGTAATTATTCACTAGGACCAATTATACAGGTTTTAATGATGAAAATCTCGAACAAAATCAATGGACGAAAATAAAATGAATGTGGATCATTAGTGGAAGCCGTTGTGATGTTAGAAGTTAACTTATCCGTGAATGACTGCAACTACGACCATGGGTTTCATCTCAGTTAAGCCTGGCATATATTATATTTTTATCCATTTATTCAATATAAAAACAAAATCAAATAATTATGCAGCTGGCTATTGCCAACAACTGCTTTCTTTACAAATTTTTACCTGGAAAATCCAACTTCGTGTAAATAATTATTGGCCAATTACCCAAACCAAAGACTGAGACTTACGTAGACATCATTGGCAAAAAATAATAATATTGATGACATTGGTATATTGGTAACAGTATATTTATTTATCATTGTTTTCAATATTTCAATTAGGATATAGCATACTTTCTCATTTAATTTTATATATCAATACAGTACAGTCTAAGGGTACGAACGAATAATGACAAAAAAGTTGGTTTTGAAGGTATCGACAATTTAACAAACTGTCAAATATATAGGATGAAACATAATTCATCAATTTCAAATTCCTCAAAATGCTATCAGTTATATTGAACACTTCTACAAAGGCGGATATTGACAACAGAATTGGATAGCTGATGAAAATCGATGAACGCTTCTACACAAAATAAGACACTACTACACAAAAATTAAAATAGATTACACAAAATAATAATAATTATTATTATTATAATAGTAATAGTAATAGTGATAATAATAATAATAAAAACGCTACTATAGAAAATAAGTGAGTAGCCATTTAAGAAATCGATTATAGCATTGTATCCGATCACCATCGCTCTACAAGGGATGCTTTATTTTTTCACAAACTCAGAGTTAAGACTAAGTTCTCAATGATCTTCAATTTGATAGATTCATTCTATTGAATTGTTATAACATTTTATAATCTCTGGATTCCAGTGAACTCAATCTTTCAATAGTATTTCTCTGTCTTACAATTATTTCCTTGTCTTAGAGACAAATAACATTTTAAAACATTTTTCTTCTAAGGTTGAATAGTGATGAAAGTTGAATAGGGAATTATTAAGTAATGTATTGACGTATTTTTTGTAGGAGGTATTGCAGCACAAGGAGTTTCACCTGCAAAGTATTTTAAGTGTAAACCATTGCTGATTATAGACTTCAGGCTTAGTAAGCAAGGTGAGTTGTGCTGAAAATGAAACTTAATAACACGCCAGACTGTTTTGAAGACGAAATTCACGTTGAAACTATCTGGCAAGACTCTATGTATATTCTGTAATCTATAGGAAGATTCGCTCTCCGCTATTGTTAGGTTTGTGGTGCACTATGATAATTCTGACTTGATTATACGGGAAAATAACAATACAGCTGGTTGTTAAGATGCATCTACTACGCTAGTATGTACTACGGTTGGATTATTAGCGTATTTCGATCGGAATGGATGTCTACATTCCGTTGTATACTGGATTGTTACGTAACAGAGCTATCGAAGGCTTTCGCTAAGTCAAGTGAAGACTGAAACTTAGATATCTGAATAATATTCTCATCTTGTTGGTTGCAGAAACGACTAAGCCAACTATGGAACACGTTTGAGAATTTTGCAAGTAGAAGACTGCATTCAATAGAAAGAGAGGAAGATAGAAAATAAAGCTGAATAGACGTACACACCAACACGAGGTAGAAGGAGATAGATTGATTAATTACAACCTCTCTAAAAGAAGAAATAGCTATCAATTTCTATCCAAAGATTCATGCCCAACATGTATTCTACTTCGAACGATGAGGTCAGTGAAGAAGCTCCAAGGAATAATAATAACTGGTACTCTGTTGTAAAAGTGCAGTTACTTGAAATACATTACTTAAGTGTGGTAAGTCAAGTTTTCCATACAATCAACAGTTCAAATGATAAATTTCAATCAATGGCATTGAAGCTTGTTACTGAATACAAACAGTCTGTATTAGTGAGGGAGAAAGTTGATTTCTCACGTCATTAAAAGTGTGATCTAAACAACACAATTTATTGACAATCTTGATGATACGTCGGTGCATAAACAATCAACAAGGGGCTGAAATTGATGGCATTAGCTTAATGTTCATAGTGATGTGATGGCCGCAAGCGTGGCAGGTATTTGTTCAGCGTCAGACAAGAATGAGCATCTATGCCCTTTCTGTGAGGGTGGGTTTGACCAGCAGAAAAGACAGCTGTTTAATCACTCAGCGGTGTTTCGGAACCCACATAGAACTGTAAGTCTAACTCATTAATCGTCATCATCATCATCGTCGTCACCCAAACATCCGTGCCCAGGTACCAGACCTACTGTATGAGGGATTCATCCTCCGCAAAAAACTCATAAAATTCCCCCGCAAAAAATCATAAAATTGCATTGAAGCTTGTTACTGAATACAAACAGTCTGTATTAGTGAGGGAGAAAGTTGATTTCTCACGTCATTAAAAGTGTGATCTAAACAACACAATTTATTGACAATCTTGATGATACGTCGGTGCATAAACAATCAACAAGGGGCTGAAATTGATGGCATTAGCTTAATGTTCATAGTGATGTGATGGCCGCAAGCGTGGCAGGTATTTGTTCAGCGTCAGACAAGAATGAGCATCTATGCCCTTTCTGTGAGGGTGGGTTTGACCAGCAGAAAAGACAGCTGTTTAATCACTCAGCGGTGTTTCGGAACCCACATAGAACTGTAAGTCTAACTCATTAATCGTCATCATCATCATCGTCGTCACCCAAACATCCGTGCCCAGGTACCAGACCTACTGTATGAGGGATTCATCCTCCGCAAAAAACTCATAAAATTCCCCCGCAAAAAATCATAAAATTCTAAGGCAGAGAGATAGGTTTTTATTCAAGTTACATGTGAAGTCCATTTTAGATGTAGATGATAATTGTTCAGATTTCTAACTCTGAACCTTCAAGAATGGTTAAAAATCAACTTACGGGAAGATTTTTGAAAAAAAAACCAAGAAACTTTGAACCCAAAGCTTTAGATTTTAAACGTTTTTTAGAGACAAAACGTTGTAAGGATTTGGTGCTATTTCACTTTGAAAAAAATAGTACTGAATCAAAAAAACCATTTCACTTTTCAATTTCCAAGAAACAAAGGATCTCTTCTAACAAGATAAATGTCAACCTCCACGAAATTCTAAATTTAAAAATAACACATTCATTCTTTCAAAAACGCTTATTTTGCAATTCTAATTTCTTCGAAAAGTCCTAGTTGGAGCAATCAACCAAATAAAAAATCGACAAAATGAACTGCTCTTACTCTTCTTAGATATTGTCTTAGAAAAATTGTTTGCATTTTAAATTTATTCACACAACACACTATTTAAATATAAACCCATTGTCAGATTGCATAACAAGTGACCCAGCTACCTATCTGAGACTATTACAAAATCAATCAGCATTCCATTACTCGATTGTCTCAATGGCAATCAAGGCCAGCCTTTTTTTTACCCAGACTTGATATAGTCACCTTATGACCTGACCTATTTTTCAATGGAGCAGACAAAACCCGAGTCTCATGGTCGAGAGCCAATACAATGTGATTGCTAGCGGACAATACGGAATATAGTGCACAGCAATGTACCGTCGTCCTGCTCTGGTCTTGGAGAATCATCTTTTGCCCATTAACCGAGAAAGACATCCAAACTGGATGACAAACGCCGTAAGAAATGCACAAAAAGCGTAAAGAATTGCTTCCTTTTCAACTCCTGTAACTATTTTGGAATTGGTTTTCCGTAGCTAGCATAATACTTTGTCTTCTTTTCCTCAAGTGCGATTTAATTCTTATTGAACAGAATTCTGGTTTGCCAAGTTTTTTCGTAACTTGTTACATTGTCTTATACTCCAGTTTAATTTGATTACTGAACAAAGGATAGATGATAGATTCGAAATCAATATTGTCACAAAGAAAGATAATAACTCAGTAGAGCTCAAATGTGCCTATCACAAAATGGTTCTACTCAATCACAGTCTACTAATTTTGAAAATACTACAATATTAGGTCTATATATTTATTGTGACAAATTAACAACGAATGTGAAGGCGCAACAGACTCAAGTCCAAAACTGCTCCCTTCAGAAATTTTGAACATGTTAAATTGTCCAAAACATTGAGGTTAATAAAGACTAAAAATTTAAGATTTGCTTAAATCCTTCACTCAAAAAATAACAAAATGAAAACTTAACCAATATTAATTGAGAAGTTCACTTCAAACGAAACACTAAAAACTATTAAAAATAGTTTATAATATTAAATTTTTTTTAAACTTTTGAGTCGAAAAATATTATTAGGAAATTCAATGCAAATCAGACTTAGGGATGGCTGAGTGGTTTACTAAAGGAAAGCATGTGACATTATTTAGCATTTAAATGTCACTCCAACATTTAGAACAAGAGTTTAAAGAATAACAACAACAATCGCAAACTTCAATACATTATCGAGTGACTGAAGAAGAACAAAGATCATCTTGGAGGATTAAATTCGAAAATGAGGAAATAAGAAAAATAGGTTTTCGGGTTGCGAAATCTATGAATGATCAACTAAGAAAAATTATAAATTTATCCAGCTCATTCATTCTTAACTTTCTCATTTTTACAAGAACTATTTTTGCAAATGATATCACTTATCAATAAAATTTCGCTCGATGAAATTGAATTGTTTTGTTTCTTTTCAAGATTAGTTCAAACAAACTTTCGCTCGATGAAATTGAATTGTTCTGTTTCTTTTAAACATTATAGAAGTTCTTTATAATATTCGTCATGTTACTCATTATTTTCTTATCAATACCATTCTATAAATGTGTCAATCACAGTGATAAGTGTTGTGCGTGGAAACTATAGTTGATTGAAACTTCACTTTTGACTGTCTATTACAGAGTATAAACTTATCTTTTCCAATCTTCATATAAATCAACTCCTTTCAGAGATGGCCATCGTTGATGAGATAGTGTTTTCCAATTTGCAAAAGTGTTCTATCGAAGACATTGAAATCTATCGAGCAGAAGATCGAGAAATCGATCGAGATATATCGAATATTTCCACGGCATTTCTATCGACATTGATTCAGACAGGCGTAACTAGATGCACAATGAAAAGTAGTCCGTCATCTCGCGTGCTGGCATCAAGTTTTCAAGTGTTCTGCTTATTAACTTTCATTTCCATTTCACACTGAAATGGTCTGCTGGCTCAAGGGCTTAAGTCAGAAGTCTTGTTATTTCGATTTCGATACGAAGTCTCAGACATGGAATGATTGAAACATCTTTTAACACGCCCAAAATAAAACTAATATATTCGGCTTATTATCTGTCGATGATTGGATGAAGTTATAATTGCTGAATGGAAATTCTACGTACTTGTAGAAAATAGTGATTATAGTTCATAGTGAACAGTCCATCGATTGAGAGGAAAAGCGTGTGAAAAATTGTTAGTGATGAGCTTTAAGATAGTCAATATTGAGACTAGATTAATTTATTTATGTAAGTTCACGGTTTTTGATATGAGTGATCAAAAGCAATTTATTCCTGGATTTCTTGTTCCATGTCGAACTGCGTTGTTAATATTAACTTTTTAAGCGAATTCAACATCTTGAAGTCAAATTGACTGCAAGTTGTTGAATTCACTTAAAAAGTTGGCAATTTATTACTTACAACACATGGATTGTTGGCGGTAGTGATTAACGTGGTATAGAACGTATTTAACAGTGAGAATCAAAGCTAATCATTCACATGGAACGGCGATGTTTTGGACAAAATTCGTTCACTAATTGACACTTAAAGACATTAAATGATTTTAAAGGAAGAATGAAACGGAGAGATAGAGAAGGATGAAGTTAAATGAGGAAGAATATGATGAGTATAACACAAATAATTATATCATAGTATTTATATAGCATTATTCATAAGCATACGTTGTAGTAATACTCGAGCTAAAAATTGTTAAGTTTATTATTAGTTATTATTATGATTTATTTATAAGTTTATTATAAATTGAATAATTTTGTTAAAAACTGTAGAATTTTCGATAAAAGTGGTGTTGAATGAGGTAATTTTATAATAGAAAAATGGATTGGAGGGGGGAAAACATAACAAAAAATATGAATGTTCAGGATGAAACGATAAGAAGATGAGAAAAAGAAATACAAGTTTTATTCTCCTAGGGAGAAAATGATGGACTTTCAATTACTGAAGAAGATAAGAGCGTGACACCAGTAATCAACAAGATGTAAATAAGCATGTATTAAAAATGATATTCATGTTGCTCCCAATCGAAGATACTGATCAATACAATTGAGAGTGCATTCATAATGAAGTAGGTCATGTACACAGTTGGAGAAATGCAGTGCAAATTAATAGGAATTGCATGATAGTTAACAAGAATAATGATAGGCCTCTTTGGACTTTGCGAGGACAGGAGAGATAAATAATAAGAGGGAAAGAAGGAAAACTTGGAGGAGGAGTGGTAAAGTATAAGAGGAAAAATCTTCAAATAAGATCATATATTGAGATTAGAGGGGAATGCCTACGATGTAATGGAAGATGGAAGATGGAAGAGTGGAAATTGAAATTAAAGAGGAAAATAGGAAGAATTGGAGATAAGATGCAAAAAATAAAAATATAAATAAAGATAGATGAAGATAAATAAGGATAAATAGACATAAAAATAAATAAACATAAATAAAGATGATTAAAGATCAATAAAGATAGATAATGATAAATAAAGATGAATAAAGATAAACAAAGATAAATACAGATAAATGCATTGACTCTTAGAAATAAATAAAGATAGAGAAAAAACGAGAAATGGGCTGTGGGCGTCACAGTGCGAAAGAGGAAAGCTTAAGAAGGAACCGAAAAATAGAATCACTAATAAATATACAATACTTGAGAGTTAATAAATCAAGTTAATTAAGAGTGCAAAGATTAAGTTTCAAGATAATAATTGAGTCAGTACTTTATAGTCTGTAATAGAAACTTTGAAAGTGTAACTCTTATTGCTATAAAATAACATTTATTGTACACTAAAATTCAGGAGATGAAGAGGAAATGGTAATTCCACCATTGCAAGGTCTCTACGACATTTTTCAAATTACAAAATAAGAGCCATAAATCACCACAGAAATTTCATGCATTCCTAGACACTGTAAACATTTTACACTTTCGAATATTTCAATTTGAAAGTGGTCCTTTAGATCTATGAAAGTATTTTAATTCACTATGACCAAATTTTACTTCAAATTACGACATGATTGACTCTGTATTGACTTAAATTTATTTTGCAGTTCAAATGATGCCTGATTTGGGTAACACAGTTGTATATCCAGTTAGCACAGTTGTATATTTATACAGTTAGCACAGTGCAGTGATAGATGAAGTATAGGCTATATAGTTACATACATGTTGTATATAGTTATAAACATAGATAGAGATATAGTCGACATTGGGCGGATCGGTTCTACTCGAATGGAGAGAGAGGCCAACTTCTATCGTGGCAAACACTACGACACATCAAACTCACATGTGCTCTCTCTGCTTTACTTTCTCCCCTTTCGTAGATCTAGAATCAACCCAGTAAAGTACAACTCCTTATTTTGTATTGTTCTCGAATATTTAGCTATAATCATGCATATTATCTTTTTTTCAATGTATCTATATTTAAATGTAGAGGTCAGGCTGTATGCCTTATCACTTTCCTATTTCCAACATTTAGATTACATCTATTTATTTTAATTATTGAAACATCATTCATACTACAGTAGTACCATTGCATCTCTGCACGCGTGCACGGTAAACTATTATCTTGCTGCATATTAAGGCTGTGCGAAGGTTTCTTGGTCATAATTTTTTTAGAAGTTTATTGTGTTGGATATTATTAAGGTATTGAAATGTTGACTACTGCCAGGATAAATTATTTTTTCATCAAATATTTTATGAAATATGGGAGTTCAAAGTTAATTTTTTTTTAAATGAAAGACACATTGAGGAATAAAATGACATATTTTTCATTCCGATTGAACAATTAGTTTTCTCAAAATATATTTTTTAAAACATGCAAAAAATTTCAGTTTTTCAAAACATTATTTTGAAAAAACCAATTGTTGAATTGAAATAAAAAATGTGGCATTCTTCCCCCCAAGGTGTCTCTCAGTTATAAAGAAATTATCAAATGTTTGAAATAACTTGTAGGTGAGTTCAATTGCCCACAAAAACCGAAAAATTTCAACTTTGAACTCTCATATTACATAAAATATTTGATGAAAAAAATAAATTCTAATGGCAATAGTTAGCATTTCAATACCTTAATAATATCCAATTCAATGAACTTCGAAAAAAGCCTTAAGAAATTAGAGTAGATCGATGCTGTATGAAAAATATCATATCTTTGAAATTCAAATGGAATATTCTTTATACTGAATGTTATTTAACCATATGTATGTGGTAGCCAACATATTCATTGTATCAAGACATCATCAGCTCCGAAATTCTTTCAGAACTTCTTTTCTAATATTTTCGAAATATTATGTTTCCAGAAAAAAAGATTAATTTCATAGAAAAAGCTACCAAAATATAAAAGAAAACTGCTATTCTCTAGTTGTTATTTGATACTGATGATTCAAGTAAGCATATAATGAAAACGAAATTGATGGTCGGATGATTATAACAACAATTTGATGAGATTTCTGATACATTCCAAGTCTTTTGACACTTCTAAACATAATTGAAAAAAAAAAATTCAAAACCAGTTTGTGAAGAGATTATAAGGTATTTCCAAAAAAATGGAATAGATCTTCTTTGAAAAAACCTGCAAGAAACTTCTGTCTCATCCTTAGTAAAATATTTCTCTTTCGAGATTTTCATTGGGTTTCTGATTTTTCACTCGTGTACTCACTTAAGACAGTTTGGACAGTTCACTAATGACTTCGGATTACCAACCTGAAATAGAAGAAAAAATTGTTAGAATTGACAATCACAGTGCAGAATACATTATTTGAACAAAAGTATACGTCAGCCAATATCAACCTTGACATTTCTCGAAAGGGATATAATGTGTCCAGTATCAGCTGAATGATCAGTTTCCTTAGCTATTTTAGATTTCAAATTTAAAACTTCTATCAGTGTTATTAATCACAATTCATATTTTTACTCAGCTTTTTTGATTATTAATTTGAATTTGCAACTATTTGCAGTCATTTTTATTTATAGAATTCATGTGTAAATATTCTGACAAAGTTATGATGAGGGGTGAAACTATTCGTAAGAAGTAATTCCAAAATTACTTGACTGGATATTATTCTAATAAATTATTATTCATTGTAGGATATACGTACTAATAGCCGAATGGTATATACTATAGTATACCTTTGTAGTATATCTTTCTACTTGTTCCTCTCCTGACTTTTAATATGTTTATCTCTGTAAACTAGAATTTATTTTCCTTACCAATGCTTTTTGTTTCGAATTATAATAACTTCTTTAAAATAAGCTGGTAGTTTTACTTCTATTAGGAGCGGCGAAGGTGACGATGTCCATAATGAACGATAAGACGAAGTTGTCACAACCACATTTATTAAAAATCTCAAACCTCTACGTTTGAGATTGATAATGGTGTAACAACCGATACTAGTATCTCACTATTTTTAATAAATGTGGTTGTGACAACATCGTCTTATTATTCATTATGGACATCGTCACCTTCGTCACTCCTAATAAAAGTAAAACTACCAGTTTATTTCGAAGAAGTTATTATAATTCGAAACACAAAGCTTTGGTAAGGAAAAGAAATTTTAGTTTACAGAGATAAACATGTTAAAAGTCTGGAGAGGAATGATATAGTCTGAAGTAGAAAGATATACTATAAAGGTATACTAAAGTATACTATTCGGCTACTAGTACTTATATCAAGCAATGAATAATAATTTATTAAAATAATTTCCAGTCAAGTAATTTTGGAATTACTTCTTAGGAATAATAATGGAATATTATTCTCATAAATCCGGTCCAACTCGACTCTCCACCTGTATTTTTCAGAGCTTAATCCTATCCAACAACATTTATCTTCCTACTTGGCATAGACTAATTCATTTTTCATGTTTTACCTTAAAAGTAAACAAGAGTGATTGTCGTATGCCTGACATGTTAATATTTATTCAAATACAATATTGACATGCAAGACTACTAAACTTGGAGATTGGGAACAGGAATTGAATAATTCTTGTTTATTGATGGCGCTTCTATAATGGAGAAGGTGGCTATGTAGTCAACCAGTATTACCAGAGTGAGAAGAGAGTAGCCGAGTGTTTAAGGGGTAGAATGAGATAGAGGATACAATGAATGAGTAATGAGCCACTTTCACGCCCTAAGGTAGTGAATTCCTCGAATAGTGAAGTTATCCGTTGCTGCACTCAACGCTCAAATAAACGACCTTGTGTAACTCTAATCACTCAGGTCTACCTGTCTTCACCATCTAGACAACTCATTATTTGTGAATCTAGTTTATTTGAGAATGAAACCAATGATGAAGTAATTTATTATTATTCTAATTGAAATATTTAGTGGCCATTTTGAGAAAATGTAATTTTTATATCTTGAGACTGTTCATTCATTATAATGGGTAGGGTTTCATGAATGTCAGCCTCAACCTAATCATAAATATATGATACTTAGACTATGGGAAGTGATAGCCGAGTGCCGTAGCAGGTATCTGTTTTATCAGAGATAAGCTACGAAACTCCTGGGCGCTCTTTGTAAGGGTGACCGATTGGATTGGCCAGAAAAAAATACTGTCCTCTGCTGTAATATCACTTCCCGGTGGTTTAGAACCCACCTAAAACTGTGGGTCCAACTCATCAATCACCATCATCCAATTCATTACCCACGCACAGGTCTCAGACCTATGTGGGCTTCATCCTCCGAAAAAAGAAAAAATATGGAGCGCGCTTCAAATCAATAAATCAATTGATATTCTTTAATAGATAAATAGTTCCTGGATTTCTTGTTCTATAACGTGTTGTTAATATTAACTTTTTAAGTGAATTCAACGATTGACTGCAAGTCGTTGAATTCACTTAAAACGTTAACGAAAAATATTCTCTAAAATGGAAATTTAAATTGCTGAAATGAAATAAGATAAATGTTAATAACCTTCTTTTAAGCTACTTGTTAAATTGTTTTCTACTAACGCATACACTCAATCCTTTTTTTTATCATTTTACTCTTCATTGTATTGCTCTAATTCTCATTCTTATTAGTATAGCTTCTCTCACTGTTGATAGTTTCCTGTCCATAGCTCTCTTTCAACATTGCTCTTATCACTCGTCTTATTTGATGGTTATGTCTCTCTATCTCTGAAACATAAAGAGACGTTTACGATATCCCTCCTTTCAATACTGTATTTGCACTATACTGAATTCATTTACCTCACTTATATTTTCCTCCTCATTCATGCAAATGCTCAAATCAACTCAATCCAGGGTAATTTCATGGGAGCACATAACTTCTCCCATAGACGGGAAGTGCCCTATGGTTCATAGATAGTTTTCTCGTGTAAAAAATTTCATAGCGGCCCTAGGCTCTCAAAGTTTAGTACTACGTCCCCTCCTCCATACCTGCCTCAATCTTCAAATATATAACATGATACTACTCCTTTTGTCAAAGTGCAGACACTACTTCTTACGTTATTATTCCGTCAAATTGTCATTATTTATTCTGCTCCTATTTATTTCTTTATTAATCACTCATACTTTTGACTCCTATTCTATTGATACAATCGTGTAATTATACTAATAAATTTTAATTGAATCACTTTTCAAGTCAGTCTTGACAAACTATTAGGGAGGGCGTACTTAGGTTTGTAATAAGACGTTTCACCTTTAAAACAAACTTATGTTCTATAAATGTAATATTACTAAAGACATGTTAACTTCACATTGCGGGCACTCATAATTCCCGTTTTTATATTTTTAATACTACCTATTTAAAAAATAAAATAGCTCAAGTGAATGTTATTTCCAATAATTTGTCAACTGAAAAATTCGGAAACATATATTCCCGTTTAACGGCTTACTATTTCGAACAACCTGATAAAAAATTCGGAGCACACTTTTGTGTACTGTACACCGATTGACTACTAATGTACAGCAAACAGTGATTCAGTTAGTCAGTCAGTAGGTCGTGTGCACATATAACTGTCGAAATAAACAGAAACAGCAAACAAATAGAAAAGTACCAAGCCTGCAGGCATTATCTTAAGTCACGTGCGTGTCCCAACTATTTAACAGAGCCTTTTAAATACCGTTTAAACTCACCTCAGCGCAGGTCTGATAATGTGTTAGGATGTCATATGCAGAGACTGACTACTTAACACGTTCGGCTTGTTGCTTCTCTCTCCAAACGCATAATTAAGTCGAGTAAGTGACAAAGATGGGTGTGCGAAAAACTGTACTTTGTAAATATGACACAAAGTCAAGGTCAGGTCAAGTTGACATAGCGGCCGCAAACTTGTAGGTAGTAGTAGAGTTTTGTAGTAGTAATAGAGTAGTTAACGACATTGTAGCTAACGGTAACGTCAATGCTAACCTTAACACTCTATGCTTGTGCCTGCTCTGAAAAGTTCTATGATATAGAAAAGGCAGATAAGTAGTTTTATAGGATGACATTGGTGTTATTTTTTTTTGGAAGATGAAGCCCACATAGGTCTAAGACCTGTGCGTGGGTAATGAGTTTGATGATTGTGATTGATGAGCTAGACCTACAGTTTTAGGTGGGTTCCGAACCACCGGGAAGTGATTTTACAGCAGAGAACAGTGTCTTTTGTGCTGGCCAATCTAATCGGTCTCTCTTACAAAGAGTGCCTAGGAGCTTATCTCTATCTGACTGAACAGATACCTGCTTTGGCTCACGGCTATCACTTCCTGTAAAGTAGTTTTGCCCAAACTTTCTATTATTGAGGTGTTACACGTATAATGTAAATAGCTCTCAATTGTATGCTGATGAATTTGAAAGATCTCGAAAAAATTCAAATGCTACGTCGATTGGCAGATCACAGGCCAATTTCAGAATTATTGCTGAAAAGTGTTTAATCGCTGATCAATTGTAATGATTATGAGTGACCGGCAATCAAATATTGATTAAAGTTTGTGTAAGCGGCCAAAAGATACAAAGTATTGAAGGATATTGACATGAAAGGCTGGAAGTGGTTTTGTGAAAAAGATAAAAAAGTTGCTTATGGCACAAGGCTAAACAATATATAATATTGTTTTTTTGTTTTTTTTTTCCTGTTGCTATTATTTTTCCTTGTCTTTTATTCTATTTTTTTTCTTGCCTATAACTTTCTAGTT
The DNA here is from genome assembly GCA_948455865.1 of Conomelus anceps. NCBI lineage: Eukaryota > Metazoa > Arthropoda > Insecta > Hemiptera > Delphacidae > Conomelus > Conomelus anceps. Next base: position 11,568,638 of record OX418225.1, read on the forward strand.
TTCTTGTAAATCTGTTTTTTACTGTAATACTTTATTACTATCTATACTGTACAATTTCTTATTTTTATAAGTTAATTCTTTTTTTATGTAATTATTAAAAAATTAATGTTTTTGTTGTTCCAATAATTATTTAGTATGGGCACCTACTGAAAAACCTACCGGTTTAGTGGGACCCGTGATGTATTTTATTGAATAAAAAACAAATTGATTGATTGAAAAAATTGAATAAAAACTTAAAAAACACTTTTAAGTGGAAATTAACTCACGTTATGGCGTGACGGCCGTTTCACTCTGTTGTCAAGAGCATCGTCAGACGACCCGAAGTGTACTGTCAAGATGCTCTTGACAACAGAGTGAAATGGCCGTCTCGCCATACCGTGAGTTAATTTCCACTTGAAAGTGTTTTTTAAAGTTTATATTACATATTAGTGGAAACAAGATGGATCTTCAGCATCACACTAAAAAATATATAAATACTAGGAGTTTAGTTATTATGATTATATGAAAGGAGCAGTGAAAATAATGAAAATTATATGGTTTCAATTTCTTGAGGATGTTTTGGAAATTCACATTTTTGAGTTTGAAGCCCAAATGAATAATATAAGCAATTTTTATTCTGGTCTGAGTCCTGTGCGTGGGAGATGAGTTGGATGATGGTGATTGATGAGTTCGATCTTCAGTTTTAGGTGGGTTTCGAACCACCGGAGAGTGAATTCACAGCAGAAAACAGACTGTTTCTCGCTGGCCAATCCAAAAGGTCACCCTCACAAAAAGAGCCCAGGAGTTGGTAGCTTATCTGACTGAACAGATACCTGCTACGGTTCGCGGCTATCACTTCCCTAATTTTCGTGGATCATTAAAAAAGTATTCATATGTTATTGTTGTGGTTATCCATTGTTGTGGTTATCCAAAGCCCTCACCCAACCACAGACAAAATCAAATTATGCTGAACATCTACTCACAAAAAATCATTCATTCACCAACATTGATCAAAACCTCCACATCCTTCACATTGCCCCCAAAAGTCAAAAACTCAATACTCTTGAACAATTCGAAATTTACAAACATTCCATTTCACATCCTCAATTCATACTCAATGACCAACTTAATTTCAAATCTCATACCCTCTTCAACATCATCACAAATCCCTCCTAAAAACACCACCACCACACCCACTTCCCCCACCACAACCACTCCTCCCACTACCTTCCTACAACCACCAGACCTTACATACCAGAAAACTAGCCAGTCTGCAACCAAGCGCCGAAGAAGAACAACATAGTTCGAAACGCGTCCGCCGCGACTCAAAAAGGTCAGTTCTGCACAGCAAGATAATACATATGAATAGTTCTACTGCAGTTCACGAAAAATGGATAACCACAACAATAATCAAAAAAGTGTCAATATAGACTTGAATGGAATCTTGGGGACTTTCTTACTAGAATCGTGATAACGTTTTTGAAGAAAAACAAATCAGATTGAGTTTATAGAATTCTTTTGAGCTCTTTCTTCTCAGAGATATAATATTTAAATTTTATATCTTAATATTATACAAATATTAAATATTATAATAAATATAGATAAAATATAATATTTTCTTATATTCAAGGAAAATTCATTCACTTGAATATTGACCGAGCTTCTTATATTCATAGCTGGAATGATTGGATATTGGAATGCATTCATATAGAATCGTTCTTTTCTTTTCAGATATCTTACAGATGTAATATTATATTGGTATGATATATATATTGTTATAGATACCAGAAATTGCAATTCATCAATCGAAACAAGTGTCTCTATCGAGAATTGAGAATCGTTTCCTTTTCGAATTCTATCCTTCATCATGTTTCTATTTGCTATATATGTATTTACATGCTACACATGTATTTATTCTATTGCTATTGAATGAATCGATACTCATAAGTGGCAATCAACGTATATATTCACTTGCAACTGATTGCATTTGGAGCAGGGTTTGATCACAGATGAAGAAATCTAACTAGTTTGATGCATGTCTTTGAAGCAACATGATGCTATATGAATGTGTAGGGGCAACATATGTATCCTGTAGTACAATGCAGTGTGCAGTCACAAGTCACAGCTGTATCTACTTACTGTTTATAACGGTAAAGTAGTTGTGCACAAGTCCAATGCAACACCGCTGATTTCCAATCAGCGAAACAGTTTTCTCTACAATTCTTGTCTCCGTACCAAGAAAGAATCTCTGGGCCTCAGGCAATACCAGTACGTCTTGGACATGTGCCCACAAATATGGTCAAGTATTCTACTCAACACCTGATCCGCTACAGTTCCCAATGAAAGGTCAAGGAATCATATTGTTTGGATTATATTCTTCGGAAAAAAAGTGAAAAGGGTTGAAAAATCGATTACCCAAATAACAGATCATAAGATTGGTGTTCAAGTCGACGATAAAACTGTGCATCAATCTTATCTATTAAAACTGCAGTTGGAAAGAGATTGAAAAAATGAGAAATATGGGAATGCTTTACAGAATAAGAGTACAACATATATTTTTTATAAGTACATTTAAAAAAATTATTTTATATAGAAGAATTTTTTATAAGTACAAAATATATAAAAGAATAATTGAATAATGACTTGTGCAGATAAATATGTTGGGTAGGATTTTAATACTATAAAATATCTTGAACTACACAAAAAACCTACAAGATTTTTTATATTCCAAAAATAATAACCTGTAATTATATTGAATAATTGAATCTTTCATTATTTATGACAACGCTTCCACATTCTTGACAATGAAAATATTTTTATTCTGAAATCAGTTTTGAGAAATTTTATAGAAAGTGGTCAGAAATCAGAAAAAATATTTCTTAATGGAAATCGAATATACTGTACTCTTATCACCTTGAGATATATATGGTCATGTTTGAGAACAATAGAATTAGTAGTTTCCTGGTAATGATTAATTATTATAAACCGCTTAGGGTCCGGAGAAAACTACAGGTACACTTCAGTTAAATAGACTTTTAAAATGATGCTTTTAAAATTATCATTGCTTGTAATGGATGAGACTTCAGTCACAATAATTCTAAAAATTAAACAGAATTTATTAATTTCGAATTCCTTTAATTGCTATTACTTTATACTGAAGACTTCCGCAATGGCGGATATTGACGACAGCATTGAACGCCATTGCGGAAGTCTTCAGTATAAAGTAATAGCAATTGAAGGAATTCGAAATTAATAAATTCTGTTTATGTATATTTGTCAGTTTATTCAATTGTCAGTCACTTCAAACTAACTTCTAAAAATTAAACAATCTTTTGTTTCATCATAATTGTTGTAATTATATGATAGATGATATATTAATTTCACCTGGATGGTTACGGTATTCATCACTGAGGTAATTCTCAGTTGAATAATAGTAACAGTATTAATTACTGTATTTCTCTTGAAACCACTTGTATTTCAATGCGATTGCTTTCCAACAGCATTAATCAATTTTACTTCCGAAAGGGATTTTATAATTATTTTTCGATAACTGAGGTTGAATAATTCGTTCAATTTTTTGACTTTGATTTCGTTACAGCCATTCTCCAGAACTATGATTTTATAATAAGTTAGATTTGACAAGTGTCATGATAAATGTCGCATTAAATTCTTCTATTGTGAGGTCTATTCTATGTAACTGTTTATGAAACAGAAATTTTACATACAAAACTTTGAATCGAATTTTGTAACAAAATATATCAATTGATTCCCCTATTTCCCTAACTATCAATTTAAATTCAATTTACTTCATCAAATGTGTCTTAAAATATGTAAGAGCCCTTTAAAAAATACATTTTGAAATCACATTTTCTCACTTATTCAGCTACTATTGAATCAATACTTTTGGATAGAAGTGAATATAATCCAGTCAATTGAAGACCATTAGGTCTATAATCATTAGTCATTCAACTCCATAAAATTTATAACAAAAATACAATATTCCCAGGATGGTATAGTAAGGTTACTATACCGTCCTGCAATATTCCTACATACATTCTTAACAATAAAAACTACAGTACCTTCGTGGCCCATGATTAAATTATACAAAGTGATCCTTTCAGTAATTGAATTAGCACATAAAATGATCTTAACGCCCAACAGTGTATTGCAATATTCTATTGTTTCCTGGTTGTAACTCTACCATCATACGATCCAACAACATTAACCTAATATAGTTTGATTGCTAATTCAAGGTATGTAACTGGTACGGTATGCTGACTCCGTGATCTTAACTGTATTGCAAATTCAGTTATGAGTTACTTGCGACTTTTTGCCCTACCTGGATATTATCCAAGTATTTGCCTAATAGTATCAGTATGACCAGCATGTATTGAGTAGGTTTGAAAGAATACTATTATACAATGAACAATATTGAATCGGATCTCTACTGGTTTGTTACGTGGAGTCTTATTATGGGAAGTATGTTTCTTGATCTGTTATGGGACTTGATCATATTCTTTGCATAATGTAACACAAGTTGCCAATATCGAGAGAAAATGAACATGTTTCTGTATCACTGAAAGCTATGAAATAGGTCTCCACCAACTCCTCTTCTACTTGTATTTATAATTCTAATTGTACCAGACTTGTACTTTTATTGCCTATTCCAATGATTAACTAGGTAGGCGACTTCGATTTGTTCCCTAATTATCAATTTTTACCAATCTGAATTATTTCAAGAAACAATACAAATTTTTAGTCTACTTGCCTTAAAAAGAATAAATTTGTTTTTAATTAATTTCAAATGTTAAAATCTCTTTACAAGCACTCTTTCATTTTTCAAGAAAATGCTGTACTTTTTCAAGAGCAAGTATCAGCGCATAACTACGTAAGAGATAATGATAACACTAAGATCAACACTGAACACTCTATGCATCTGCCCGTTTTATAGTATCTTGACTTCAGAGCAGGCAGAAGCATGGAGTGTTGGGGTTATAAATATCGTTACATCTTCAGTGACCGTAGTTTGGCGCAAATTCTCTAATATTTAGCATAGTTCTATTCAGAGCTTTTAAATTTGAAAACACATGACTTCTAAACTACTACACAAGAAAGTTGAAGTGAAACTTTATTTTATTTGAGTGAATATTCTGATTGGAAGTGAACAGTATAGTATTGCATAAGTATTAGTTATTAATCGAGGATAAACAGCATTCTAGGTTTTTTTATAGTAAATTTATTATTTAAACTAACTGTGAAACTCTACTTCAATACAAAAGTAGTATCAAATGACTGAACAAATTTGTTGGTTTTATCACCCATACAGATATTTACCGAACTAGTGAATGATAATGCATATTTTATCACACTACAGTATTCTATTCTGAAATAGAAAGTAGAATCCTAAAGTGAAGTCTAGGAATTTGATGTCGAACCTCTTCAAGAGCCACTCAAATATCAACAATCAATCCTAAACAAACATTAGACTCAGATTGATGGGGATACGAGTAGTCCTAATGGAAGTTGGTAGAGCCCTACAAGTCTAGTTTTATAATCAAGACTTCCCTTCAACAATAATTTTTATTTCTTTCCTAGATGTTAACTTGAGATTTCATATCCTGCCTCTCCTCCTAGTAATCAAAATGACATTCACATTCATGGAAAGACATGACAGCTGTGCCAGATTCAGAATAGTTTTAACAAAGTTACCACTTTCTTTACTTTCTAACAGATATGTCAAGAATAAGAATTCCTGTGTAGAAGTTAGTTATATAAAGACAACGAATCACCCAGTTAGAATAAAAATTGACATTTAAAATTCCTGATATTTCAATATTGCTGGATTAAAGATTCAATACACAAACAACTTGTGCATTAAAGAGTGTTGCACTCATAGCTCAGGTAACTGAATAGCTATATTGAGCTGAAGCTCAACCAGTAGCTTAATGGTAATCAGACCTATTAGGCCTAATTAACAATTGATTATGAAAAATAATATATTGTTGCAGGAGAAAGTGATAAATAATATGATTTAATATTGGAGAAAAATATAAATTATGAAAGGATTACACTCTAATGAGAATTAGACCGTCTCAATCTAATATCAAAATTGGCACTGTATTACAACTCACTTATACTTTTTTTATAGATTAAGTCTTGGAGACTTCAGTTAAGGAGTATAAGACAAGTCCGATTAACAATAGTTATACAATCTTATACCTAGTTACCATACTCACTATATCAACTAGTTGAGATGAGGCTTAATTTTGATGTGAAGCAACTCTTGTTGCTATAAAAAGCTTTATCAACTAAATATTTTTTGAGTTGTTTTTTAAATATTGCTATATTTTCAAGATTCTTTAAAAACTGTGGTAGCTTGTTGTAAAGTTCCCTACCAATATAACGAGGTTTTTGTTTGAATAAGTTTCAATTGTAACTCACAAAGTGATAATCTCCTCGACTTCTTGTATTACAATCGTGTACGTCAAGATTTTGGCTAATATCACTGTTTTTTATATATAAAGTAGCTTCATACACATAATTATAAGCAGAGTACAGTAAGGAGACCAAGTCTCTTGAACAACGGCCTACATGAATCTAATCTACTTACTCTTCTGGAGGGATGCCTCTTGTATTTCCGGTATAAGTGAGTAAAGATCATAATTTGAATAGAAAGTCAAATTTAATATTAGATTGTACATCAAGTATTTCGCCATGGAAAACATAACAGATAGACCATCTTGTTGTCCTTGTTCATGTATTTCACAGTGAGACAGTGTAATTGTGAAAAGGAAAAAATTAGGAATATCAATAATTCAATGAAAAGTAGGAATAATGGCAATTTTCGCATCGCCTTTACTCCATAGAGAATAAAAAATTAATATGTATGATTCTGTATATTTCTGTTAGTAAAGGAATCTTTTTCTTCGTTATTGTATTTCAATGATTTATTCCCAGTCATCAAACATTTTCCCCCTCCTTACCCCAATATTAATCCTCATATCGACTAGATAACCTCCAATTATAAAATAAATGATAACTGTTTTCTCTTGTTTTATGCACGCTTAATTATTACATATCAATGAGAATCACAAACATGGAAATTAATACATTCTACAAATTCTTCCTTTTCTGATAACCTAAACCACCTTTAATAAACCAACTTCAATTGGTATTGATGTATTAAATTTAAAAAAAATATATTAATATTACAAATGATAAGGTTGACAGAGCATTGGAGTACGATTATTACGACTATAGTACTAAGAAATAAAGATTGAAGCGAATCTTCAGCTCTCCTCTGTTCTCCATCTCAACATCCAATTACGGTTGCTTTTATCAATAGTATTAATGAATCAACAATTCCGAAACCCACTATGAAAGTATAACGAATTGCTCTTGATGATTCTTGTTAATTACGGTTGATTATCACCATCAACACTCCCTTGATCACTTTCCAACGCATTAATGACCGTTCAAAATTCACAAAGCGCTGGCCCACTTTGGCATGACATCTGCATTCCTGGTTGTTCATAAATACACGAGCGCGGCCAGTTCAAAACATGACAGGTGGCAATTTTCTCAAAGCCGGACACCATGGCTTCTCGGCAATTTCAACCTGCTCGGGAAACTCCAATTTTTGAACGTGTTTAAGTGGGCCAATGCCTAGGGTGCTCGTTAGAACAGATTAGAGCTAGCTCCGCCCAAACTTTGAACGAACTTATTAACAATTTTTTCAGTAATATGCAAATACGATTGTCTCATCGATATCTCATCTCAATATTCTGAACCTCCTCTCAACCAAAAAGTTCTATTTTCTCGAATCATTCTTTCTTTATTTTATTCGCCCTGACATCGATACAGAGGGATAAGGGTGAAATAAAAGTGTTCATTGTCAAGGAATGTACGTACCTATACCAAGATAACAGTTTGATATTAATTCACAGTAGTTTGATAATGATAAGATAGTTTAAGAAGATTGATAGTTCAAGATAGTTTTGTAAGACAATTTCTTATACAGCACAAGTAGCCTACTGTATATAGTTAAAATGAATAGAAATGAAAGTATTATATAAAGCAACACAATATCAGAGTAAACTCCAGTTCTCCATTTGAGTACATACAACTTATGGAGAACTCAAAACTAAAAGAAACTGTTTGTGAATTATAAACAATAAACAATTATTATTAATCTTATCAATTATAAAACAATTATTAAAATATACAATGATTAAATCAATAAAATAACAATTATTAATGTTATGAATTACTCATAATTAATGGCTAAAATATTAATGTTATCAAGATGGGTCCCAGGGGGGGGGGGTCATAGGGGTCATGACACCCAAATCGAAAATTCACTGGAGTAGGGGTAGGAAGGAGGGGCAATCTTGCAAACAAATGACAGCAAAACCATTTTGTGACCTCTCCCAAAAAAAATTCGAGCTGGGACCGCTCCTGCATGTTATTATATGATTATTGATAATTTTTACTTGGGCTATTCATTTATTTACCATTGAAACAAAATCAAGCAAATATACAACAAAAAAACGGAATTAAAATCACATAATAACAAATTAACATAACGTTTGTGCTGGAGACACTATAGCAATTAAGGAAACTGATAAAAACGTTAGGAAATCTTGCAATTAAAAATATTTTCTCATAAATTTAGAGCATAGAGTGGTGAGGTTAAAATCAGCGTTATGTTAACAAAGTTTGGTCAACTCTATTACAACACATCTTCATGTCCTCAACCTAAGAGCACATCTTAAAATATATTTCTCAACACATCTTCATGTTCTAAACCTGAAAATCTCAGAATAATATTTGGACAAAACAGCGGATCTCAAAATAGCGAGAATATTATTATAAGTATGTCAGTTTATAATATCTTGGTATATCTTCAGTAATAATGTTTCCAGTATTCCAATGAATTGAGGTATTGAACACTCCATTAACATTTATTTGTCGTCACTCCTTGTATTGGCAGAGTTGTTCACCTTGTGCCAACGGTACTAGAATAAATGAATGCAGTCTTAAGCCAAGTCGAATAAATACTGTTGTCTCAGAATGGTGACCTCGAAACCAGGTGACTGGACACTTGACTCGATGCTATTCTCCTTTTCCCGACATTTTGAATTTTTATAAGGAATCTATTTCGAGATTTATTCACAAATCTTGCACCAGCGCCTCTGTTACTCAGGTGTGTAGGTCTACAAGCTCCAGATTATTGTTAGTTAAAATCTTTATTGGGTATTGTATAATTGTGAAAGTAAATTTATTTTCGTTGTGATAAAAATACTTGCATTTGAAAGCGTTTCCTAGTGCATTTAACAGGTGTGCATATTTATTATCATTAGCAGTAAGAGATTATAACGAGAGTCTCACTGTATTATTTTAAGATTACTAAGTTAGGATAGAACAAATTTGCTCATTAGTCTCAAGACTAGTTAGCAATAGTATTAACAAGAAAAAAAATGAAAGTAAAGTTTCATATTGGTCTATAGTGAATCATAAGAAGCAGATCATTATTTAGTAGCTGATAGAGTTAACGGTAACGTTTTATGAGTTGAAGATTCCTGAAATCATGATACAATGAATGTTTAAATTGTACGTTTGCTGTAATTACAACTATCATAAACTCAAATCTTTCAGATTTGAGATCTGCTTTGCTGACCTTTATATCCATTAGTCTAATACTACACTTTTATTTCTATACATCTTCTATAATCATTTGATTCACATTTATTAAATTTATTGTATAAATGAATTGTTAGTTACATTGTAACGTGCGTTTTGAAACCATTTATGTCTCAATGTGAAATCACATATTTAAAACTTCATTGGATGTGTGTGATTTTGCTAAACCACAACAGAAAGTGTAATGTTTTCATTAAAACAATTTAAAACAAATTTATTCAGCTCCACATGAAATTATTTCATTATGAAATGTCTATTTATATCAATAAGAAAGAAGATTCACAACTTACATTACAGCTACTTTATGTTTAAAAAAGAGTGATATAAACCAAAACCTTGATGTAGACGATTATAATACAAGTAGCTTAGAGAACAAAAGATCAAAACACATTATATTTTTTATTCTAGTTATTTTGGTAAAAAACTCTACGATAAGTTACTACAGTTATTAAAGAGTCTTGAAAATACAGAAACGTTTAAAAAACAATTGAAAAAATATTTTGTTGACATAGCTTTTTATAGTGTACAAGAGTTCCTTTCACATCAAAATTAAGCCTCACCTCAACGAATTGATATAGTAATTATGGTACCTACTGTTTAAGATTGTATTATGTATAATTATTGATCAGACTTGACTTAAACACCTTAACTGGAGTCTCCATAACGTAATCTACAGAAAAAACTTCTAACTCTAATCGTATTTTCCATTATTTTGTTGATCACATTCATTAATCTTGTACACAAACAATTTCTTTAACGAAATAATCGTTGCAGAAATTAACCAGTGGATCGTTATTGATCCAAATGACATTTATCTTTATTTATTTTATGTTGAATATTAAAATCATGACATTTAAAAAAAAAATAATTTAAATTATAAAAATTAATTAATATTATTATAACCATAAAATTAAAAATAGTTAAAAACTTGTTATTTTTATCTACAAAATCCCTGTTTTCCCTTATTTTAGCTAAAATAATTTACCAATCTTTTGCTGTTGAACCTTTTCTTTCATCGACATTATCATTATAAACACAATCAGTTGATAATTATTATTTTTTCAAATGGATACACAAATCTTTAAATTCCTTTAAAAGTGAAAATTTGTTGCGTCACTCCTATTTTACCCATGAGGCTGGGTGAAGTTTTATAAGGTAAGAGAACATTTGAAATGAATTTAGAAGAATTTTCTCCCACAACATTTTACCACCATCTTCTATCAAAGATCGTTCTGATAGCAGAACACTGATATGGTAGTCAAAGCGGAGCGTACTTTAGAAAGTAACAACTCACGAACAAGGATCACTCGAGTTAATTCAGAACGAATAAGCTCGCATGAAACTGGTGGAAAGTAAAGGTCCGACCGAGGAAAGTAAGTTGGACTTGAGAACGCGGACATAAGAGAGCAATTGGACGACACACATTGCAAGAAGTGGATGGAAGGTGCCGACAGAGTAAGCACTGTTGAACCTTCACCAGCTGTAATAATAAGAAGAGCAGTAAAGCGGTTTGATTATGGCAACCAGTTGCGGCTGCTCACAAAGATGATGATGATGATGATGATGATGATGAAGAAGAAAATAGTGACGAAGATGAGAAGAGGTGACAAGAAGAGGAGATGAACAAGAAGAAGAAGAAAAAGGAGAAACATGGTGGTGGAGAACGCGGGAAAGTGAAAGACAGAAGAAGAAATTGGTGGAGTAGAAGAAGAAAAAGAAGAAGAGGAGACAAGAAGTAAAAGAAGACTAGAAGAGGAGGAGAAGAAGAAAAAGAAAACGGTGTTGGAGAAGGAGAGAAAAAGGAGAAGTAGAAAGGTGAAGGATAAGAAGAAAACAGTGGTGGAGAAGGGGAGGAGAAAAGAAAGTGGTGGTGGAGGAAGAGAGGAAAGGAGAAGAAGGTAGTGGAGAAAAGAAGAAAACGGTGGCAGTGAAGAAGAGAAGAAACTGGTGAAGAAGAAGGTGGTGGAGAAAAATAAGAAAATAGTGTTGGAGAAGAAGAGAAGAACAAGTCTAAGAATAAGAACAAGAACCGGAACAAGAACAAGAACAAGAACAAGAACAAGAATACGAACAAGAACAAGAGCAAGAGCAAGAACAAGAACAAGAAAATGAACAAGAACACGAATACGAGCAAGAAAAAGAGCACAAACACAAACAAGAACAAGGACAAGAACAAGAACATGAACATGAACATGAACATTAACAAGAACATGAACAAAAACAAGCACAAGAACAAAGAACAAGAACAGGAACAAGAACAAGAACAGGAACAGGAACAAGAACAAGAACAAGAACAAGAACAAGAACAAGAACATGAACATGAACATTAACAAGAACATGAACAAAAACAAGAACAAAGAACAAAGAACAAAGAACAAAGAACAAAGAACAAAGAACAAAGAACAAAGAACAAAGAACAAAGAACAAAGAACAAAGAACAAAGAACAAAGAACAAAGAACAAAGAACAAAGAACAAGAACAGGAACAAGAACAAGAACAAGAACAAGAACATGAACAAGAACACGAATACGAGCAAGAAAAAGAGCACAAACAAGAACAAGAACAAGAGCACAAACAAGAACAAGAACATGAACATGAACATTAACAAGAACATGAACTAAAACAAGAACAAGCACAAGAACATGAACAAGAGCAAGAACACGAATACGAACAAGAAAAAGACCACAAACACAAACAAGAACAAGAGCACAAACACAAACAAGAACAAGAGCACAAACACAAACAAGAACAAGAGCACAAACAAGAACAAGGACAAGAACATGAACATGAACAAGAGCAAGAACAAGAAGAACAGGAAAAGGGCAGAAGAAGAACAAAACAACAACATGAACGAAAACATGATCAAGAACAAGAAGAACAGGAAAATTGCGGAGGAAGAAGAAAAAGTTAAACAAGAACAAGAAAAAGGAATAAGTAAGAACAAGAAGAAGAAGAAGAAGAAGAAGAAGAAGAAGAAGGAGGAGGAGAAGAAGAAGAAGGAGAGAGGAGGAGGAGGAGGAGGAGGAGGAGGAGGAGGAGAAGGAGGAGGAGGAGGAGGAGGAGGAGGAGGAGAAGAAGAAGAAGAAGAAGAAGAAGAAGAAGAAGAAGAAGAAGAAGAAGAAGAAGAAGAAGAAGAAGAAGAAGAAGAAGAAGAAGAAGAAGAAGAAGAAGAAGAAGATAAAGAAGAATAAAAAGAAGAAGAAGAAGAAGAAGAAAAAGAAATTGGTACTCATCGGTACTTATGAGTGTAGAAGAACAACAACTGTTGCCGGGTACTCATCTGAAGAGGTAGACCTCCGACTGTGATCGACTGGGTCGAGGTGAAAGGAAGCCACCATAGCTCTATAGGCTACGTCGACTCAACTCGTTTCAAAGCTATTAAGGTCACAACCTGACTGATTCAGACGCCATTCCATTCAAACCATGACCAAATCGACGATATTCATATGAATATGAATTATGTTCATCTTTGTATCAATCTGGAGAGTGCGGCGTAGTAGACTGGTAGACTTCAGTAGAGGTAGACTAGTGCTGGATGTGAACATGTTGTTTGCAACATTGATCTCAGCTCTGTCTACAAGACAGGAGTCTAAAAGTTGTTGTTCTACTCATGAGTACCAATTTCTTTTTCACTTTCTTCTTCTTCTTGCTCTTTTATTATCTTTTTCTCCAATCTCATCTCCAGCTTTGTCTATGCCAGGGGTGCCCACAGACTGCGTCATTGAAATTCTTGGGGGGGGGGGGGGGGTTCCAAAAAACGTTTGGGGGGGGGGGGGGGCGAAAAGTTGATTGAAACCGTGTTTAACGTGACGACATTCAAAAATATATTACGAAGTCACCAGTTAGAAAGTCAATGAATGAAAATATATTTATAATTATTATTATACAATTGAATATGAATTAGCTAGAATAGTTATGTTTAGGATTTGTGCAGGAAGTTATTATTCAAACTTAGCAAGACGCTAAGCGAGTGCTCTGAAAGTGGTTTATACAACTTTACTCTCCTTAACAGTTACTAGTTAATCAGCAGAAGTCGAATTAAAATGATCAAAAACAGACTCAGATCTGCTATGGGGGACTCATGGTTGTCCAATTTAATGGTTCTAGTTGCAGAAAAAGATGTACTTGAGTCTCTATTTCTAACGAAGAAATAATTGAAAGGTTTTCTGTTTCCTCATCCCAAAGACAAAAACTTCTATGTGGGGTTTAGAGAGATAGATTCAACAAGCTTAGAAGGTGCCTAGCTAACTTGTAGATGGTCACAGCCTACAAATTTAAAATGTTTGACTTCAAACTGTTGATGCTTTTCATGTATTTTACGATAACTACTTACTACTATGTAAGAACTGCTATAGCAAAACTTACTAAATACTAAAAATTCAGTAATTTTTCATAACTATGTCTTTATTTTGTTTTTGAAAGACACTTCTTTCGATTGTGTGTTGTAAATAACTATACATGGAATGTGTGCCTTTTATGTACTTCATCCATACATAAATTCTCCCAAGATACTACACTAAGTAAATAACTGTTATTTAACTACTGTCCAATAAATGACTTAGTATTTTGAATTTTTGTGTTTTACAAATGAAGTTATTAACTCATTGTTTTCACTTCCTTCAAAGTATTTGTAATAATATTTTATTGTTTAAAAACCATTTAGGTTCAAATTCTTATTTAGCTATTTTGCAATTAAGTTTATTGAGCAGAAGTTTATATATTCATTTCATTGATATTTCTATTTTACCTTTACAAAAAAATGTTACCTATGTAAAGAATCTCAAGAAATATACATGCATTTTGTATATTATCGACAGGTTTTGAATTTTTTCAATAGTTATAAAAATCTTCTTTTAGTTTTAGAAAGAATACGGGGGGCTTTTTTCGCATTTTTTTTTGGCGGTGGGGGGGTCCAACCCCCCGGTGCTAAATTTAGGGGGGGTGCGTCATGAGGCTTAGGGGGGGTGGGCACCCCTGTCTATGCTATGGTGGGAATTGATCAAATCTCGCTATCGACTGAAATAGTTGTCAACTAAAAGTTGTTGACTAATAGTTGTCAACTAAAAGTCGTCAACATAAAGTTGCTCTTCTCAAATTTAGAGCAACAAGTGGAAAACTTGTTCCTTCTTTCTTTCTACTGTTCTTCTTCCTTTCTTTTTACCTTCTTTTTCTACTGTTCTTCTTCCTTCTCTTTCTTTCTTCTACTCTTCTTCCTTTCGTTTACCTCCTCTATCTACTGTTCTTCTTCTTTCCAAATTTCCTTATTCCAATTCGGTTTAAGATTGCCTGGGTTATTATAGTAGTAATCAATAACACATCAATATTGTAAATATATTTATTATTGTATATATTGTATCATCAATATTGTACATTATATATTGTAAATTGTTCATATTGTAATATACATCAATTTGTATGAATACATTGTAATGTATTGTGACTGAATTTTATTTTTTTGAGGATGAAGCCCACATGGGTCTGAGTCCTGTGCGTGGGTAATGAGTTGGATGATGGTGATTGATGAGTTGGACCTACAGTTAGGTGGGTTCCGAACCACCGGGAAGTGATTTTACAGCAGAGAACAGTGTCTTTTTTGCTGGCCAATCTAATCGGTCACCGTTACAAACAGGACCTACGAGAACGCAGCTTATCTATGTGATTGAACAGATACCTGCTACGGCTCGCGGCTATCACTTCCCTAATAAATAATTACAATAATTAAAGGAGAAAATATATAAAATATATATATTTCACGCAGTAGAATACTGTCAAAGTCAACTAGAGCGCTTGATCACGTCCAGGGCGTGTGGGGGGGGGGGGGAGGAGTTCTCCACTAGTTCTCCACAAGTTGCTAGCGCAACTGGTTTTCCACTAGTTCTCCACTAGTTTCCCACAAGTTGCTAGCGCGCAGCAACTAGTTTTCCACTTTTAGTTGTCAACTTTCTTTGATATTTACCGTCACTCTGCGGGAAACCAGAATTTAGTGGAAGACTGAAAAAGTTGCTGTATTTTATAGAAAAAGCAACTAGTTGCTGCAAATAGTGGAAAACTTAGTGGAAGACTTTGGTGTAAACGCGGCTGTACTAGTTTATTTCTTTGAACTATATTACTAGTCTTGCAATATTTCCCTGAGTGAGGGAAGTGATAGCCGAGTGCCGTAGCAGGTATCTGTTCAATCAGAGATAAGCTACAAAACTTCTGGGTGCCCTTTGTAAGGGTGACTGATTGGATTGGCCAACAAAAAAAAATTGTTTTCTGCTGTAAAATCACTTCATGGTGGTTCGGAATCCACCTAAAAATTTAGGTCCAACTCATCAATCACCATCATCCATTTCATTACCCACGCACATGTCTCAGACCTATGTGGGCTTCATCCTCCGAAAAAAAAATAAAGAAATAAAAGTCTATATCTAAACTGTGTATACCCACTTTCTAAAATCTGTCTATACTCTATCTGCTATTGTAGGGATTGATATAACGTCGCTCTTTTTTCAATCAATTACACTAACCTAGCTTAACACAGACCTAACTGATGACGCTTCTCGCAATCGTTCAATTAATTTATTTATAAATAGAACCATATATTTTCTAAAATAATTTTAATTAAGATACTTCTAGAGAATGATAGTTTAGGGTAATATGAATAGTTCGAGAGTTTAGAGGAAAAATAGATTGAATTTTGGACTAAAATAAGTCTCATTCTCTAATCCATGATGAACAAAATAGAAAAATCAGGTTTTTTATCGTATGGTAACAAAGTAATTCAGGAGAGCCATTGGATTGTCTGACTGCCATATTTGTTACCGTATTTAACGTTAATTACACGAGGTGCACCTTATTTTAGCTCCCCTTCCAAAATTTATTCCAACTTTTTATTCTAATATTCAGTTGGATGGTGGATTCCAGTTGAATGGATTCATTTCAACATCGATTTTTTATACACTGTAAATTAAAACGAATACATAATTATGTGATGTTGAAGACCAAAATTACTTTTCCACTTATAAATGCTGTAATTATTAAAAATAATTCGTTAGTGAATTTAATACCTATATATTTTAGTACAATACAAGAAGCCGAGGAGATTATCACTTGGTGAGTCGCAATAGAAGCTTATTCAAAAAATAACTTAGTTATATTGCTAGGAAACTCTACAACAAGCTACCGCAGTTTTCAAAGAGTCTTGAAAATATAGAAATATTAAAAAAACAATTGAAAAAATATTTAGCTGTTAAAGCTTTTTATAGTGTACAAGAGTTCCTTTCACATCAAAATTAAGCTTCACCGCAACTAATTGATATAGTAATTATGGTAACTAGTGAAAAAGAGAATAATTGAGGCTATTGGGACCAAAAAGGGTAATCTCCACCATTTTAGCATTTTCATGTTTTTGTTGATTCATATCCTTACATATGAAATCGATTTGTTGCTCAAAACAGATGTAGCAGAATGGTACAAAATCCCTGGTTAAATTGAATTCTAAAAACGTTGTTTATTTCAAAAAGAACAATCTCCACTGTCTGTTGGCATCATAAGAGACAATCTCCATATCAACCAACCAGATGATACGATTCTGTCATGTGACCACTGTTCTTGCTGGTCAGTTTTGAGGTTATAGGTGCTTTTTATGGCCAATGCTCGCTGATTTAGTCAACATCATAGCATAATATTTTCAATAATAATTATAAGTTATTATATTAGTTTCTATATATTATATTAGTTTATTATATTATTGAAGATAAGGAATTAGTACTTCGTTGTGTGAGCTAAGTTTTGAGCTATGGATTCTGCAACACAACCAGTGATCACCATAAAAAGCATGATTCATTCATATGAAAATTAGGCTTTGTTATTTTTCTTTTGTAAGAGACAGTATCAACTTGGTCAACCTTAATGATAATTTAAAATCCTTAATTCCTAGCTTTATACTCTGAAAATTACAACTTTGGAGGTTTTTGTCAAAAACAGTAGATTTGAGCAAAAAGGACAATCTCCAAGTATGTTGGGACGAAAAAGGAAAATATCTACCATAATGTAATAATTGGTACCAAAAAGAGCAATCTCCAAATTTATTCACTAAAAATCTTAAAAACTACAGTCTAATCAAATGAAATATTGTCGTAATCGTTAATAACATATTACAACAAAGCAATAGAAAAAACTAACTTTTTATACTCTATTACAAATAGGAGAACAGGAAATCTGCTTGTAGTGAAAAAATTACTAAAATGGAGATTGCTCTTTTTGGTCCCAATAGCCTCAATTGTTGATCTGACTTGTTCTATTCTTGACTGGAGTTTCCAAGACGTAATATACAAAAAAAAACATTCATAACATTCAAAAATTCCACTTCCTATCTCCTGTTCGTTGAACATGTGAAATTTCTCGTGACAGAATATTAGCTTCGATATCTGTCGTGTTCGGGTGTTGAAGATAGCGTTAGAGGGAGCGGGGTAGGTGGCGTCAGGAGTCAGAATCATGTCAGAAGAACTTCACTTCTCATTTTCTGCTGGCTTTTTTCCGGTCGAGACAGGAAGTTGTTGCTTTTTTCAAGAGTGGAGGGGAGGTATTCCAAGCCGCCTTTGTCGTCCAGATTCGGCAGATACTATTTCGTGTCTCTGAGTACCTTCTTTATTCACTTCCACCTTTCCCCTTCTTTCACCCACTCTTTTCTTTCATCTCTTTCGTGGTCACAGGTCGAAAGGTGTCGTTTGACGAGGTTCGCTGCCCACGCTATCCTTGGCAGCTACATTGTCTGCTCTGTCTCTCAGAGTCAGTCTGCATTTGCTTCCTATAGTACTCTACATTATTCTATAGTATGTAGAATATGACTATATACTTCCACACCATACCATATAATTCATCCAGACACAACTACTAGCATTGTCTTTCGTTGTCGCGGTCTCTGATTTTAACAGATTGAGCCACTTTGTATTACACCTTCATAATCATAATCATACTGTCTTACTATCATTATGCATTACGATCACTCTTGGGTCTGAGAACCAACTCACACTTGGTTCCTTATCATAATAATTACTAACCCCCCCATCAATCTGGAAATGACACATGCCACAGTTGAGTAGGGTGGTTTTCACTGATAAATTGATGTATTAAAATTGCAATTATTTGAAGATGTTGAGATGTTGCCTTATATTATGAAGTACATGAAGTTTTAGATTTCTTGGAAATAGAATATTCATTTATAATTTTGTAATCAGCCAATATACATTGTAAAACTGTACAAAATAGATTCATATTTTCCTTTTTTTTGGAGGATAAAGCCCACTAAGTCTTCTCTTTTAGATGAATATATGAAAACAGAACAAAAATTATCTTACTTCCATTGTGGAAATATATTTCTTATGTTAGAATTTTTTTGGAGGATGAAACCCACATGGGTCTGAGGCCTGTGCGTGGGTTTAAATTGGATGATGGTGATTAATGAGTTGGACCTACAGTTTTAGGTGAGTTCCGAACCACCGGGAAGTGATTTTACAGCAGAGAAGCGAGTCTTTTTTGCTGGCCAATTCAATCGATCACCCTTACAAAGAGCGCCCAGGAGTTTCGTAGCTTATCTCTGATTAAACAGATACCTGCTACGGCACTCGGCTATCACTTCCCATCTGAATCGTATCTATCATAAGCAAAATGTTATACGTAAGTTATAATGTTATACGAGTTTTACACTAGGTACTTATTATTACAAGTTATTGCAGTCTTTCAAGAGAAAAACTTTTTAAATTATATTATTCATATTCATAAACCTCCTATAAGTTAACCATGGTAGTTATGAGTTTAATATAAAGATAAAGAGATTTATTATTACAAAAATAATCCAAGATTTTTCCAGTATGTTATGTGGGATATTGTAGTAGCTAAAATTGTTTTTTGTGAAGTAAATGGTATATAGCAAATTGTGAATGATAAAGCTACTGGTTTGAAAAAAGTGATTCATTTGACAACAAATTATTATCATGCTCATGATTTTCGAAAAAAGGCAAATACATAATTATGTGTTGTTGTGGTCCCATATTACATTTTCTCTTGATATTTAAACATAAATGATTACTAAAAATACTTCGTTTTTAAATTTGACACCTACATATTTGTGTAATAAATTACTTATAATATTCAAAAATTGGAAAAACTAATCATATGTGATGTAGTTCAATAATAATTTTTTACACTTTCACCTGATATTTTTACACAAAAATAATTAATTATTGTAAATACTTTGCTAGTGGATCACTTACAAATTCGTGTAAAATCACACATGAATCTAAGAGTTAAATTGAATAACAAGGTATTTTGAAAAAAATTTATGCACAAATACATATTTTTGTAAAAAACTATTGTTACCAAAATCTTTGTTTCACTAACAGACAATTTTTCCGGACACCCCTATCTTTCTTCCATTGGGTAGAATAAAATTAATTCTCATAAGAAGTACAGTGGGAGAAGATTCTCATTGAAAATCATTCTGTTGTGATCGTAAAACGGAAGTTGACTTCCGGAAATAAGAAACGTTTTTGGACGCTTGGTGCATTTCGATAACAATGGAATCGATCGTGAACATTACTGACTCCCAATCAGAATGAATGGAATTCGGTGCGCTATTATCGATATGTTTTCTCCATATTGTCTGATAGGTGATTGAACCGAGGAAGAAAATTTCTATACTATTGTCAGTGTCTTCTATACTAGAGTCAAGTGAGATTCGAGGACGATATTGTCCTATTATCATAAAGAGATAGTGGAGAATTGAGACATGATAGTAAGTAAAATGAGCATTGAGGTTGGAATATACAGGGAGTTTCGGAACTCTCTACCAATACTTCAAGGCAGTGTTTCTGGACCACTAACAAAGGTAAATATCGTAATAAAAATTTTCTAAAATCCCCAGGTACTCACACAGCCGCCATTTTGTTTTTTCACTCATTATTTTTTTATTCGAACACCTCTGAATGTATAATTTTGAAATTTTGCAAACAGCTTTATAACAATGGAAACAATCTTTAAAAATCAATCAAAATTTTCCGACATCAAAAAACAAAATGGCGGCCATTTAAAATCTTTGAACAGGATTAAATTAATAATGGCTGATGATATCAAAATTTGAATGAATAAAGTTTTTTAGATATTTTTATTGCAAATCCAACGATACCTCACTTTCCAAGATTGGCCAACAATTAACAAAGATAAGCTACTTCTTAGGGTGTTCGGTGGTTGAGAACGGTTTGCAGTTTTTCGCTTCCAACCACCGCACACCCTAAAAAGTAGCATATCTCTTTCAATACCTTCACCACTACCAAGACTGATCATAATGTATTGACGTTTCTCAACAAAACGTATTGACGTTCCTAAAACAAAATGACGTTTCTCAAGATTCAATTCAATTAAGGAGTTTTGGCACAATTTGATCAATTATTATTTGTAAATAACGTACATTCAATTCATCACTGATTTCCCTTGAGATCAAAATCAAGTGCATCGCAATGATTCAGTACTTTAATATTACAACACATGTTGGTCATTGGAACTATTCAGATAAACATCTGAACGTAATTAGCCATGGGATCACACGCATACTGAAAAAATCATCAGCTCCCATACAATGAATGAACTCCGATAATATTCAGGTCAATTAAAGCTAACAACATCCTATTTACGGCTAGTGAAATACGTTGTGACAGAAACGACCAGAGTATTATACGATGGGAAAACTGCATCAAGAAGGTAGTTGATAATACAATGCACCTACACATCTATAATAATTACAGTGCTTCTTAACTAGATCAAACATTGCACAGGTGCTAGTGAGCTGTTCGCCAAGATATTCAGAGTTCTCAAGGAATTGTGTAATAGTTCCACCGTATCTTATCCAGGGCATTCTGTAGCGAAATTGATTAGTGAATCGTGAATGGTAACTTCACTTCTGCTTGAGAACCTTCTGCTTAAGGGAAGTGATAGCCGAGTGCCGTAGCAGGTATCTGTTCAATCAGAGATAAGCTACAAAACTCCTGGGCGCTCATTGTAAGGGTGACCGATTGGATGGCCAGCAAAAAGACTCTGTTCTCTGCTGTAAAATCACTTCCCAGTGATTCGGAACCCACCTAAAACTGTAGGTCCAACTCATCAATCATCATCCAATCCAATCCAATCCAATTCATTACCCACGCACAGGTATCAGACCTATGTGGGCTTCATCCTCCGAAAAAAACTCTTTTTCGAGTACACAGCTTCAAATACACTATTTATTCTTCTAAGGGCACCAGAATTGATTTCTATATATCTTCTACTTTCTTTGAATGTCTGTATACGTTTGTACTGATAAAGAATATGAATGAAAAATTAGCAAGTTATTAGCAAATTAGCATTCCTAATATGGATTTCCACCAAGGCAACTTGCAAGCGTGCTTTTACAAAAAATAATTGGTGTAGAAATAATGTTGTCATTGATTAAAATATAATTCATATTTGATCAATAAAACTTGAAAAACAATTAGTTTCAAGATTCCTTCTTGAGTTATTATTCTTCGAAATCATTTATCATGTAAACAATCAGCTATTTAATATATAATTTAATTGAAAAAATCTATCTGACTTCCTTCGTTTTTTTAGTGATCAACAGCATGCTGTGCATTTCACTTGATGAAGTTGACTAATTTCAAGTCATACTGGTCGTTGACCAGATTTGCTTGGAGAGCTATATATTATTTATATCGATATCATTTAGAGTGAATAGAGCATTTTATGTTGAATAGACAAATAGGCTACTTCTTGATTTAAAAATTCTCCTTTTTCAATTATGTTACAATTATTTAATGATAAAATGTTTGATTGTTGTGATATTAACTCAGATACCTTACCGGAATTCGAAAGGCAATGTTTTTTATATAGAGATAATGTGATTAATTTAATTTTTTAGCAAGCTTGAGCTGTTATTTTAAACTTATTTTTCAAATTAAAGCCGTTTTGGGTTTTACCCGTGGCTCTATGTTGTATTTATATTTTGTATTTGTTCCATTATTTGTTATCATTTAGAGTGAATAAAGCATTTTTTGTTGAAAATCCAAATATTTCTTGCTTTAAAAATTCTCCTTTTTCAATCATGTTACAATTACTCATTGATAAAATGTTTGATTGTTGCGATATTAACTTAAATAACTTACCGGAATTCAAATATTTTACCCTTGGCTTTATGTTGTATATATATTGTATTTGTAAAATGCTCTTGGATAAATAAATGAATAAATATTGGTCCCTTATTGGGTTATTTATTGGCCTGCTGCAACGAATCAAGTTATGAAACAAAAATTATTAGTCTTTGTAGTTTCTGATTTGAAACTAGTTTTCTCAATAATTATAATAATAAGCAACTAGTCCAGTTATGAAACAGGACCTAGACCACTGGTTCTTGAGCTGTAAACAACTATAGCTTCCAAATTCCTTGCAATCTCTCGGTCATCACCGACCTCTGTGGTAAAGGGCAATTTGAATTTTGTGGAAAATCACGCAGCTGGCAAACCGTTTTGTAATAACTGTTCTCGTGTAGAGAAGTGAGAATTCCAACACGCGATACGCAAACGTAAAGGTTTTCTGCAGGAAAAAGGTTTGGAAAACTTGCCGAGCGAAAAGCGTGCTGAAGTGAAACACTGACGTCGTGATGCCGGTGAACTTATTGTGGTTAGGTCACTGCAGTTCATTTGGTTCAAGGCTGTCAGTTGTCAATCGTAAACATAAACACTGTTTCTAGGTCTAGTGGATGTGATGTGGTCTTACTTTGACGTGGTTTTGTTCAGACACTTCGAAAAATTGGGGGAAATGTACAAGTTTTTTATTTTAACGTGATTTTCAAGGAAAAATTTGAAGGCCAACTGTTTCTGAAACAACAGATTTGTTACTAGGACGTGACTTGTTTGAAAATTTAATAACATTGATGACACTCTGATCCTTATTAATTTATTTTTTTTTGTTTTTTGGTTCCGACGCATTTTTTAAGGAACAATACAGAGTTAAACTGTTTTCAAGCCATGATGTTTTTTGCTAGGACGTGAGTTGAACTTTATAAGACTGATGAAAGAATTGACATTGTCATGATACGTTGTCTGAACAGGCTCTGCGAATTTTGAAGCATAGAATTTTAATTCGAACGGATAAGTAGTATTTTTGTTTATTATTATTAGTATTTATAATATCTTAATAATTTACATCATTAACTTGTCTAATATAAGTTAAAGTATTTAAATAAAAAGTCAAATTCTATTTTCGAGGTTAGGTGTACCGATATTGATCAATTTTCTTGTAATTAAATAGTCTCAAGTTGACAATTGTAATAAATTAAGTAATATTTCATTAAACATTTAACTAAAATCAATTGAAAACAATTTTTAGCTAGGAAAATGAGTCCAAACAAGGCATCTAAATCTAATTGTTCAACTAAAACTCAAGTAGCTACGCGATCTCAGCAATTATTAACGAAAAAATCTCCAACAGCTCTTAAAGCTACTGTAGATGTAGAAGAAAAGGTTGCTAAACTATTGAGTGATCACACCAAATTGAAAACAAAATTAGAAACATCACTAAAAAATTCTGAGGAAGAACGAATAGGGTTAGTGGATCACATAAAATCTCTGGAAGTTATTGTAAAATTGCAGCAGGAAGACCATAAAACTGAAATACTAAATCTCACGAGTCAATGTAGGTCTATGTCAGAGGAAATCGAAATATTAAAATCAAAAATAAACTTGGCTAATGTAAGATCTGAACCTCTGATCAATACAAAAAAAGTAGAACCTAAATCAAATGGGGAAAAAATAAATAGAAATGGTCAAACAAAAACGTATAGTCAGGTTTTGCAAACAGCAACCAAAACTAAAGTAAGGGCAAATAACGATAGGAAAGGTAGAGTACTGCTCTTGACATCCAGTCATGGACGAGACTGTAGTGACCTACTAAATAAAAGATTAAAAAATAAGTATGAAGTTCAGAGCTTTTTCAAACCAAGTGCCCCTATAAACGCTATCGTAGAGTCAGCACAGGAACAAACTAAAGATTTTGGTAAAAACGATTTTCTAATAGTACTGGGTGGCTCAAACAATATAAATGAACCTAATCTAAAACATCTTCCTGAAATAAATGAAAAAATTAAAGAGATTGTGCCACTCAGCCAAAAAACTAATGTAATAATAAGTACAATTCCGTATAGGTTTGATAGGCCAGAGCTAAATGAAGCCATTAAGTCAACAAATAAATCAATTCATAATACAATCAACAGCCTAAAAAATAAGAATTCTAAGCAGTTGGGAATTTGTTTTCTAAATGAAAGGCTGAAAAAACAAAACTTCACTAATCATGGTCTACATCTAAATCAATCTGGCAAAGTAATATTTTGTAATAGGCTGGCAGAGCTGATTGAAAGTCGTTTGCAATCTACTGTCAATAATTCTCCTAAACAATCATCTAACGAACCTTTTTTAGTAAAGTGGCTCAAAACCGGGAAGGGAAACTAGTTTCAGATGATAAATTCATATCTTCAATTGTATTAAAAGACGTTAATCGATCAAAAAATCAGGATAGCATTAGTGGAAGGAACTCTTGTAGCAATCTGATAGGCTCTCAAGATTCTAAGAGATTAAGTAAATCTACTTCAATATGCAAAAGCAACGATAAAGTAATAAGGGATGATAGGGAAGTACCGGTACTCACTGTGTTCCATCAGAATATTCAATACATTCGTAACAAAATAGATAGAATCGAAGTATTTTTTAAAGAAGAGGCTCCTGATATAGCTATTTTCACAGAGCATGGTTTAAAAGAAGATGAATTGTCACAACTTAATATTCCAAACTATTCATTGAAAACGTCGTATTGCAGGACATCTCATCGAAGTGGGGGAGTAGCTATCTTCACTAAAAATGCTAAGAATATGCAAATATTTAATTTAGAATATGCAGAGAAATTTGCTGTGGAAATGGATTTAGAAGTTACTGGTTTGAGAGTAAAAATCGACAATAATTTCGAAGTAGCGGTGTTAGGTATTTACAGGTCACCAAATGGGGAATGGAACAATTTTTGTGAACTATTCAATAGGCTTTTAGAGATTACTACTACTCGTTTTACAAACGTTATTGTAGCGGGAGATTTCAATACAGACTTTGCAACACAGAATAAAATGACAAAAGATTTAAAGGATATTATTTGCATGAATAACTTGGAAATAAAAGTTCATGAATATACCAGAGTCACAAGAACATCACAAACAATAATTGATAACATCCTTACTAATATAGATTACTCTAAAACAAGATTAGGCGGCTCGGAACTATCTGATCATGACTATCAAATCTTAGAGGTGGGGTTGCAAGGTCATAAATCAATTAAAAAGAGTAGAGTAATGAAAGAAATTCAACAATGTGAACAGGGGAATATCGATTGTTTGAAGCAGAATCTGCTACAAGAAAACTGGAGTAGGGTTTACAATAGCAATAGTTTAAATGACAAATATGATAGTTTCATTAATATTTTAAGGTTTCATATTACTATGAGTTGTCCAGTTAAAAAAGTCCCTGTAAAGAACAAATTAGACAAGATTGAAGAGTGGATAACTGATGATATCCTTGCAGAAAGAAATAGGGTTAAAGATGCATATGATGAATTCAAACTATCTAGAAATATGTTAAGTGAAGATAATTACAAAGCTCTAAAGAAAAACTATATGAAAAAAGTGAAAAGAGCGAAATGTAAGAAAACAGCTGAAATTTTGAATAATAGTGTGTACTTTAACACAGCAGTGTGGGATGTAATAAACAAAAATAGGCAAGTAGCTCATGTAGATGCTTATACTAGTGTCCCCAGAATAATTAACGAAAATAAAAAATATATTGATGATAGTGTAGACATTTGTAATTTCTTTAACAGATATTATCAACTGGTTGCTAAGGATCTTCAAAAATCTCTTAATACAGGTATTAGTGATGCAAACATGAGGAATACTGAGGGGATTCAGAACGAATTAAAATTCCACCCAGTATGCCAAGACGAGTTGTCAAATATCATTGATAGTTTAAATAATAAAAAAACTGTAGGAATGGATGGGGTATCCAGTAAAATTCTGAAAGAATGTAAAGATCAATTGTTAGACCCTTTGATTCATCTGATCAATCATTCATTAGAACAAGGTGTTTTTCCAGATAATTTAAAAGAGGGGAAGATCTTGCCAATCTTCAAAAGTGGCGATAGAGAAAAGGTAGAAAA
Organism: Conomelus anceps; assembly: GCA_948455865.1. Classification (NCBI taxonomy): domain Eukaryota; kingdom Metazoa; phylum Arthropoda; class Insecta; order Hemiptera; family Delphacidae; genus Conomelus; species Conomelus anceps. Next base: position 11,595,578 of record OX418225.1, read on the forward strand.
CTATAGGCCCATTAGTATTTTAAATGTAATAAGTAAAATTTTTGAAAGAGTAGTTCTAAATAGGTTACTTCTGCACCTTCAAGAAGCTAACTTTATCTGTGATGAACAGCATGGCTTCCAGAAAGGGAGATCAACAAAAACAGCCATAGTTTCTCTAGTTGAAAAACTAATAGATATATTAGATTCAGGTGATAAAGCTACTGCAATCTTCTTAGATCTGTCAAAGGCATTTGATTGTGTTAATCATAGAACTTTATTGGAAATACTGCAAAATGTAGGTGTAAATGGGGTTGAACTGAAATGGTTTGAATCATATCTTATTGGGAGAAAACAATGTGTAGAACTAACTACAGTAGTTGGTAATAGTATAGTAAAGAATAAATCTAATAAATTAGAGGTGCAAGCTGGAGTGCCTCAGGGGTCAATACTAGGTCCATTGCTTTTTTTGTTATATGTCAACCGTTTACCTAAAGAATTAATTAGTGGTAGAGCCCTCTTATTTGCTGATGACACATCACTCATTTTCAGCAATTCCATTCTAGATAATTTAGAAATAAGTGCCCATATAGGTGTGCAGTCCATTGTCCAATTTTTAAACCAGTTGAAATTAACTATAAATAGTAAAAAATGCCAATACCTTCAATTCAAAAACAAACATAATTTAAATGAAGATAGGGCTATAAACGTGTTTGTAAACGATAATCAATTAGACCAGGAAGAAGAAATTGCATTTCTAGGAGTTACGTTGGATAGACGATTGACCTGGACTCCATACATTGAGAAAATATGTAGTAAAATTTCATCTGGGGTATTTGTCCTGCGACAGCTCGCTAGATTGAATGACAAAAAGTTACTTTTTACAGCTTACCATGGGCTCTTACTGTCACATATTAGGTATGCTATCTTAGTATGGGGTAATTCATCAAAACAAAATCTTGATAGGGTGTTTAAGATCCAAAAGAAAGCGGTTAGGTGTATAGAAAGAGTAAATAGATTAGATTCATGTAGGCCGTTGTTCAATAGACTTGGTCTCCTAACTGTACCCTGCTTATATGTGTATGAAGCTACTCTATATGTAAAAACGAATGATATTAACCAAAATCTTGATGTACATGATTATAATACAAGAAGCCGAGGAGATTATCACTTGGTGAGTCACAATAGTAGCCTATTCAAACAAAAACCTAGTTATATTGGTAGGAAATTCTACAACAAGCTACCGCAGTTTTTGAAGAGTCTTGAAAATATAGAAATATTTAAAAATCAATTGAAGAAATATTTAGTTGATAAAGCTTTTTATAGTGTACAAGAGTTCCTTTCACATGAAAATTAAGCCTCACCTCAACTAATTGAAGTAATTATGGTATCTAGTGTATAATATTGTTGATCTGACTTGTCTTATACTCCTTAACTGGAGTCTCCAAGACGTAATCTACAAAAAAAAAAAAAAAAAAAAAAAAAAAAATAATTATCTCTACTAAGTTAATCGACTGATTTATATTAGATTATTTTTTATTTCGACTTCTGAGTTCTGTTGTTTGTATATTGTGCTCATTAAGTATATTATTGTTATCACTAAAAATATCAGATATTTAATATTTTGATGGCAACTCCCATATAGGCTATTCTCGGGAGTACCTACTTTCTCAATGTATTTCTTATGTACTACTTGTGTATGTTGAAGATTGTTGTACCATTGTTGTTTATTGAGAAATAAAATAAAATAATTAAAAATTATTCCCTCAGTTCAAAGCTGTTCAAATTCTGGATGACAAAAACGAATTGAATTGTAATATTATTCGTAGGTGGGTGTAGCTTATGGAAAATTCATCTATGGTTTCAGTCTACAATAATATTAATAATATCGATGATATTGTAAATTAATGATGATTATTACAGTCATAGACCCCAATTAGATATTATCTTCAAAATGGAATAAATTAATGAAAGGCTTCCTATAATTTCATGATGATTTTAAACAAGTTTTAAGATGATTTCAAACAATTTTTATGATGATTTCAAACACATTTTATGATGATTTCAAACAATTTTTATGATGATTTCAAACAAGTTTTATGATGTTTATGTTTCAACTCTTTTCACCCCACCTCAGATGGGTTCTTTGCACCCTACTTCAAATCCTGCCGGTACCAATGTTCTTGAGGGATATTTGTTTCCTCTTTTAACAATAATCCTTAAAAAAGAATGATTTTATCTCTCTTGAAAACCTGCCAATCAAATTACTTCATTTGACGAACAAATAATGAAAATAAAAATTAGAAAAAACTATCTGATTTGGACTCTCATGAATCATGCCACATGCTTCAACCAATGAAGCAATTCATCTTTAAATTTGTGAAATCGGCAAAATGTCTGGACTTTCACACACGCTTCTCAGTGAACAAAATTAGCTGAATTACACGTTTTAAAGAAAAATAATCTTAGCAAATAGGAGCCCAATTGCTCGGCAGTAACGTTTAAACTTTTGTCCCCTTTAATCGTGTACGGTACATTGGTGTGTGTGGAATTCAATTATCGTGTCACGCCCTCAGCCAATCCTTCGTGACCTTATATAACTGTCTAGGATATGACTCACGATCACGTCACGTTTCAATATACGAAATACAAAACAATAAGATTTTCTGGGCAGGCACCGGGCACCGGTGTGGAATTATGTAAACATTGCCACAAACCGAAATTAGAGCACAAACCTCATCTGACTTGGAATTTCGTGGAGAATTCAATTGAAATAAATGAACCCAGATATCTTAGCATGATGGATATCACGTTTCGAGTTGATGGAGCGGTTTTTGAAATGAATTATATGCCAACATCACGGAGAATTGCAGATGTCCAGAAGGAATCTGACCAAAATTGATGATAGCCGGGAGCTGCGCACTGTGCAGTTGATTGAAAACCGAAGGAAATGTAGAAGTGTGAATACTCTACGTGTATCGATAAAAATGGCTAAAAGATGATGACGGTAAATCTCAAATTTTTCGCACTTGGAAAAAACACAATAAATAAAACAAAATACAATAAACAGGTACCACTTTTCGTAAAGTAGATCATAGCATCATAGATTATCACCTCTTAAAATATTCAAGGTTTGTAAGCTGATTGATACAATACAATCCAAAGATTTGTTCATGCATGTCCATTAAAAAGAGGACGTGTCATACGCTTGGGAACATAATTTGTATATTGACTTTTCATTGTAAATTTACACTATTTGGACCAAATACAGAATTGGATTTTGAATGTAAAAATCATGATTTTACAAGTCTATGAACAGGTACTACTTTTCGTAAAGTACATCATTGCATCATAGCTTATTATCTTATAAAATATTCAAGGTTTGTAAGCTGATTGAAAAAATACAATCCACACATTTGTTTATGCATGTCCATTAACAAGAGGACGTGCCATATGGTTGAGAACATAATTTGTATATTGACTTTTCATTGTAAATTTACACAATTTGGACCAAATACAGAATTGGATTTTGAATGTAAAAATCATGATTTTACAAGTGTATGAACAGGTACCACAGAGCTTTTCGTAAAGTAGATCATCGCATAACTTATTACCTCATAAAATATTCAAGGTTTGTAAACTGATTGAAAAAATACAATTCACAGATTTGTTCATGCATGTCCATTAACAAGAGGACGTGTCATACATGGTTGAGAACATAACTTGGGTATTGACTTTTTATTGTAAATTTAACAACTTGCAGTCTATTTTTAATAGGTGATAGCCGCGAGCCGTAGCAGGTATCTGTTCAATCAGATAGAGATAAGCTGCGTTCTCGTAGGCCCTGTTTGAAACGGTGACCGATTAGATTTGCCAGCAAAAAAGACACTGTTCTCTGCTGTAAAATCACTTCCCGGTGGTTCGGAACCCACCTAAAACTGTAGGTCCAACTCATCAATCACCATCATCCAACTCATTACCCACGCACAGGTCTCAGACCTATGTGGGCTTCATCCTCAAAAAAAAAAAAAAAAAAAAATTATATTTCTTATATTGTTATTTCCTCTGTCCTCACCCTTGGTATGAGGTATGAGCTGAATGATTGGAATATGAACTTTTGGAAAGAGCAAGAGGAATAACTAAATCGTTATTATCATTATAACTATCATTATATCATAGACATTATAATGAGCATCATATCTATTAAACGGCAGTAAAATGATCTTCCAATAGATTTATTTTCCCAGGAATTTTGAAATCTTTCAATTTTAATCGATTTTCATTAGACATTATGTCATTTATTTGTCCATTAGTGGTCCCAGCTGTTTGAAATGATTGATTCATTTATTAAATAGTATAATAAAATAACCGTTTGTTGAGAAAAATACATTGAGATCCAACGTGTTTCATATTATCACGATTATTTATAGCCTATAACTAGTGATGCAATATTGTAACCCTATTAGATCACTAACCATGCTAGCTCTCATCATAAAGTAACGGAATTAGAATTGTCGAACTAGAAAGAGATGGGATCTAGCCCAGCTTATAGCAGTGGAGGAACATTAACTCATCATTTCAAGCATTAATAGCTATAATACCAGCCTTGTCTTATTCAGTTCCCTGTTTTCCTCAATATTAGGATAAAAATGTGAAAGGACAGCTATTGGATCGTAAAAGAAACAGTTTCTCTATAACGGAAGTGTGTGAAAGGCTAGACTTGACAGAGAAATAAAAAATATGATCGGTTCAGAACAGATATAAAAAATAATCAAAGGTTTCAATTATTTCTGTTCAAATTCACTACCTAGAGAGGTTTTGTTGGTAGGTAACCCTGGGGCGATACTAACTGGCTTATCCTACTTACCTGAAGCATGTAGGTAGGTACTTGAAGAAATGTTGGCCTCTGAAATCAAAGATCGTGACTTACCTGAAAGAGAAGAAACGTAATTTATTAATAGCTGGTACATACATAACAGATAAACAGGGAAAGGGAATGGTGAAGAACCGCCAACATAGAGAGATGTAGCATCTTCTCCTTCTTGAGAGAGGCGAAATTTATTATGCAGACTCTCTCACATGTTACCAACAGGCAACTGATTTTTGCATATTCCCGGCTTCTCTTCTATTATAGCATTATATTGTGCGCTGCTTTAATAGGCGGTGAAGTATGTTACTGCTCATAGGAATCAACTTCCTGTTTTGTAATTTACATCATATGTGTTTAAATTACAAAATCACTAAATTATGGGTGAGATCAAAAATATTCATTTGAATAAAACAGAAACATAAGAAAGAAAGTAGTATGAATGGTGTTAATACCACGAAATGTTAGAGAGGAGGGAGTATACTTATGTAGGCCTACAGTATCTTCCTTTTTTGGATTTCTTGTTCCATAACGATCTGCGTTGTTAATATTAACTTTTTGTTGTAAATTTAACGACCAAACAAACCAACATCGCCGATCTAGGATGCTTTGAAGATGAGATTCAATACCTCGAAAACGTTCGGCCGAATGTGAGTAACCTACATTTATTATATATTCACAATATAAAACTTACTACAAATTAAGAAACAATAATCTTAATTTTTCATATATTGCAATTCATTTCAGAGAAATTAAAAATAAATTATCGTATTGCTTTTATTTTTGACCCTATGAAGTTGTTCAACTTCTCTGACAACCATTTTATACTTTAACAATTTTTTCAATACTTGGAAGCATAGTGGATCTATTTAAGACAGGTTTTCAACCTCTGGGTGAGTGATAATGAAGCGGGTTTCTACCCCTAAACATATTTGGGACTAAGACATTAGTATTGAGTACAGTTGTAAATAGCAATTAAGAACATAATTTTGCAAAAATTCAATCACTTCAGATAGATTTTCTAACAAACCTGCCCCTGAGATTTTTCCTGGTAGAAAGCCTGATGGGCAAAAATTTTCATTGCTATTTCTGCTGGTATGTTAAAAAATGTTAAATTATTTATTATTTTATAATAAAAAGTTGTATGAAGACTAAACTATACTATTACAATATTATTTAATAAGTTTCTATAAAGACTAAAATACTAAAAACTGGTGAAAACTGAAGGTGAGTATAAAGGCTCAGTATTTAACAGTAAAATTAGTTTAATGTTACTCATGTAAACAGCAAGAATCGGGCAGGTTTGTTAAAAAATCTATCTGAATTGATTGAACTTTGGCAAAATTATGTTCCTTATTGCTATGTTATTCAGTTGAAATTCTACTCCAATGGAAAGATTTTGTTGTTGAAATTAATTTAATAATATAAATATCGCATTTCTTGTCATTTTTGTATATGTTGGGGGGGGGGGGGGGAATATCTTGGCATAACTTGCCCTCGCTGAATGGTGCCTCTGATCATAGCATTGACTCATGAACCTAAAACTGAGTCATGAACCTAAGCTAAAACTTTTCAAAATTACTTTTCAAGTAATACAATGATACTGTACTAATTTAATTTTTCCATTTATCACCTGCACACGAAAAAGCATGGAGCAATAACATAGCAGTAATGATAAAATAATGGGTAATAACCTCAACGTGGTTTGTAGTTCGGAATTCATACATGTATAGAATAAATTTGATTGCTCATAGTAACCACATCCACGCTCCACCACTTCGCAACAACTTGCAATTTGAAGGCTGCATATTTTAACAATTATTCCATAACGAAAACTGTATGAAATCTATTCGAACATTACCCAGTAGCCTGCCTGGCTAACAGATTACACAACTTTTATATTAGCCAAAAGCCTCTACAACTTTCACCACATTACAAATACAGTATTGCCTAGTAGCTGTTGATACTAAAACAATTCACTCTTGTAACACGCAGACTGTATAGGCCTAATCGAATGTTTGCTCATACTACTTTTAACACCCACTACCAACGATTCAAATCATAATAATTGAAAATGAGCAAGGAAATTTAGTGTTCACAAGATACGTTTTTGTCTGGAGGGATATGTACAAGTGCAGTCTAATATCAAAACTAATATGAAACTTATACTGGAGCGATGCATTTCACTTCTGAAGAGAAGCTTCACCAGCCTCTGTGCTAAGAAGTGCAGTCTCAGCCTGTTATAAGAATTAGAAGAGACTGAGCTTGGAAATGACTAAGTTGTAGCTGTTACTATCTTAGTACGATTACCTTAGTAGATATTCAATAATTGGAAATTGTAATGAAGAGAATAATATACGCACTTATCATTGGTGACATCTTTCTGAATTGAGTTAGTTTTTGGGGTACTTCAGCTAACTCATACAGAACGTTATAGGGCTCTTGTCCCCATGCCTACTACATGATATCTGATATTTATAATAATATTTTTTTAATTGTATTTATTGTTTCACAATAAGACTCAATACAATGATGAATTTCAATAATTTAGAATTTGAAATTTGGAGTAGTCCATACGGCCGAGTGCCGTAGCAGGTATCTTTACAACAAGAGATAGGCTACGAAACTACTGGGCGCTCTTTGTAAGGGTGACCGATTGGATTGGCCAGCAAAAAAGAAACTGTTCTCTGTTGCAAAATCCCTTCCCGGTGGTTCGGAACCCACGTAAAACTTCAAGTCATCAATCACCATCATCCAATTCATTACACACGCACAGGTCTCATATCTATGTGGGCTTCATCGTCTAAAAAGAAATACGCTAACATAATAAATATGTTTCCACAATGGAAGTAAGAGAATTTTTGTTTTGTTTTCATATATTTATCTTAAAGAGAAGACTTCGTTTTTCATAAAGATTATATAATAATTATTTCTCAACAATAATTATTTCTTACAATAATTTATATCAGAACCACTTATTTTTACTCCCAACTGGATGCTCAAGGATATCCCACTCATGAATCGAGCCTAGATGGGTCAATAGAGCCACAATATTCTTTCAAATAATTTTTTTCCTAATTTCCAACGACTGCGTTGACTTGTTTATGATAATCTTGCCAGAAGCCACCTCAATGCGGCTGAACTTGAACCACAGGGGGTCTACGACCAGAAACATGATAACAGAGACCTATCAAATCCTCTATTTCCACTAAATTCTTGTTTTCTGTTGCTTGGACACTATTTCTTTGTGGCATCTAACAGAAATCCGCCCAAAAGAGATGGAGATGATAAAAAAAGAAGATGAATCGTCAAAAGTACCGTTTCTGTATTGAGCGTGGTTTATTGGGTGGAAGAATGAAGATCGAATAAATTGAAGGCTTCCATGATAGATTATAACTGGACCAGAAGGAATACTTTTTCCCTCTCACGTCTTCCATTTCTTTCTAATCGCGTGAATATCACTATTTTTACTACTATGCAACTCTTTCGTCGATATAACTGAACGGTTCTTTTAGCATTATCTGGCCATTGAACAAACAACCGTCGTGAATCTCATCACAAAGATTATTATTTACCATTCCTAATTCAATTTCACGTTGGTATCCATGAGCGGGTTCGGTAATAAAAGCTGTCATTGCCATCCCAAAGCTACTGTTATGAATCTTGTAACAGCTGTTATGAAAATTGCAAACATTCAAAAATTAATTGAACGATACTGCTATTGAGCGGGTATTGAATGATTTAGCTTACATCTACACCCGGCTCCTATTAAAAAATACAGACTTTTCTTGGTAGTAAAAATCGATTCACATACATCGGTCACGGCGCGTCTCAGTTCCGAGCTATCCGTCTTGTCACAGTCATAAAATATATTCTTATCTGAGTTTCTGGTTACGCTGTCTACATTCGTCCGGTGCCGACCCGTAAGGTGACTGATTGTTACCGTGACTGAACGGAGACGGAATTGTGACTGTGACGCGCCGTAACTGTTGTGTGGGAATTGACCTTAATGCAAATTATTTTTTTCTATTCATCAAAGTTGAAAAAATCCCTGAAAACTGGCTGGCTTGCAAACAAAGAAGTGGGAGAGCTCTAGATGGGATAAGTTGTAGGAATAGAACTTATAAAACCCAAACTTGTACTGTTTTATAGTTATTCAAAAGTCTCATCCGCTAATCCAATAATGTCAAGCTTGTTAATCCCATTTAAATATGGAATCATGCCTTTATAAAATAAATTTTAAATAACTTGTTCCAGAATGAACAATAATCAAGAGAAATTTCCAATTCGTCTTCTAGATTGTCGGGCCGCTTAGCGCAGTTGGTTGGGGCGTCGCAACTTCAACTTGCTGTCGTTTAAGCGGTCGTGGGTTCGAATCCCGCTCCTCCATCTGGCATCTATGTGTTATCATTCACATCATTACCCGTGCACAAGTCTCGGACTCATGTGGGCATCATAAAAAAATGATGGGTGGAAATTATGCCTGTATACAAGATTTTCTCTAGTAGCTGGAAATAATATTTATTTGACTAACCACCATGTCTTTCAACATCAACGCAATACCACAAGAGTGTAGATAACATAGAAGATGTAGGTTGGATGTGAGGCTGTGAAGATGATTTTCAATAAATTCTCTCAAATAATTAGCCCATTTGCGCAGTAAAAGGACTTTAGACAAGGATAGTCCCAAGAGTGGGTCAAGACCCCTCAAAAATTGGAAATTTTGGTTCCAAAAGAGTCAGGGAATTTCCAAGTAGTAGATCAAGAATTCCCCCCCCCCCCTTCACATAGCTTCCCAGTTGACGTTGCCCTCGGCTTCAGAAAGGTCCTGGTTGGCTAAGTGGAAGTGGGGGTTTTGTATTATCTGTATTTTGTTTTTTTTTTAAGGAAAATAGATTGATTTTGATTTGGGGGCTCATCTATATGTTATCATTCACATCATTACAAGTCTCGGACTCATGTGGGCATCATAGACCCCTTATTTTGTATATTATACTTCGCCCTCAGCACTTTACTTTTTGAAAAGTACCCTGAATAAAGACAGGTTCTCTATCTATCTTCCTCCTCTCATTTAAAAAAATTTGTATCTTCATTCGTATCATGAGATAGAAGAAAATCTCATACCTCATACAACCACCTGAATCTATCTCTTCCTGCAAGAATAAAATCACGAAATAAGTACGATTCACATTTTATAGGCTCAAGTTAAACTCTATTAAACGTCGTCACATTCATTTTAGAATAGGATGAAAAGCAGGAGAGTCGTGAAAGCTCATCGTCGAATTGCTGGGTATTAGCGAAGACAGCAGCGGCAACACGTAGAATGAAAGCCGCGATACGTGCGAGTAAAATGGATTGCGACTGGGAAACGCGCGCGCTTTTAATCGGACGAATTGTGTTCGCTGGGAACCAACGAGCAAGCCACAACTATATACATATATATAGGCATATAGAGACATGTCTATAAAGGACTGTATAGATGTATATATTGGCATATACATGTCTATGTAGTGCTGGGTGCAGGCAGTTGCTAATGGATTCATTTGAAGAGACACCGGTTGGAGTTCGTGCAGAGAAAGTGGCTGAAAACCGAACTGAACCTGCAGAAGGTGGGAGATGTGTGTGTGCGTATGTGAGTGGAAAAATTGTGAGTGAGTTAGCAGAGGTGTAATTGGTTGAAATAAGGTATTTGGGAATACTTTACTGGGAGTAAAAACCCTGTAATTTAAAATGAAAACCCTTAAAAAATTACTCTTATAAAAATCCCTTTCAGGAAAAGGCAGAGAAAGGGTGTGATCGTTGAAATAATGTAATTGGGAGTTATTATCTATCAGGAGTGAGCTTGAAAATAAGAGCTCAAATACGATATTTTTTTTTTTTTTTTGAGGATGAAGCCCACATAGGTCTGAGACTTGTGCGTGGGTAATGAGTTGGATGATGGTGATTGATGATATTCAGAAAACGATTGTGGGACTTATTTAGGTTAATAGTGACCAGAGTGATACCAAGGTCTTAAATTTAATTGACTTTAATTATAGTGATAGTTTAAGCCTTTTCCATTATCAAATAAAAAGTCAATATAAATTTATGAACTTAGAGTTGTCACATATATCTCCTCACTACGAACGTGCGATTCATTGTTATGTGATATCGATTAATTAATTTATTCATGAAAAACCATAAGGTATGACCACAAAAAGGGGGTTCTAACCATAATTAGAGGTGACATACTATGCAGCGAGTTATACAGCTAGATAAACATAGATCAAGTCTGATTTTTGATTTGAAAAAAGTCTACAAGTCAACCATACGACTAGATCGACTAGTATCAAGTACTAAATAGAGATGCTCTATTCCAAGGTTAATAAAAGGTAACCTTGGCTCTATTCTCTGTGCTCTGCTCTGTTGTATCTTGCCTGGAGCTGTTTGTTTAATGCTAGATTGCCTTTTATACGCACAATTTGGAGAAAAAATGATCATATACTCTAATAACTAAAAAGACTCATAATTCAAAATGAAGTCGAAATCTGTAAAAAATTCAGGAGAGGATATCCACTCCACCTACCCAACAGATAATTAGCTACTGTAAGTGCAAAATGGGTACATAATTTTATTGGAATTTCAATACTTGGAGAAAACAAATACATGAAAAGTTGAACCTGTATTTTGTGGACCAAACAAGTGAGCCATCAAATGTGATGAAACACGATGAGAGTAGACTAACATCACGAATGGGACGTTTATGTCTGACTACAAGACACAAGACAGAAAAATCGAATTAATAAATAAATTTTAAAAAAAGGTGAAATATTGAAGAAAGTTATAATAGTGATTTAGTTATTAAGTGTGAAGGAATATGGGTGTTAACCGTGTCATGTTTTAAAAGATAAAGACGGATCGACGCGCCTTACTGACTGACTCATTGCTTGATTTTTCTTCAAAGCAAGAAATTATTTATTTTTGCCAATAGTTCAACCTGTGTATGACCAACTTGGTGCATAATTTATGAGCAGGTGATTTATAATCATGGCTACTAACGTAACGGGCCACAATGTGCCTTCTTCAACAAGGGACGGAAGAGAACAAATTAGCTTTGAATCTATTGATGGACATTGAATAACTCTCTATGAACTGTGCTACTTTCGAGATCAATGAATGGACTTTGGCTATTCGTCTTCTATTTACAATCCATTAAAGTAGCAGAGTATATTATTTTATACTTTACAAGAGTACATGCTACGTAGTAGCATAGACGAACCATCACGAACCATCTTACTATCCCTGATCAATGGTAGTAGTATAGGCTACTACTTTATACACTGCAGAGTAGATTGTAAAGTGTAGAGGTGAAAAGGATTGAAGGGACATCTTAAGAATGAATCAAACCTTTTTAGAAAAAGCACTGGAAACTAACATGATTAAACCTTCAAAATACAGCAATAATTTTACAAGAGGTCAACTGGCTAGAGGAATCCAATGATCCACATTTTATTACCATATTACGAGATGCACTGATGGACTTCATAATGGTACAATCTTGAATTATTGTTGACATATTTTCCATTAATTTTTCGAAATGTTTTTTTGATTGGAAAGTCATATTTTTATTAACTTCTCAAGTGAATTCAACGACTTGCAGTCAAATTTTTATTAAGAATAAGTAGTATTTTACTTACTCTGTAGGCCGAACGTTTTCGAGTTATTAAAACCCATCTTCAAGGCATCCTAAATATCGATTTTGGTTTGTTGGTTAGGTCTGTATAACCAACAAACCAACATCGATATTTAGGATGCCTTGAAGATGGGTTTTAACAACTCTAAAACGTTCGCCCTACAGAGTAAGTAAAATACTACTTATTCTTAATAAAAATTTGACTGCAAGTCATTGAATTCACTTAAGAAGTTAATATTAACAACGCAGTTCGTCATGGAACAAGAAATCCATGAATTCATATTTTTATTCCATTACTAATTTCATCTCAATTTATGAAATCATTCCATCCTATTGTTTATTTGTTTCTGTCTTTATTCAGCAACAATCGCGATTAAAACCCGTTAAAATGAACTTTCAGGGAGAAGAATGCTCTTGAAATGGACTATCAAATATAATTTTTACATTGGATTCTTTAGCCTCCGGATACCAGTTAATCATTTTTAACAAATTGACTGCGAGTGAATTTTAAAATTCTTGTAGTGAAAGGAAAATATCAGTGAAAATGATTTACTAATATAATGATTCATTGATTAATTCAGTGATTCCCTAATCATTGATTTACTGATTGAATGATATCTTTTGAGTGCACATCATCCTATTCATTGAACCTTACATGATAACTACGTGAAGATTTGCTTTTCAAATTTAAAACGTTCAAAATGAATCAAGGCTAAACCTGGTAATAAATAATAGGCGTACACGATGATGTAGCATACAATAATTTATCAATCTTTTCGCTCCCCGATACGAATGTTTCAAGAAAGAAGGGAGATCTCTCACTCTCTCTCAATCTCTCTCTCTCTCTCTCTCTCTCTCTCTCTCTCTCTCTCTCTCTCTCTCTCTTTCTCTAGGCTAAGACTTCGCCTCTTTGTGTAATTCATTTCTCAGACCCAAGCTTTATTTTTCCTCTTTTTTTAACAATCACATCAATAATTTCTTCTGTACAGTTCCTTAAAATATATATTTGTTGTATTTATAAACTTTTCTATTCAAACTATTCAACCGTTCATTGTACATCACTTTAACTATGGGATCTGAGAGTTGCTAGTATTAATAATACTTTTATCATACATTTACATTGTAAATTTATACAAATAAAGTCATCTAAATCTGAATCTTGATTTGAACTTATTTTTAGATACAATCTCTTCTGCTGATATGATGCATCTTACACCCAGTATCGATGTGGGTATAGAAGCATGCATGTACCTGGAGCGTGGGTTGAGTAAGCACGGTCGTCATGGTAACGGGGCATCAGTGGGCAGACAGGAAGTGAGAGTGGCCCATTGTTTTCAAAAAACTTACATTTTCATCGACAACTCAGCAAGGTCTCTGAAGGTGTAACTGACATCATCTGGTCGTTAACAACAATGGTACAGAGCTCGAATATTATGTCATGGAGCTGCACCTTGAGTTTTAAACTAACATTATTCAAAGATGTTTACTCTAATACTGTATAAATTTATGTCACTGAATAATACACAATTTTAATTTGTGAAATTTATTCTTAACTTTGTTAATAAGCAATTCCCATGTTTTAAAGTGTGAATTTTACTTTATTCAATGTTAATTTCATTTTTTTTATCTGTAATTTTTCGAAAGTTTTTGAAAATATAATTATGATTTTATGTCATAGCATTTTATGAATATTTTTTATTTACGCATCGTGGACAAGTTATATTCAAAATTGGTTTGATAGTGTCTATTGAGGTCAAGAGAGTCATCATATTTGACCGATTTCATAGATAGATGGTGAACTTTATTACGGTTCAAGTGACGCTATAAATAGCCAAATTTAAATACAAATCCAAATTCATTAGATACAATTTACAAAATCAAATAAGAGATTAAAAAATACAATAATTATACATATTATGAAAAGTATACATAAAATTCGTTCGTTGTATGTGATGTCTCCTAGTCTAAATATGAGAAAGGATTGCAATAATAATAATTATCGCGAAATATTAATATCCATTTAAAATTTTTCCAAAATATTTGTAATAGAACACGATAATTATTCACTTACTGCGATAGAGCTTATTGCAAAAATAAAGTGGCTTAATTTTCGCTGATCTAGTAATTTGCAGTTCTTATTTGCCAAAAAGGGTTGTCTGTGTGAAAGGTATCAGCGTTTCTATGAACCTGAAGACCTGGATTTTAAGAAGTAAGTTGGTTGTAGGTCAATAGCTTTCTGGCACTAACCACACCGAATGTAATTCACAGCGGATCCTATTGTAGTGACACAGAATGGTGACGACAACATAAGTGACTGCTATGCAGTGCCATTGATAAATGAACTCTCCATGAATAGGTGACATTCTTTTGTGGCTTACGACTGGTTGCTTGCGATAGATTCGTGTTGAACTCTGTACTCAACGGGCGAATATAGAAAAAAAATTCTGGGGATATCAAATGAGAAAAAAAAATTCGGAGAGGGAATATCACCTAAAAAATCCCTTTCTATACAAAATTTCGGGGGTTTCATACCCTTTAACACTTTATCACACCAAACCTCTGGATTCACCCATGCTCATTTTGGAGATAGACAGACCATAATCAGTCTACTTTATACCAAATCCAATTAACCAATTATATGTTAGATATGAGAACCCCTCTTGAAACGTTGTTTTCAAGCTTTTTTTCTTGGATTTCTTGTTCCATATCAATCTGCGTTGTTAATATTCACTTACTATTGTAAATTTAACGACTTGCAGTCATTTTTAATTGTGAATAAATAATATTCCTACTCACTCTTGGCCAAACGTTTTCGAGTCATGGAAACTCATCTTTAAGGCATCTTTTTTTTAGCAATATTTCTTTATAACGTTGAAAACTTTTAAGTCTCTCACGGAAACAGAAAAATCAATTTCAATAGATTTGTGAGTGAAAAGAGATTTTTAAAAATAAACGAAATTGCTGATCACATAAAAAACTCCAATATGTGAAGTCGTGTATTAAATAGCTTTGATTTTTGCATCATATTTCAAGTTTAATGTTTGAAGTTTATTTCCAAAAATAATCTGATGAGAGGCTTCTGGAATCGTTGATGTTACTTCCTCCATTGAACCATTATATTTATTTATACATCAAAGACTAAATTACAATGGAATGTGGAGATACAATAGGCTTTATTTCGAAAACTGTTCTCTTCACAAAATTTTGACTCCAGAATCCGAATCTTTCTAGGTTGTGTTTAGGTTGGGGATTCAAAAAGTGATACGAGTTATGATCTCATAATTTTCAAACTGAAGGAATGCCGTATAATACGATTTTTTGAATGCAATGTGATTTCTAATATCAACTGATACTTCCCATAATTGGAACAGATCACGTGATTAAATCTTGAACACGATACTACAGTAGGGTATATTGTTAATAATCCGGATCAATATTAGCTCAACTCAGGAAAGAAATTCTCAATAGAAGTTTTTATTACAGATTCCATTTATGGTCAGGAGGAAGTCAGGAAGGAAATTCTTAACATTGAAGGATTATCCGCACTAATAATCATTAGTCCAGTTCTCATGATATAAGGATTTTTCCGAATGTCAGAAGATCATAAAATATACAGTTGAATCAAAGAACGGATGGAAGTAATAAAAGTGAGCGTAATCCTGTTACTATCGGCTCAAAAAAAGCCTGCAATTCAGAGAACCAAACCTTCAGGTTTCACTTTCGTTTTGATTGTTCTCCTGCACATAATTTTCCTTGTTATTATGTGAATATGACCTTGTATTGTACGGTGCATTACAATGCTTGAACAATTATAGAAATATTTGGAAATGCGTTCGATTTGTCGAACCTTTGAAGTCAATGACACATGTCGCATGTTCTTAGAATAATTCTTTTGAATAGATCTTTTTCTATCAGTTCTATCCATTTTGTCACAATTACACATTCTTATCAAATAACAAAGAATAGTTTCTTCACTTTAAAAGGGTTTTTGAAAATAGTTTTTCGAAGAAAAACAAACTATAACAGGATCAAAAAAAATATATATATTTGAGTCATTGAGTGGCAGCAAAAGAATTAATCAGGTCCAATGGTATAGTTAATAATTTATTATCCCTCTTAATATAATAAAGTAGTTACAATCAGAAACTGTCTTACTTCAAATAGATAATTCTTTACTAGCATTGATAAATTCATGCAATTAAAAATCACTAATCCACCCGGTTAACGCCTTACAATAACTAAAAATCCCTGAATCACCTAATCATTGAAGCACCTGCTTGTGTAAAAATAGAAAGTGAAGAAAATATGAGCTTAGAATAGCTCTCATTGGGAAAAGAATGAATTTTTTTTTTATTTATTATAAAATATAATGAATAGTAAGTAATAAATACCACATTGACAATTGGCATACAACACTAGAACAAATAACTACACAGATATACATAGATAACAACAATAATCTTCAAAAAATATTCTTAAATCCTAGTCAAACCTAACAGACATTGTATCTCTAGAACTTTACAGGTCTAATATTCTAAAAGGCTTTGCCAACTATAAAAACATTGCTTTTAACACATTATTAAACAAGTCCAGAGAGATTGAACATTCCTTAAATTACTAGGTAGTGACCTTCCTACTCATTTAATTAGTTTGTTTTGTTATTTGTTTTTATTACATCAGTCATATATTATAATTCCTTTTTTCTGCTTCTTTTCCTTTTGATTTTCTTATTTAACTTTTGACTATTTTTTCTTTTTCTCGATAACTATTTTCTTCTCAACTGAACTTTATGAATCGATACTCTCACCCAGCGTATAGTGGTTTCCCTTGCTGGGTGGTGCCAAGAAATTTTTATTTTTATTGCGAAATGCTTTGATAAATTTTTCTTTTGTATATTAAGAATGCGTTTTATAAATTTTTTATTTGTTATTTATTGGCAATAGAGATGTATTGTATTGTAATTAGGATTCAGTTCATAAAGGTTAGTTCGGTGCTGTTGTAGTTTCATTGGAATTCACAGATGTTGGTAACTCCATATCCAATGGAAAAAGAAATAAAATGGATTTCAGAATTAATGAATTTTAAATACATTGATGAATTATTGTTTGTCTTTAGTGTTGATGGTAGAAACGAAGAGCCCACTAGAATAAACAAGGAACGATACGACAATCGCGATGTGGGTCACTCAGCTGGACTCAGCCTTCTCTCTCTAACCAGCACCGGCACCTGTGGCCGTTATCTGGACATTGGTCATGATGTCTTTGATTGATTCGATACTTCCTCCAATCTGCATTCCGCTATTCTTCGTTAATCGAATCTTTAAAAGGAAAACAATCTCGATTCCAATAAACCATGATTTGTATTGTACAGCTCGCATAGCTTATTCGATATTGAAAAGAATGGTTTCCTAAAATGCTGAGTACCCGTTAACTGCTTAGATCCTTTTAAGAGGTCATTCAATTAAATTGAACGCAATTTATTTTAGATATATACATACATAGTACATTGTATGTGGTAAATTCACATTGTATAAAGTAAGGTTGGTCAAAACCATAAACAATTTGTCATATTGTACGTACTATACGAATTATTCGTACCACTAAAAAATAAATGAATAAATTCAATTGAATTCAACTTATTTATTGTCAACAATACATAATAGAGCATTCATATGTTCAAACAAAAATTCATTACTTCTTATAATAATAATAATAATGAATATCTACATAAAACATCATAAATGAAGTAATTCTTACATTCCTCTTTAAGCAAAGCTTGTGCTGAGGAATGGTGCACCTCTAAAATGTCAATATCATATAAGAGATTAAATTAAAAAATAGCATGTATACTACAAGAAATCTGAAAAAACATATCTGTTCTGCTCATTATACAAATGCTTGATAAAGGCTGTAGGTTTAAAAGATACAATTGAATATTCAAAGCAAAATAATAACAAGTTTGATACCTAAAAAACACGTCTAGTTTTCTATTATATTTTAAATTAATTATTGAAATACAAAATTGTAAAATATAATACTCATAATATTATAGGAATTTAATAATTTCTATTTAGGAACGACAGCCTGTGCGTCAATATTCAAGCTAAGATCACTCCTATTAGAAACTTCATCACATCTGAAAAGTAGGTGAGTCTGGGAAATGGAAGATGTCAGGTGATTTTTGAACTCTTAAGTCGGCTGTTGAATAATGGCATCGTTTTTTGAAATGTGCAATGTTCATCTATAGAAGCAGAAACGCATTTCTGATTTAAGTTACTTATTTTTAGAAGAAAAAATGAATTTATGATTCAATAGGGTTGTTATTGTTTTGGCTCCAAATTCCAGATTATGAGAGTGGACCTGAGCTTCTATATAAATATGTATAAATTAATTCAATTTATTATCCTCAAAATAATACAAATTCACATTTAACAAAATCACAATTACAAATTCAATTTATTATCCTCAAAATAATACATATTCACATTTAACAAAATCATAATTACAAATTCAATAGCAATATTTATATAAGGAAAACAAGAAAAAAGTACTTCAGAGGAAAATTATAACACCTGCAAAGGTTTCCCTGAGCGCAGGTATGAGTCAGTAAGAATAACATCAATTTAATCATTTTTTCTATAAATGAATCCGGATTTATTTATCACCGGATATTATAAATCAACTCCTATTGATGAATTTTGTAAAAATATAATATTATTTGATTTTGAAGTGAGTGGAATTGATAAATTCCAACAAATACAATGTTTGTCTTGTAGGAGATTTTTTTTTCTTCTCGCCACAGTAGAGCCTTTGTGAGATAAAATAACCAGGATTTTTTGTGTCAGTTGATGCGATGGGAAGGTCAAGCGATGACACTATACTTGCAAGTACACATCATCGGATGGACGGTGCACTTATGGGTAACGGTGGCATAATGTCACGAGGGTAAGCTCACGTCACTTCCGCGTGCCCCCCCCCCCCACCCACCATCCATTCCACCGACGTGGATTTCAGGTTGCGAAGGTGTGGCCTGAGCCTGTGTGCGTATTCATTGAACCTTAGTAGGTTAGGAAGTGCAAGAAGACACACACACTCACATGTAGAGACCAATCCGACTGCTTGTAGCCTACGAGGAGGCTAGTTCCCATGGCGAGATACCAGTCTATATCTATATATTAGCCGCATATAGACATGGGTGTATATTTATATATATTAGCAGTATATGCGTCTGTGAACAGTCAACATAGCGGTTTGTGCGTCTGGTTTGCTATCACCGGTAAGCGGCAGCAGCAGCGACGGGCCTCTGCTAACAGTGCTGCTGCTTGCTGCCATTACCGAAGCGGAAGTGGGTCTTGAAGTCGCGGCCGGCTAATGTCGGTCGCAGAAATGTAGACGTCGCAAACCGACGACGGACGTTGCCACTTGTTCGCGACACATGATACGCAAGTGCGCACCGTTGCAAACGACAAGATACGCAAGTGTGCACTATTGCAAACGATAAGAAACGCAAGTATCTATTTTTATTTTGACAAAATCTTCATTTCCCGTCTCGACACAGCAGAACTTTCGTGGCAAACGAAGGTTCAGTGTGGGACTACTGTTATAAGTACTACTGTTTTTAAGTGCGCACCGTTGCAAACGGAAAGATACGCAAGTGTACACTATTGCAAACGATAAGAAACGCAAGTATCTTTTTTTATTTTGACAAAATCTTTATTTCCCTTCTCGACACAGCAGAGCTTTCTTGGGAAACGGAGGTTCAGTGTGGGACTACTGTTATAAGTACTACTGTTTTAAAGTGCGCACCGTTGCAAGCTATAAGGTACGCAAGTGTCGCACTGTTGCTTAAGAAATGGTGAATCTGGAATGTTTTCCATGACGAAATACTTTATGAACAATCTATTATTAGAACTGACACTGTATTTCACTTTTATATATATTGTTTTACTCACTTATATTGGAGATGCTGTAGGGATGCATTTTACTCCTGAAAAGAAGCTTCGTCAGCCTTCTTTTCAGAAGTGACATGCATCCCTCTAGCATCTCCAATATAAGTGAGTAAAACAATATATAAAAGTGAAATACAGTGTCAGTTCTAATAATAAATGGTGAATGTTTTAAAGAGGGCTACTCCATTGCGAGTGTTTGATTTCGCGATTTTGAAGATTTAAAATTTTATTTTTTCAATTCAATTCAATTCAATTTTTATTTTCATTCCAACATACACAATCTCACAAGAATATTCCAAAATACAAAACAGTAGAATATAAGATACAAATCAACAAATTTATTTGTTCACTAGAAATACATTAGAATGTATTTGAATACATGAAATAAAATATTCCGAAAATTGCGAAATTTACTAGAAGTATAGGATGCTACATTGTGCATGAAATTGCGTCATTGCAGAACAAAACGGTCGCAGCACAGTCGGCGCACAGTCCTATATGTGTGAATGATAGCGACACAGCATGGTCGATGCACGGTCGTAACACAGTCAGCGCACAGTCCTATATGTGTGAATCATGCTTAATTGTGCTATTTAAAGTAACAATTGATTGGAGTTAATTGAAGTAACAATAATTATAAGTAACGAATGAGGTGTATTTCGTATTAGAGATGACATAGGGGACATTGAGGCGTTTTAAAGTGGCAACTATCAATAGGAGGGCTGGAGAGATCTACCATTTGTAGAATGCTGATAAGTCTGATAATCTCTGCACATTATCGGCCAGTTGCACGAAAGAAAGTTAAATTTAACCACCGTGCGATGACGTCATTTTACGGACCTCAATAGGGAAGTCGTTGCACTGGCTCCGCCAAATGATGTCATCTAAGAAAATTAAATTTAACCACCGTACGATGTCGTCATCTTACAGAGCTCAATAGAAAAGTCGTTGCACTGGCTCCGTCAAATTACGTCATCTTACGGTAGTCAAATGTAATTTTCTTTCGTGCAACTGGCCGTATGAGAAAGAGTGGAGAAAAAACTATCTAATGATTCGTATTTGCAAGATAGACAATAGTAATGGGCTTTAAAGAAAGAGATACTTGATGGAAATACAAGTTCTGAAATTATTGGGAAGTACATGCGAGTACTTCGCATACCATGATCACCAAATATCGACATTCTCATGTCTCAATTATATTAATTTCATTCGATGTATCCTGATTCTCTAGTGTTTGCTGTTAAATTACTACTAATCATTTTCTCTTTATTTCTTTATTTTCTTCTCATTTACACTTCTCTTTTTCAATGTTTACTGTTTAGAATGGCTACTAAATGGCTAATTGTAGTCATTACAGAAGACATTTCTAGTATAATATGTACCACGGTTTCAGAATTGACATCCAAGTATCAAAGCCATCCAATCCTGGTGCATTCATTGCACTGATGCACGCACTTGAACCATTAAGCTCATCAAGCTTCACTCCACCGTGACATGAACAGAATTCTGGGACAAAATTCTGTAGGAGTTGCCTCACATCACATAATATCAGACTGACAATTTTCTGAGAAGTTTCTCACAGGGTGACGGAACTCATAGGCTTGTTTCCGTGTAAACAGTTCACTACTTCCACTAAATTCCTTCTTGTTTCCACATCTTCTACTGTCTTTCTTCATTTTGTCCTTCCTTCCTCAAGTTTACTACAGCAACGGCCATTATTTCCACAGTTCATTGGATAGCGGACTACACATTGATTGTGGGCAGTCAGGTGTGGATGAACTGCTGTGGCACTTTAGTCAACCTCACTCCTTTCATTCCATCAAAATTCTCCAAGACTGTTCAGGTCTAACTAAGGACTGTTCAAGAATTATTATAATGCATCTGCTACTTCCTGCAGTACCTATTTTCCGCAGAAGGAATGGTCACAATCGCTTTTATTGGTTTGACAATATAACAGGTTGCAAAAAATGTGTCTTTCAGAATATAGAGGAGAATAATCAAATGAAATAGACAGTAGACTATTATGTAACAGAGTTTGATGCTTATTTAAGGCTGTGCGCAGGGTTTTTGGTCATAATTTTCTTTCGAAGTTTATTGTATTGGATATTATTAGTGTTGATTTATCATTATTAAAGTGTTGACAATTGTCATGAGAAATTATTTTTTTCATCATATATTTTATGGAATATGGGAGTTCAATGTTGAAATTTTTCGGTTTTTGGGGGCAATTGATCCTACAAGTTATTTTAAACTTTTGATAATTTTTTTTTTTAATGAAAGACACATTGAGAAACAAAATGACATATTTTTCATTCCAATCAAACAATAAGATTTCTCAAAATAAATGTTTTAAAACATACGAAAAGTTTTAGTTTTTTCAAAAAATTATTTTGAAAAGACCAATTGTTAAATTGAAATATCGAATTTGTCATTCTTTTCTTCAAGGTGTCTTTCAGTCATAAAAAATTATAGAATGTTTAAAATGACTCAAAGGTGAGTTCAATTTCCCCCAAAAACCAAAAAATTTCAACTTTGAACTCCCATATTCCATAAAATATTTCATGAAAAAAATAATTTCTCATGGCAATAGTTAGCATTTCAATACCTTAATAATATCCAGTACAATGAACTTCGAAAAAAAATTATGACCAAAAACCCTGTGCACAGCCTTAAACAAAGACGCTCCTTATCAAATATTTTATTTTGTACCTTTTTTACAATTTTTGTGCTTCAAAATATTTTTTATCCTGTCTTCTTTTTGATACGAAAATTATCAGCTCCTTTCTTACTGGGCTCCTTTCTTCCTCTCTACCATGATCATTTCAACTTCTCTTGTCAAAGATTTATTTTTCTTTATTCTAGCTTCTTTATTCTTTATTATATCTTATTATTTGATTTCCTTTTTTTTCTTTAACGTTTCTTGCTCCCTCCTCTCTTCAACACTATAGAGTATCTCCAGAGAAGGCAAACTTCAGAAACTTGAATTTTGGAGGGAATGTCGACCCAGAATAGCTATCATGTTTTTCTTAGCTAGACAACATGTTCAAGTTAGAAGTTTAATGGACTCAGATATGATTAATATAAAAAACTTTTTGGACTTGCTAGCACAGAGATAGCATCTTTATTCATAGTAATTCGTAGTTGCAAAAGAGGTAAGGGATTAGATTAGATTAGATTAGATTAGATTTCTTTATTCATGTAAGTTTACAAATTTCGCATAATATGATTAGTTAAGACAAAATTGTCAACATCACCTAGATACTATATATACAGGGTGGGGGAAATGTTTGGAAACGGCTTAATATTTCATATACAAAGGTGATTTTGCGGTAGGTATGATTGAGGATCCTACTCAAATTGAAAATACTATTTTACTGTGACTTTAAAAATCTGGTCCGCCATCTTGGAACCGCCATTTTGAATGTAACTTTTTTTTTTTAAATAGGAAGGGGGTCATGCGATACATGATTTCAATACGGAATTTTAAGGCAAAATGAATGCCGAAAACCGCACATCGATATGTCAACCCGTTTCGGAGATATTTACATTATTAATCGATACCATGAAAAGCAGAAATGAAATAAATAAGTACATTAAAATCTTACCTATCAAATTTTTTGTTAATAGTGTTTGCTAATAAACATTAAAACCCAATTATTTTAATAAATGTTCAAACTGTTTTCCTTCAGCTGTTTGACAATGTGCTAATCTTAAATAATAGCCATCAAGCACATTTTGAATCATTTCGCGTGGAATTCTGTTAGCCACTTCAGTTATACATTCTCTCAGTTCATTAATTGTTGCTGGTTTCTTTTTGTACACATTGTCTTTCATGTAGCCCCAAAAGAAATAATCAAGTGGAGAGAGGTCAGGTGACCTAGCGGGCCACTCTATTGCACCTCTACGACCTATCCAGCGTTGGGGAAATGTTTGGTTCAATATATCCCGCACTCCTAATGCATAATGAGGGGGCGCCCCATCTTGTTGAAACCACAAGTTATGTAACTCTTGTCCGTTGATGTTCTGGATGGCTGGAACGATCAAATTTATTAACATGTTCTCGTAAATGGCACCTGTTAAATTATTCTCGATAATAAATGGTCCTACAATGTGACCATTTACCATACCAGCCCATACGTTTAATTTTTCAGGATACTGTGTATGACCCTCCTTCATCCAGTATGGGTTGACATCGGTCCAGAAACGATAGTTTTGCTTATTTACATTGCCATTAAGCATGAATGTAGCTTCATCCGAAAATACTACATTATTAAAGAAGTTTGGATCATTGTCATACTTGTTCATCATTATGTCACAAAACTCTACCCGGCGGTCGAAATCATCCTCATTCAGTTCTTGTAATACATGAAGCTTAAACGGATGGAAATGAGATTCCTTAAGAACTTTTCTGACAGAACGAGTAGACATACCATGTTCCTTGGCAACGCTTCTAGTTGATGTATGCGGATCTTCAACAAATGATTGCATTACCTCTAAAGATTTTTCATTGTTGGTGGCAGTATTTGTTCTTCCAGTGCGAGCACGATCAGTCACTTTGCCCGTTTCTTGAAACCGCTTTACTGTCTTAAAAACAACACTTTTACTAATTGGATTTCTGTTGGGAAATGTTTCGTTAAATAAATCAGAAACTTCTTGGTAAGACCGTACTCTATCTCCATAGCCGCGCATCATTAACAAAGTTATTCTCTCGGTTTCATTTAAAAATGCCATTGCGAACGACTTTAAACACACTCACTACTTCATGATTGAAAAAGAATTCATTAAATCAGTTGGATTATTACAGATGATTTTAGGGTGATATCATGATTATTGTTGATATTATGATATCCAGAGTCAGATGTTCATCACGCGAAATGATTCAAAATGTGCTTGATGGCTATTATTTAAGATTAGCACATTGTCAAACAGCTGAAGGAAAACAGTTTGAACATTTATTAAAATAATTGGGTTTTAATGTTTATTAGCAAACACTATTAACAAAAAATTTGATAGGTAAGATTTTAATGTACTTATTTATTTCATTTCTGCTTTTCATGGTATCGATTAATAATGTAAATATCTCCGAAACGGGTTGACATATCGATGTGCGGTTTTCGGCATTCATTTTGTCTTAAAATTCCGTATTGAAATCATGTATCGCATGACCCCCTTCCTATTTAAAAAAAAAAGTTACATTCAAAATGGCGGTTCCAAGATGGCGGACCAGATTTTTAAAGTCACAGTAAAATAGTATTTTCAATTTGAGTAGGATCCTCAATCATACCTACCGCAAAATCACCTTTGTATATGAAATATTAAGCCGTTTCCAAACATTTCCCCCACCCTGTAGACTTGGATTATAATTTTTATAGTGCTAGAAATTATTTACAATGATGTTTGTATGTTATTAATGATATAAGCTCTAGTAATGACAATCTAAGTGATGCAATTACATGAAATGGCGAAGTTTGGACAAAGATTCGTCCATTCTTGACACTTAACCAGTATAAATAAAAATAATTATTCTATTTGCATTTAGTTGTTCTTATTTTTCAATATGAAAGCAGTTTATTATATAGATGGCAGGTATTAGTTAAATTGAGAACAGAGAATATAAATTTCAAATTGTTCAATGTTAATTGTGATAATGATAATGGTGGTGGATGATGAAAAGAGGAGATGGGGTGATTATTCAAAATAGTTGATTTTGTACAAGTTTTCTTAGAAGGATTGTGGTAAGTGATAAAACATGTTTTCAATAAGCTGTACAATACTGACGAAAATTATTTACAAAGTAGGTTAATGTTGTGATTCAATGCAGTTGCTCTAGGGTTGGACAGATGCAGCCATTTTCTCCATGAGATATTTCCTTAATGATGAAATAAAGCCCGCTCGACTCTCAATGTACCTGATGGAACTTGGAAGTGCATTCCAAGCACGACAAGCACTTACAATAAATGATTTTGTATAAATGGTAGTACGATGGTTGGGTATTCTTAGAGTATTATCCCCAGTTCTGGTATGTGAGACATCATTCCACCTGCCTTCAGACACAAATTTGAAATCATTTTTGAAGTAATTTGGTTTACCATATTTGAGAATATCTTTGACAAGTTTGACAATCCTGAATAACCTTTGATCAGTAAGTTTGAGAGTTGAGCTAGCAATGTGGGATTGAGTTATACGTTCATGCCGTTGAAGAGAGTAGACAAACCGTAAGCAATAGTTCTGACTGCGCTGCAGTCTATCATTAAGTGTGACTGTCATATCATTCATAACAGAATTACAATACATGAAATGTGGGAAGATAAGAGATTTAACCAGTAACAGTCTGACCCTCCTAGGTAGAATATCTTGCATTTTCTTCAAAGGATGCATAGCTGAAAAAACCTTTTTACATGTACTTATAACTTGCTCTGACCAGTCAAGTGTTGAATTCATGATTATTCCTAAGTTCCTAACTGAGCTACAATATGGTATTGCATTTCCATCAACAGTGATTTTATGAGTAAGGTTCAAGTCAATACTATTTATCAGGCGTGAATAGCCTATGATTATAGGTTGCGTTTTTACAGGATTGAGTTTAAGACCATTTTTTCTAGTCCATTCAACAATTTGATTGATATCCTCATTCATCCTGTCAACAGTGTCATTGATTCTTGAGATACAGCAACTGGAATAGATTTGAAGATCATCCGCATAAGTGTGGAAACTAGAAAACTTGATTACTGAGGAGAGGTCATTTGCATAGAGAGTGAAAAGGAGGGGGCCAAGAATAGAACCTTGAGGTACGCCATGTAATACACTTTTCCATTGTGATCTGTTATCACCATCTGTGACACATTGCTTCCTACCTGTGAGATAAGATTTAAACCATGTTTGAGCTTTGTGACTGAAACCAAGAAGAGCTAATTTACTGAGGAGAACCTCATGGTCGACAGTATCAACAGAGGGACAGAGAAGAAATAAGAGAACATTTGTTAACATTCTTCACTTAATTCATGGGTATCACAAAAGAAAAATTTAATGTCAATGCATTTTTACAACTGGAAAAATCATAAGAAATGAATGATTTTTTATATTATCCAGCCCATAGCTTCCTGTCTTGATCACATAGTGAGATTTAATCATCGGTGATCGGTTGGTTAAATATATTTTACGGCGGTTAACCTAATTGGTGTTATCGCTTGTAATAATTTTCCTTTGTGCAACTGAATTCTCCCCAGTAAGTTTAATTTCCGTTGAATGACGTCATTCTACAGGTATTACATTAAATTGGCTTTCGTGCAAACGGCCGTTAGTTTTACTCAAGTATAATGATAAACTAAATAACTTGCCCATTGAAAGCTCCAAAGAACCTTCAAAGAAGCTTCCATCCAGGAGGTATTTATATTGATAATTGAATCTCAAAATAAACACAAGGTATTTTTTCTCCTATATTTTCCTAACCAGTTTGTTTAGCGTTTTCACAAGTGTGCTACAAATCGCAATGTCACTCTTGGCAACAATTTCAATCTCCGTTGTGACCACCATTTCAGGTTTCTATGCAAATTAGATTGATTTTCTTCAGCTTGAAATTTTCTCCATCATCTAGTTCAGTTATCACTGCAAACTTCAGTACAAGTGTGGGACCAGCTTGGCAGGTTGAAACTCACACAGTATAAAATAAGTGAAGCAATGAAGACAGAGCTTGATAAAGATAGTGCATGAGAAAGAATGCGTAGAGGGGAGAGAGAGAGTAAGAGAGAGAGAGAGAGAGAGAGAGAGTGAGTGAGAGAGAAGAAAGGAGAAGACAACATAGTTACTGTATTGAAAGTTACAGCAAATTAATTAATTTTTAAAAACATTTATCAAATTTTGCTTGAATTATATCAAATCTACTTCTGACTTTACCTGTGATTCTACTCAGTCCCTAAAATGGTTCGATATAATATGGGAACTAAATATAAGTATATTTATTTAAATAATTATTTTAATCTATTCTATTTTGTGTAAAAATGAATAAATAAGCGTATGACTTATTCAAGGAAGAGGAACCTTGTTAGTTCCACCTCTCCGTTTGAGTCATGTTATAGGGAACATGGTGGATTTACTATTTTAGGTGGGTTTCGAACGACGACAATGAAGTTTATAACATGAAGCCATTGAAGCACGGCCACTGAAATGTCAATTACCAGCTACCTACCAGCTCAGTGTAAATACGATATATTATAAAAGAAATTCAACTAATTAATATTTCACTGAAGTAGAAAATTTCGTGTAAGATCACATCAAGTTACAGTTTTTATGCTTGTAAGTCATCAATCACCATCATCCAACTAATTACCCATGCACAGGTCTCAGACCTATGTGGGCATCATCCATCAAAAAAAAGAAGTAAAATATATCAAATCTGTTGGATTATGTTCCATATTTTATATTTTGTGGTGCTTGTGAGGGACTATGGTGGGGAGAGCAGAGCGCGTAGGGCGCTGGCTGGTCTCTCCCATAAAATTCTGTCTACAGGAGACCCGTGTGAAGGGCACACGTATTTGTGAACAAGATACATTATAATTCAATCTAATATCATTTTATCCAGCATGCAGGGATTGAACCACCCTATGTTTTCTTATACAGTCCATTTTATAGTGTGTACAATAATAAGTCAAATCAATCTATCGCTGTGTTAATTGATTATTATCTATTACCCAGAGACAATATTTTTCAAATAATAAAAGTAAAGTTAGATAATCTATATATTTGGTAAGTCTTTGAAAATCAATATAAATTGTTGAAAAATTCAAGCAGATGATAATAAAGAGCAGCAATATCACCAAGCTAATGGTGTGGAAAAGTAGAAAAAGAATTATTGTTGTGGTTATCCATTTTTCGTGAACTGCAGTAGAACTATTCATATGTATTATCTTGCTGTGCAGAACTGACTTTTTTGAGTCGCGGCGGACGCGTTTCGAACTATGTTGTTCTTCTTCGGCGCTTGGTTGCAACCATCATATGAATAGAAAAAGAATGTGAATAATGAAAGGTGATAAATAATGAAAGATGGTGGAGAAGGCAAAGATGGGAAAGAAAAGTTAAAGCAGTCAAGGAACAAGATAAGAATAAATGAGAGGTTGTGTTTGAAGGATGAGAAGAGAAGAAAGAGGAAAAGCAAGAGGAGAAGAAAGAGGATGGACAAGAGGAGAGAAAAGAGGAGAAGAAAGAGGAAAAGCAAGAGGAGAAGAAAGGGGATGGACAAGAGGAGAAAAAAAAAGAGAAGAAAGAGGAAAAGGAAGAGGAGAAGAAAGAGGATGGACAAGAGAAGAAAAAGAGGGGGAAAAAAAGGAGAAGAAAGAGAAAAAGCAAGAGGAGTAAAAAGAGGAGAAGATAGAGGAAAAGCAAGAGGGAAGAGAACTTGATAAAGCCAGGAGAAAGAAAGCGAAGAAAATCAGGAAATGCAGTTTGGTTTAAAAATAAATATAAAGGGGGAATGATTTGACGAGCAGGACGAGGTTGTGAAAAGGAAAACGAAGAAGAACACGAAGAAAAAAAAAGAAAACGAAAACAAAATGTAAAAGAAAGAAAAAGAAAAAGAAAAATAGAAAAAGAAAAAAGAAGAAAAAGAAGAAGAGAAAAAAGGAAAATAAAAAATAAATGAAATAAAAGAAAAAAGAGGAAGAGGAAAAAGAAGAAAAAGGAAATTAAAAAGAAAAAGGGAGAAAAAAGAAAAATAGAAAGGAAGAGGAAGAGGAAAAGAAAAATAAAAAGAAAAGAAAAAAAGAAAAGTATAAGAGAAAAAGAAAAAGAGGAAGAGGAAGAGAAAGAAAATTAGAAAGAAGAAGAGAAAGAAAATTAGAAAGAAGAAGAAGAAAAAGAAAAAATGAGATAAAATAAGAAGAGGAAGACGAAGTAGAAGAAGAAAAGAAGAAACAAAAAGGAAAAAGGAGAAGAGTAAGAAGAAGAAGAAGAGAAGAAGGAGAAGAAGAAGAAGAAGAAGAAGGAGGAGAAGAAGAAGAAGAAGAAGAAGAAGAAGAAGAAAAAGAAGACAAAGAGAAAGGACCTGCTATTCTTGTTGAAGGTAATGAAGGAGAAGTTTATGAGATAATTTTCAGCAGCAACTGTAGTGTTGATCAAAAGTTCAGTCACTCTGTAACCCACGCCTGTTGCATGAAGCTGCCTGCTAAGCGCCAAGCCATCCAGAACATGGCAAAGTACCTTCC
Organism: Conomelus anceps; assembly: GCA_948455865.1. NCBI lineage: Eukaryota > Metazoa > Arthropoda > Insecta > Hemiptera > Delphacidae > Conomelus > Conomelus anceps. Next base: position 11,626,237 of record OX418225.1, read on the forward strand.
CACGCAACAGAATATTGATGTGTTGCCAAAGCAAAAGGTGTACCTTTGGCATGACACGAGATAGCTGAATACATCACTGGTTGAATCTAATTATTAGAAGTAACCCAACACTCACAAGCTGAGAGTAGACTCATTAGGGTTGTAACATTGTGGGATTTCCAACAAATTCAATTCCAAGAGTTGCAGTGAACAAAATGTTCAATCAATATCACCTGTCCAAATTTCACTCGTAGATGGTGTTTTGATCATAAGTGTTTTTATTAAGTGGAATTTAGTGTGATTTTTTTAAAGTTATTTCACAAACTGTATTGATCTTGATCTGAAGCTAGTTTGCATCCTATTGTGCACTGAATACAGTAGTAGTGTTAAACAAGCCAGTATAACCGATGGTCAGACAAATCAATGTTTATCCTGGCCTTACAAGACACAAGTCAGACGTATCTCGAAAGTACTATAACTTGATGTCATACGCTACATCAGTCATCAATGACAATGAGACTATTCTGGTATTGAACACTGATAGATTCCAGCCTAATTGTGTATTGTTCTTCTTTGTTGCTTTCTAGATGTTCACAGTTTTTGGTTCTTGATTTGACTTGTATTTTTACTTGTTACTCCTTCCACCAGTGGTCGTGACTTGTTATGGCCTTCAGCCAATCACAACCTTCAATGAAGGTCAGCCTCTTTCTCGCTTAGCCAATAGTATCATTCCATGTTTAGTATGTTAAGCTACTCTGTACTTTAGTTTTAGTTTGTTTGAGATTGATAATGGCATAACAACCGAAACTAGTATCTCAATATTTTTAATAAATGTGGTTGTGACAATTTCGTCTTATTATTCATTATGGATACCTTCCACCTTCTCCACTACAAAGAAAGTTAAACCTTGTCAGTTTTAAAATTGGAATCAGCATGCTTCTAAGTTGAGTATAATTCAAGAGTCTAGTTAAGTTAGTTAGTGTCTAGAGTTGAAGTGTCTCTAGTTAAAGTCTAGTTAGTTTAGTGAACATTGAAAAGTAATTAGATATTTTTTTAAGCACTTTTCGGTTACCATTCCTATACATTTTTATCGTAGTTTACATTGTTTTTATATAAATGTTATAATGTTTATAAATGTTTACATATGTTTATATAATATGCTAGCAGATAAAACCTTACATATAGTTGCATTATTTGTTGTGGCTATCAGAAAAAAAAGTTATATTGAACATTTTAATCTTAGTGGAATTTGTCACAATGAGCAACAATGCTAAAGACCAGCACGCTCGCTCATTTCCTTCCCGAAGAATCCAATAACTTTGAGCTATTATCAGATTAAAACTTATACAATTAATTGAGCACTACATCGAGAAAAATATTTTTTTGAATGACGAAGCCCACATAGGTCGGAGGCCTGTGCGTGGGTAATGAGTTGGATATGGGTGATTGATAAGTTGGACCCACAGTTTTAGGTGGGTTCCGAACCACCGGAAAGTGATTTTACAGCAGAGAACTGAGTATTTTTTGCTGTCCAATCCGATCGGTCACCCTTGCATAGAGGTCCCAGGAAAGTGTTGCTTATCTAATCTGATTAAACAGATACCTTCTATGGCTCACGGGAACCCACCTAAAACTGTAGGTAGCTAAAGTATGATAATTGCTAAAGGAAAAACAACTATACATTTCTACTCCATCAATGATAACGATAAATGACAGATTCATCGAGTTCATAAAAACAATAAATTCAAATCTCTCGAGAAATTGTTTAAATGATTGATCAAGAGCTCTAGTTTTCCATGATCCTTCAGTTCATCAGTCAATTATATGAGTCAACCTTGAATAACAAATAAACAAAAAACAATGAATGAATCTCCAAAAATAGATGAACTTTCACTACATTTGACTGATAAAAATATATATTCTATTGTCAAAATCTTAATTTGAACTGGATAAAAACTTTCACAATCCTCATTGATCGAGTTGATTGTTCAAACACGACATCTAACAATATTTGTGCAGTCTACCAGCTCCTAGCTATAGAAAACAACAGCTGGTATTTGACACAAATAGTTCCAGAAGATTGATTGGGTTATTTTCTCACCTAGAACATAGCCTAGTCAAGAGATAGCAAACAACTAGATTGTATACTATGAGAACAGTGTTGTGCTAACTGGATATTCTAATAAAGGAGTGAGACTGCTCCAACTAACAGGCCTATGCAAATGACCTAGTTTGAGCTTGGACCAACATTCAAAAACTCTGAAACAGATTTGTAGGTGAAATGGTTTCTGTTTGTGATGTTCAGTCCAGGAACTACAGAAGAAATTAATTTGTGATATAAAAAGTTTATTGAATTGATGCTCCAGTCTCTGATTTTCACTTTGAGAACTATGAAACTGATTGATTAAACCATGGAAATGATTGATTTGTGGTATGGCAACGTTTGATTGGGTTGATTCGCTCACGAATAACACACTTTGAGATTGGAAATCTCAAAGATCTCGAGAAATGAGATTGGAGATTCTTTCAAGCAGTTTTTGGTTAGCATTCCTGTACATAGGTTTACATAGTTCTTATCAAACAAATGGTTATTTTCTGAATTTCTATATTTGACTGCAAGTCGTTAAATTCACATAGCAAGTTAATATTAACAACGCAGTTCGTCATGGAACAAGAAATCCAGGTTATTTTCTATTTCATAAATCCAAAATTTATCTAACTTATGATTCGCCTTCAATTTCACTTTTACGAGATGAAAAGATTAATGAATGAAATCGTTCATTCAGTTTGTTGTGATTAATTTCTGTAGAAGATTTTGAATGAATTCAGAATAATAATATTTCAAGATAGTTGACTATGTATATTATAATCAATACGAATATGAATGTATTGATTGAGAAAATTCAGGGTTCCTTTCTCAACGTTTGCTAAAATTTTGCTCAACTTTCAACATCAGTTATTACAGATTTTGATAACTATTCAACACAAAAATCAGACAGGAACATGGGAGATTCATAATGATTCGAAATATTTGATAGTATTATATTTTAGTATTATTAGTCATTGTCAATTGATTTCAGAAGCTATATGCTCTTTAATATAGGAAATTATTCACACATTTACAGTTGAGGCTTCATAGAAAAAAAACCATATTGACGAATTAAAATTGATATACAAGCTACTCTCCAACATTTTGAGATTAATAACCAATGACAAATTTTCTATAGAAATAATTAATTGAAGCGCATGATGTGTATAACAAGTGATAGCATAAGAAGATGTAGGGAAGCGATAGCCGCGAGCCGTAGCAGGTTCAATCAGATAGAGATAAGCTGCGTTCTCGTAGGACTTGTTTGTAACGGTGACCAGCAAAAAAGACACTGTTCTCTGTTTAAAAATCACTTCCCGGTGGTTCGGAACCCATCTAAAACTGTAGGTCCAATTCATCAATCACCATCATCCAACTCATTACCCACGCACAGGTCAAAGACCTATGTGGGCTTCACCCTCAAAAAAAGATCGGTAAAATTTAATTTGGCTCTTAAATCTAAATTTAGCAATATGTCTTCTTTCTCTGAACCTATTTAGTGCTACGTTTTTAAATTGAACTCCTAAATTGAGTTTTTTGTTTAGTAAAGAATCAGTAATTGTATTCAAAATGAAATTTCTAGTCTAACTTGGTCATAACCTAAAATTTGGATTTTCATTTAAAAAATTTGTGGACTGTTGTATCTTTACTTGACTGTGTCGTGTTATAAATAAATGAATGAATGAAAATGATCAATGGCAATTTATAGGGATTTAATTGCTTAAAATTGACAATTATTGTTGTATTCTGATAATTTGTGTATGCATCATACGCTACAGATAAAACCGTATTTGAAATTTCTAGGGTGCATGAAATTGAAAAAATGGGAGATGGAAATGCAGGGAGATTTAAATGAATGAAATTGTCAATTACTGTTATTTTCTAATAATCTTTGATACACGATGCACTCACTCAGAAGAAACCGTATTAATTGTACTTGGAAGTGTTGAAATTTGTATCAGCCTGTGCCAATACAATAGCCGGAGTTATTTCAATCATCCCTTGGAGCTATTAACCGGCTCATCTTTATAAACAGACTTCGCTTTCACTACTATCGAGTGTCCTTCACTATCCACCGCCTATGATTCGGGCTCAAACTAGTTTCACATATGAATTACTCAACTGTAAACGTACCTTTCTATTTCAGGTACTTACTTTCAAATATGTGCTCGAAAAAAGTAGGAGCACTTCCGGCTCAAATGAAGAATCAGAATCCTTCTCATAACCTAAATTTGTCACAACTGCGTTATAAAATAAAACATTAATAAAAACAACTTAATGCAAGGGTGCGAAGAAAAAAAATAGTTACTAAGTGGTTGGAATGCTTCATAACAGGAACCTAGCAGCGATATTATTGTTTCAATCATAATAGGAATTTGAAAGTTCATTGACTTCGATATTTAAAAGTGGTATTCATGTGACAAACGTTAGTAATGCTTGAAAAAATAGAAAAATCGTTACTTTTCTCCGTAATATTTCAAAATCGTTAAATTCAAGATATGATTCGCTTTGTCATTCCTTTACTCTTTTAATAAAATCAGGTCCTTTCAAATATTATCAAACTTTTTCATTAATTTAGGTATCGATACTCTTAATGAGTATGAAGAAACTTTCTATCAACTTGAATAAAATAATCTGAAAAATGTTGGAAAATGATTCGAGTTTAGTTTTAATCATTCACTAGATCCAATATTTGAATTTTTTATTGCCTTAGATGAAACGATTTTTCTAACAAGAACTGAATTACTTCAAATTTTAATCAAGTCAGCGTTTGATTTTAGGCCAAAATTTGAATACATTACAATACACTTACAGAACACGATTTATCGAAGGTTTTAGAGATAAAATTTGGCTTTTTATGATTATCTTTCACTTGTATACCTTTTGTAAAGGCCTAATTGTCCAAAATATCTAGTTCTGCATTAGAAGAGTTATTCATGATAAAATAAAATTGGAAAAGTATTCCTTAATGTTCACATTCCTTGAATAACGTGAATTGCTTCATTTGAAAAACCATGTTGAATTGTAAAAAATTAAAAAAATAGTAGCAGTCATACGAAAAATTCCAGGCCAAATTTATTTCTAACTCTAACTTCAATTATTGAAGTAATCTGTAATAATAATTACTAAAACTACCAGTTTCTTCAGCCCCTTGGCATTTTAATGTGTTCTGTTATTGAGTTATTACAGAGAACATTAGAATTGGTGTCATTAGAGAAAGTAATAAGGTGAATGTCAGTGATTTAATTGTTGTTAATGCATGGAAATCCTGTTTTGAATGTTCATGTCCACTGAGTACTTTGAGAAACATGAAGGAATTATCAATACTGCAGACCTACTGTGATATTGACCTTTTGAGCATTCAATTGAATAGCTATTCTGAGAGTTTACTAGAGTTTATTTCGTCATGGAGAACATCACCACAGAGTTTACTAGAAATGAAAGTATTCCAAAAAAAGTTTGCTCTTTTCTATAAGGAAAAGTGGTGAATTGGTTGTAATTTTTCAATGAGTAATTATTAGTTTGTAATTTCACAAATGTATAAATGGAAGATTCTGAAAACATTGAACCTAACGATAAGAAAAGTTAAAGATATGAGAGTATTCGGAATAAATGTTGTCTTATTAAGTTGAATTCTTCTCACATGTCTTGAGAAAGTTTATTTTTTATTTTTTTCTAATCAAAGCTTATTGAAAGTTCCAGGCAATTGATAACTTCGTTTTTACGCATATTTTTGGTCTCCTTCCATGATTAAATTTAAATTTATTATCCGTAAAACTACTGTTCATTGAACAATTTTAATTTTTGACCAACTCCTAGTCTCCTGGATTCTATCTGATTCCTGGGAGAAATTGTTGATAAAACAATTTAACTTTTTGTAGTAAATTCAACGACTTACAGTCAATTTTAATTAAGGATAAATAATATTTTTACTCACGTAGGTTGAAACGGTTTCGAACGTTTTCAACCTGAAAATGAATCTTCACGATTCAAAAATGTTTCAGCCTATGTGAGTAAAAATATTTTTTATTCTCTATTAAAATTGATTGCAAATAATTTAATTTACCATAAGAAGGTAATAATTTTATTAACAACGCAGATCGTTATGGAACAAAAATAATTTGTTGGAATACTGAGATCTTTAAAAATAAGATATCTTTGACTGGAAAGAAATAATCTTAAAAAAAGCGAATCAATGTAAGTTTTGCATTGTGAGTTTTCGGCGAAGACTTGAACAGGCGAGAGGTAAGAACTCTCTCAGATATATTCTCTCAATACGCCGTATGGAGACGGGTAGTGCATGACCTACATCACAAGCAATAGCCGGTCTGTGGATAGGGCTTCGCAAAGCTCAGAGGTGTATTATTTTCTTTCTTTTTCTCTATCTCGACTCAACATATAACCCGATTAAGTAAATAAGATTTTATACATTGGCCAAATTTATTGTGTAGGAGTAGGTAGTATTACATTAAGTAATTCGAGCAATGAAACCCATTACAAGCCAACCGCTGTGATTTAATTTTCGGGCTGTGATCAACCTGTTGCTCTATAACTTGAGTCGCGGGAAGCTCTGGCATATGACATATTTATATTCATGTATTTTTATATATTCATATTTTTTATATAACGCGAGGACTAATGATGTTTTGAGGAACTCACCCAAGAAAAAGCGAAGAATAGAAGATGAGAAGAAGCTTAAATAAGGGAAGAAAGGAGCGGTGAAAGAACTGATAATCTGAGAACTAAGCTTAGTTCCTATTAGCAATTCCAATGCCAATAGTATTGTTCAACTGCTTCGACAGCAGTGGTAAAGGATCGATTCTCCAAAATTCATATTATTTTCATAGATTGCTTCATAATGCCAAACCACTGTTTATTCATTTTTTAACATTCCTTGTCAATTAGTTTTGAAAACAAAAAATTGTATCTGCTTTATCTGGAAAAGTTGCATTATATTTTATTTATTTTTCAATTTTTTATTCACATGGTTGTCAATATCAAAAATCAACTTTTGTATCTAACATTATTACAATAGTTGTTATATTCTACAATAATCGATTCTCAATTATTGATCATCCACAACAATTTAATTGTCAGCCTTCACTTCAAACGTCTCGTTTTCAGCATTATTATTTTTATTATTTCAAGTGACTTTTCTTAATTTTTCTAGTTTATTCGATCCATCTCTTTATTTCATTTCTTGCAGGCTATGTTATGATTAGTAGTCTAAATAATGAATCATCGTATTGCTGCAAACCTATCAAAATACAGGAAATTACGAAATGTACTCATTTATAATATTTCTCACAAATACATATTTCAATAGGATGAATTTTGAATTGGACAGTCCATCATACGAATATTAAGTTTTATAATTTTTCCATTGAGAATGAGCTGAGCCGTTTCAACAGATTTTTTAACACATATTTATGACCGTTTTAACAGATAACTATCGGATGAACTGAACCGATTTTTTAAGGTTGAATTTATCTAAGACTAAGCTATCTCCTATCTTTATTTAATTGTTTTAATATTTCTATATGAGAAATATAAGACTGACCTTGTAAATACTGTTGAGAGTCAGCCAGACGGCAGGTTGCAGAGATTATCAGTAGTCCCAGTAGGGCGAAAGTCGCAGAGCCCAGGGGTAGAGCCGCCCTTCTGGGCTGCAGCATGGTGGCCCCAAGCACACCCCGACTATTTTGCGAACGACTTCAACTTTGACAACAAACACTCGATTCCTGACGACGAAAATCCTGAGTGAGAAATATAAGCACTTGTCCGGTTGCGCGCCCCAAACGGATCACTGCAGTGATCACCACAGTCACTTCACCACTTGCCTTTCACTAAACTCCTCGCGTAAGAATAACGGCTGACCGTTTCATGCTGCTTGAACGGCCGATCACACCAGAATGAGTCGCTGGAGGACCTGTTCCGCTTGCTCCTGCACTACTCCTTCTACCAAGCCCACAGAACCACACTCCTCTCGTATCCTGCCTGCTAACGGCGCTCCAAACCTGCCAGTGACAAACGTGGCTTACCATACTTGAATCAAGTGGAAAAACGGTTTTATCAGCATCCATGAGTTTTCCAAAGTTGTTATTTTTTTGGATTGACAACTACTCAATTTTCTTAGAAATAGTGATAGTCTAATATTACAGTAATGTTTAGTTGTGAAAGCGGTTTGAAGCTAGTGAGTCAAACGTGTCTTACCACACTTAAATCAAATAGGAAACGGTTTTCATTAGCAATTATGAGTTTTCCAAAATTGTACGATTTTGGATTGATATATAGTTTACTTACTTTCCTAGGAAATAATCTAAAATGTTTTACCTTGGGCCACTCTCGTGTTTCGGAGTACGCCTGTCGGTCCCGGCTGCCTGAAATAGTCATTAAGTCACGTCAGATGCCCTGAATTCAGGTGCGACCTGATTACTTTGACACCAGACCTGAGCCAGTCAGGTTACAAAATATTATTATTATTTTTTTAAATCCAGATATCCAAGTAATTTTTATCCGTTGTGAAAGCGGCTGGACTAAGTGAGCTACGAAGTGATAAACATGTCTCACCATACTTTAATTGTATGTCAAACGTTTTTGTCAGCATCCATGAGTTTTCCAAAATTGCATATTTTTGGATTAATTCGTACTCACATTTTTAGGGAATAATAGTATCCAAGTAGACTTTATTTGTCCTTGAAGTAACTTGACTAAGAGAGCTACGAAGCTAGCAGTTATAAACTTACTTTTCCACGTTATAATCAGGTGCAAAATCTATTTTCCGCTTTCATTCATTGGTATTTCATTGTTGGATTACTGTTCACATGATTTGACAACATGACTATTCTTTAGTGATTAACACGATAAATCAGGTTATTATGATCAACCCTTTTTTCGCTTTTCCCCATTAGAGCCAAGGCAAATTTACATAAAAAATAATTTTTTTAATAACACGTCACCAAAACTCCATTTAACTGCATACATTTCTACTGATCGAGTTATTGAGCGGGCAGCGTCTCTAACTGATTCCTTGACTCTGGCCTGTTATGTAGTGTAGCCATTGTTAGAGCCCATGTGGATTTCAGTCTCCACATCCTTCCAATTATTTTTAGTCTGTCATTTTTGCCATCCCCAGCTGTTTAGAATGTCTTCAAGGAAGGCCTAACTTCCCATTTGTTCAGACCATGTGAATCTTTTGAGAGCATGCTGTATCTTGGAAAATCTCATACACTGCTTCAAAAATACAAAGTAGAATATTATTCTTAACCTTAAAGTAATCAATTGTTTTGAACAATATTATTGTGTTATTCAATAAAAATTGTGGAAAAATTGAATCTACTTGGAACAAGTGAAGTTTCTAATTTCTCTAAATTTGTTTCTTGATTCCTCATCGAATAGTCTGATAGAATCCCACTTCTCTATTACTTTATCTCCTTCCTTTTTTCTGTCATAAGTCTCTCTGTTGCAGATTCGAAATATATTGAACATTCATTGGTGAGGTCCTGGAATCGGACCACTTTGAGGAAAGGGATAGGAAGAATAAAATGGCAACATCTCACAAGAAAGGTCAAAAAATCTTATGCAACCTTCTTAAATTTTCCTAGTGTAACAGATCTTGGTCTTATGTTGGTATAAACTTTCAGAAAGCAAAGAAAACCTCCATAAAATGAATAGAACTTGATAAGATCATTCATTCCAGCATGTAGCCTGCGCTCAAGTACGTTTTCATGAAAAATCCTACAAAAAATGGAAGTTGACAAATCGTCAACGACAGAATCTTCGAATAATAAGAGCTCAACAATTTCAAACTCAATCACCCTGAAAATAGCGCCGTGAAGTTTCAGTTTGGAGATTAGCGAGTGTATCAAACTGTGCAACGAGATAGTTCTTTCTCCAGTCGAAGAGTGCGACGTCATGTCGTCTGGAGCTGGAGAGGGGTGACACCTGTTTCTCTCCAGCACTCCAGTTCCAGCGAGATAGAGTCGATTCACCGTTGATTCAAGATGGAATGAGTGGCCTATGCGAATTCTGTCGTTGCACGGTACTCTGATAGTCAGCTTGAACGGTACGCGTAGAATTTAGTTTCAAAGCCAATGAGTGGCTGAATAATTAGTCGAAAATAATGCGTGTTGGAATGCTCACAAAAATAAGATTTCTAAATGGAAGCATTTTTTATGTAGCCTTGGTGTTTCCATGGTGTTTTCAACTCAGCCTCTGCGGGCCTGGCTCTATAATTTCTTCCTAGTATCACGAAAAAGTGCCTATTTTTGCACTAACTTTAGCACGCAAAATAGTCTATTCCTGCAACAGTGCGGGAAAGTAAATTCCAGTGCGTGAAAGTACTTTTCCGCACTCCAGATTTGCAACCTAACAACACAAAATAGTGAGCATGTAATACATAGGTTCCCTATTCTGCATTCAAAAATAGATTAGCTACTCTGCTTCAGCTACGAAATATAGTCAGCTGTAGTTGTTGTTGAAATCGATTTGATTCAAAGATAGGTTTTGTAAGGAGTTGTTAGGTTATGTATGTCCTGTTTAAATTACTTTTCCTACAACTGCTCGTAAAGTAGTTCTTTACGTACTGAAAACTAATTGTAAAATACCTCTTTACTGCTCCGCAAGCGGTAAAGTACTTTACGCTCGCCAGCTGTTTTCTTTGCGCTTCTGTTTTGATTTTGATGTCTTCTCATTGGTGGATCATGGAATCTGTGAAATTCACATAACCTCAAAAAAGTCGAACGCTAACCAAATCCGCGCACGGTCTGTGATGTTACAAACTACAAACTTTTATTGCGTTGGAATCCAGAACTGCAGTTGTAGGAAAAATATTGTATGTATTTCGCGCGTGAAGCTTCTTTATCGCCCTCGCAAAATTACTGCGCTCCGCTGTGCGTCACGCAGTAAATGTTTTGGCTCGAGCGATAAAGTCGCGCTTCACGCTCTTAATACATAAATAACTATTATACATTACTGTAGGAAAAATGTAACGCGTAATTCGAGCACAAAGTATTGTTTCTGTACTCGAGAAACTATCGGTGCAGAAAAACGCCACTTTGCACTCTAGTTACACAAATAGCTATTTCCGGATGTTGAAGCCCACATAGGTCTGAGACCTATGCGTCTTAGGTAATGAGTTGGTGATTGATGAGTTGGATCTACAGTTGGGTTCTGAACATATGGTACAAAAGTAACTGCATATGGCTTTTATTGGTAGGGAAACCCTCACCGCTTAAGCCATGTTATTAGAAACATGGTGGGACTGCAATTTCAGGTGGGTTCCGAACTACCGGGAAGTGATTTCACAACAGAGAACACTTTTTTCTGGCCAATCAAATCAGTCACCCTAACAGATAGGGCCCAGGAGAGTGTTGCTTATCTAATCTGTTTGAAGAAATACCCGCTACGGCTCACAGCTATCACTTCCCAGCGGGAGATCGGGGGAGTCCGATATCACTAGGCGTCAAATCTGCAAGAAAGTAGAAATTAATTAGGGAAGTGATAGCACAGTGCCGTAGCAGGTATCTGTTCAATCAGAGATAAGCTACGATACTCCTGGGCGCTCTTTGTAGGGTGACCGATTAGATTGGCCAGAAAAAAGACTCTGTTCAGAAGACGTTCAGAAACTGAAAAGTTCAATGAAATAAAAATTCAAACTTTCTTTGCTACAGCCAATAAAATTGTAAATACTTGTCACTTTAGGCAAGTGCACATAGGCTACACCGAAATAATCGAAATGTCTACTCTAAACTCCATGTTATCAATATAAGTTAAAAAATAAAAAGAGGTGGTAGAAAGAAGTATGTAAATTTCAAACTGGCTTGAGTCAGCATCGTTCACAGAGAACATTACACGAGTACAAAGAGTTACTTGACATTTTAAAAACAGACAATACTATCAAACTGTGTACTGGATTCATGGAATTAGTTTCATGTCACAGGTTCCTAAGGAGTATTTCTCTCTTCTTTCATAAAAAATCGACAACTCAAGCATAGGACAGATGGAATTCCATCATGTTTAAGCAATAAATGTAATGGTCTTCAAGAAAAAGTGACCCCTTCATTGTATTACGTAAATGACATTCGCCCCTTATGCCTACAGCTTATAGGCTGCACAGACTCCTCTATGTACATTATAAAACGTCACCGCAGGGGTAATTACGCAACAGGTTCAAGTATTGCGATCCCTTACCTAAGTTCATCGAAGTCTGCGAACGAACCTGTTTGGAGGTGTGTTACATAGCAGACAACACAGTCTGCAACATGTTGTCCCCTTTATTATTGTCTGAATACGCACCAAACAAACTGCGTTCTCTGAGACGGTGCAGAATTTCCCATGAGCCAAGTTGTTCAGCAACTAGGTCTCACTAATATCCTGACAGACGTCTATTGTTCTGATAAATTGGCTATCTTTGCATTACATTTCACTCACTCAACATACCAACGTGAAGTTGTGCAAGATTAGAGCTTGTATTTCTCCGGTAGGCCATTTCTATCATTGATAGTTAAAGTCTTACCACTGTTGAGCAATTCAAATTTATTGATTGGCCGTAAAACCATAATGACATATTGAGTGAAGTGACCTTAAAAATCACTATTTAATATCCACTATCATATAATTGATATTATATGGGTGTATTGTTGTTTAATGATTAGGAACTCAAATGATAAGCAGTAGTCCTGAAGAACGCATGATCATTCCAGAAAAATAAATCTTTTGTACTGTAGTACTCAATGTGTAGAAGATGGGTGTGCTAGATCTGGACCTGTCTGCTGCCGAAATTATGAAAATCACAGCAGATCTTCAATCGAAGTCAATCTCCGTTGGCATGTGAGCTGATAGTACGGATTTGCAATTTTTTAATCTTCATAAATAATAGAGTACAATCCATTGAAAAAAAGATCCAGTTTACGAACAGGCGTCGCAACTTCAGCTTACTGTCGCTCCAGCGGTCGTGAGTTCGAATCCCGCTCCGTCGTCTGGCATCTATGTGTCATCATTCACCTCATTACCCAGCACAAGTCATCAGCAAAAAATAATAACAATTGAAATGAATTTCACAAATATCTCGAATAATTATTAATCAGAGCTCAGTTTTATTTTCAATGTTTCTTCGCATTGTACATAATTAAACCAACCTTTTTTAAATTTCAATATCAGAAAGAAAAGGCTGGTGAATGAATGAAAGACTTTCAATTATCCTGAATTACAAATGTATTAAGAAATTTTAATGTAATGTTTAATAAAGCATAGGCATACATACATAGGGAGAAAATACAATAATTATTACAAGCCATATCCAAGTAAAATTATTATTACAAAAAAATGTCAATATAAAATTTTTATGTCAGATTCTATATTATAAGGGGAAACTTTCAAGTGAAGTCATTTCCCCTTTTCATTACTTTTGAGACGTTTCAAGCTGTTCGAATCCACTATTTAAAGAGTGCAACTATTTTAAACGCTGCTACACTTCTTTATGTCCTATCGCCTGGGTTGAAAAATGGGATGAACAAGTTCAGAGTGGGGACTTTCCAAGAGATCTACATCGCGAATTTTATTACAGAACACCGAGCGGGGTGAGTGATGAGGACTGAGCCTGGCCTGTGTTTTGTTATAAAATTTGACACAATTTTGACTCATTAGGATAAAGTTATCAATATTATTTTGAACCATGTTAAATTGTTTGAGTGTTTGTCGGTCAGTTTATACATCTACTCTGTGTGTTATAGGTCCAATGTCGTGTTGTTGAGTAAAAAAAATAGAAACTAACGAATATTTTTATTTTTTACTCAAAATTCTACAGGGAATTGTTTCTTACAATTTAGTGGAAATTTAGGTTTTCTCCTGAGGCAATTTTTTTTCAAGACTACTTGAAGTAATTTATTGATCACCGTAGGTCTATCTAATTTTGTTGTTGTAACCTAATCTTGAGTAGCCCATGAACAATATCTCTACTATAATCCCGCTCCTCCATCTGGCATCTATGTGTTATCATTCCCCTCATTACCCACGCACAAGTCTCGGACTCATGTGGGCATCATCAGCAATAAAAATAGCTTTTTTCGAGAGTCAGCTACTTTTGCACCTTTCCTAATTTTTTAATGGCGTGGAAAATAGAAGTCAATTGTGATGAAGCACGATATGAGAAGGGTAATCGGGGTAGTGTAGATGATGGCAATACTCATTGAGTCTAAGACTTTATTATATTGAATGTATTTCCATGAGTTAAATGAATTTGAATTTTTTTTGAGGTCTGAGACTTGTGCGTGGGTAATGAGTTGTATGATGGTGATTGTTGAGCTGGACCTACAGTTTTAGGTGGGTTCTAAACCACCGGGAAGGGATTTTATAAATATTTCAAAGTATTTAGAAAAGAGTCAGCATGCTGACCTTTCCCACTGATCTTGGAATGGATACGGATTCCATTCTCACTTCAGCGAAGATCACAGAACAAGGCCAGCAGTTGTGTTTAATAAAGCACAATCAGTATCTGGTGATAATTTGGCGGTGTTGTATGTGTTATCATAGTGACTATCGATTCTGAACGGCAACAACTTCAACGAAAACAGGAAAGAATTTAGAAAGTTTATTATTGTACGAGTGGCAGTAAGGCTGCTCCAAAACCATTCCACTCTTGGCCAGGCCACGATACTCGATACAGATTTAAATGTTCTGCATATAATATGTGAAGCGAACTGGGCGTTATTGGGCCGGACCCGCATATATGCTGATAGTTGGCTTTCCTACTCGCTTTCATCCAAGCCAGCTAGTCTAATTAGAAAGCAGCTTGTCATCTGTTATGTTGGCGATTCAAGCAATAGGCTTATCACTGAATAACCTGTACATATTGCCTTCCAGCATTATCGGGTTATCAATTTTTGCAGCCTCACATGGAAAAAACAGGAAGGACATTGAAAGAGAAGACATGAGAGCACTGAAAGAGTATGAGATGAGCTTGAATGAGCAATATATATTTAGCTTTATTAATTACTAAAAGAACTTGGGGAAAACATTAGAAAAGTATGGAAAGAGAAGGGAAGAACACTAGAAGAGGAGGAGGAGGAGGTGGAGGAGGAGGAGAAGGAGGAGGAGGAGGAAGAGGAGGAGGATGTGGAGGAGGGCAGAAGGAGAAAGAGAAGAAGCAGGAGAAGGGGAAGAAGGAGGAGAAGAAGCAGGAGGTGGAGGAGGAGGAGAATAAGGAGAAGGAAACAAGAAAAATACTAAGGGTGGGAAAAGAAAATAGAGAAGTCGAGGAGAAGGATGAGAAGGAGGAGAAGATGGTGGAGAAGAAGGAGAAGTAAAAGAAGGTGTTGACGGTGGTGAAGGAGAAGAAGGAGGAAGAGAAGTAGAAGGAGAAGGAAAAAGAAGGAAAAATAGAAAGCATTGGAAAAGAAAATAGAGAAGTCGGAAACTAGATGAATCTAAGATATAGGTCTAATGTAATATAGTTCATTCTCAATCTCAAACTTCAAGCCACAAGCCACATTACAAGGGTAACAAAGCCTGAAATGTTTTCGGGCGTCTGAAATCTAAAATAATATTTTAAACCAATAAAGGAAAGGTCTCCAATTTTTATGAATTCGTCCACGCCTTGAAGTTTTAATAATTTCCATTCCATTCATAGCAGTGGCATTATTATTATTATAAAGAATATTCTTCTTTTATCATATTACTAGCAGGCTCGCTTCGCTCGTCTTAACTATCTAGTCAGGTTTATGCAATCGACCCAACATGATTAAATTTATAGAAAAAACGTCAATCTTAAGAATATTTCCGGGAAAGTTTTTGAGGCCCTTTCTTAGCGCGCAATTGGGGTCTCAAGGAAAATTTATAGAAAAAACGTAAATTTTAAGCAAAATTTTGAGGAATTTGCTCAACTTATAAAACAGAATGTCAATTTCAAGGATATTTTTATGAACATTTTTGAAACCGTCTCTTAGTGCGTGTTTTTGCAATTGAGTTAAGAGATGCAATCTCAACTAAGCATGTAACTTATACCAAAGTTTTTATTTTTGACCACGTGGTTCTGGAGAAATGGTGATAAATGTGTGGGTGAGATAGTCAGTGGTATTTGGCTTTATTTGAATAAATAAATAATTTATATCCGTTTTCAATATACAGTACAAAGTATTTTAACCAAGTTTGGTTCAATATTTATATTACAGGTAATAAATAATGAGATATATATAATATAATAGGTATAACATTTATTTAGGAAATCATCCTACCCCACTATGTTCTTGTATAGGTGTTAGTAGAGAAAGAATTAAAGGAAGGTTGGTTAAATATAGGATATAGGATTGAGGATTGGTTAGTTTTCATAATCTCAAGTTTCCATCATAATCATTGTTTGAAAAATCCTATAAATATAATGTCTGTCAATATTCATTAGCAAGTTATGAAGTTGTTGCTTGAATTTATTAATCTGCCCTATTGCTTTTATGTTTTCAGGAATTATGTTGAAGATTTTTGGTGCTGGAATGTATAAATATATAGCTTTAAAATTATTACAATGATCACGGAAATCCAATACGAAATTATCAAGCTTCTTCGCTGAAAATCCCTTTACAACCATACTATAGGTCTCAATATAGTGACCATTAACCATTTAATTTCCTCTAAAATAGTGCGGACAATACCGGAACAAGGAAACTTCACTTGACCACCTCCGGCTACTAAAATCGTTCGCGTGCTGTCCACTCAGCCTATGGACGTCCACTGACGCGGTAAACCTCCTCGTCGACGTCAACTGGCATGAAGTGGTGCACAAGCATCAACCGCGTAACCAACTAGGCCTATTCCCCTTCTCTATCACTCACTCACTCTTCTTTGTCGCACATTCTGTTAATGTTTCTCACTTGCACTAAGCATGTTACTACCAATTCTCACTCACACTATCAAATTTTTCTCTCTCTCTTTTCTCTCTTTCTTTCTCACTCTCTCTCTCTCACTCTCTCTCTCTCTCTCTCTCTCTCTCTCTTATGTACACACACTTAGTAATTTTCTCTCTCTCTGATATTCTTACTAAATTAAACTTACATCAGATGGTTTCACGCTCAACCACCGATGAATTCATCGCACTGGATGCGAGGCGATAAGTTATATTATGCAGATGCAGATCATCACAGCGTGTTGAGGAAATAGTCGTGTACATGGTTGACGGTGTGGAAAAACTACTCAAATTTATCACAGCTCGTTAGGTGGATATCGTTGTGATTCTCACACATGCTGCTTGAGCATCTTAAAAGTACTTCTCTGGACCTGGAATAGAAGCTTTTACAGTTTTATATCAGTAGTTCTAATAGTAACTATATTATTACTATCTGTGATATGGTTTTACTATAAGAAACTGAATAAATAATGTTCATATTATCCTAGTTTAAAGATTCATATCAAAAGTGAAAATAGCACGAATTGATACAATGCATTATGCAACTATATCATTTTTTTTTTAGCTAATACACATATTATACAGATACAGATACAGATTCAGATACAGATACAGATACAGATTCAGATACAGATTCAGATACAGATACAGATACAGACACAGATACAGATACAGATTCATATTCAGATACAGATACAGATCTTATTGTTCAAGACATTACGGTGCAAAACAATATTGTGAGAATAATCGCAGTGAGTCCACAACTTGTGGAATTCATACAAATATTGTATAGAAAATTGCAGAGAAAATACTTTTCAACTCGAAAAAATGAAAATAGTTTGAAGCTATTCATCACTTCCTGGTGGTGTCAAAATCACTTCCCGGTGGTTCAGAATCCACCTAAAACTGTAGGTTCAACTCATCAATCAACATCAACCAAATTCATTACCCACGCAAAGGTCTCAGACCTTTCTGGGCTTTATCCTCCGACAAAATAAATTCCACTTGAAACGTTCTAATATGCGTGATTGACAACATTTTCTTCCCGTCACTCATCCTAAGTAAAACAAAAATTTTAAGAGAGAAATTCTCAAGATTGTTTAGACCTAAATATATGCCATAAATATTTACCTCGTAATATGCTTTATGTAATATTGCTTGTGGGCTCAATATCAAATGAGAGTATGAATTTAAAAAAAAACATATCTTGAAACATACCTGTGGAATTCCCTCTGGTATCTTTTCTCTCATTTTTTCTTAAAGCGTCTGACCATTCATTACACAACACCACAGAAGCTTGACTTTAATCAAATTATTCGATCCTGAAGACTAATAAAAAACACTTCCAATTAGTGCATTTCAACCACCATGGTTGTAGGATTGTGCACAATTATTGGTCAATCATTGCTTTTAATTCAGCTGGCAAAAACAATTGATCGCTATCAATTCGATTCATATCGATTAACGAACAACTAAGCGATTTCTCCTGATAACTTTTACTAAAGCGTTCAACGCTTACAGTGAAGGTGGAAAAAATTGGCCCAAATGATCATTGTTCACTGCAATCATTGAGAACGATGCACTTTACGGTAGTCCAAAGAAGTGTAACACTCAAGACTCAAGTATACTACTGTACAATATAATACACTTTTTAATCTGTAATAATATCAAGTTTACTCCCAGACCATATTATAATACTTTAGAAGAATTGACTCTACAATGGAAGTGTTTTGTATTATATTTAACAATAACTTACAAAATTATCATTTGCCCTCAATTAGGTCTGTGAAATAGATAAAAAATAACTTATTTCATCTCACTGACTTTATTTGAAATTTGATCCCTAGCTATGATATGAAAATATAGATTTTTTGTTTCAGTAAATATATTTCGATATGAATATCGATAGTTTTTCAATAACCTATCTACTGTGAAATAGAAACGTTTAGCTGCTTCTCGCTCAAAAAACTCTGGATCTGCCAGTAAAAATGTCGCCGAACATTTTATCAGAAGTCAGAAGCGTTTTTATAGATGTTAGCGTGAAACCTATATTTGAATTTAACTTGAACATTTCCCCGTGAAATCAAAAAACATTCTTTAGAATCCAGATTTCATCTTCAAAATGTCTTACGAAAAGTCAAGTCTTCTGATAACTCACTCATTGGAACTGCATTTTTACGTAACTTGATCTAGTGAAATCCAAACACATTACGAATTCAGATTAGTAGTTGGAATGACAGTATTATACTCATTAAAATAACAAGTTTTCGCAGGAGAGATTTGATTTTGAGACGCTTCAGCCGGGATGCCAACTTTGAGAACTTTCCATTGGGAACTTTGGAAATGCATGACATGCAAATCGAATTTCATAGACTAATTTAGACTTGAATAGCCGAATAGACTCGAATTTCATATATATATATATATATATATATATATATTTATTTCAGAATTTGATTCCGGCTTCATCAGTAACTTATAAAACACTGTACTGTATGAGGTTGTGTCCGATGATTTCTAATATCCTGAAGGATAATATTCACTAGAATATTTTTTATAGGCTGCATTCTATATTCGCATTTTATTTATATATTTTCACAGGAAAATATTACAGGAAAATATTACAGGAAAATAAATGTTACAGGAAATTTCCTCAGCTCAATATGATGGCACAGCGTTATATTGCTTTCCTCCACTAAAAGTCTACGAGTTCCAATGGCATGATTCAATCGACAATGTAGAGCAACAGAGTCTTCATCTAAACCTATTGCCTATTATTGTTGCCTCTGATCTCTGATCTATATCAAATATTTATTAGAATTATTTAAGATGTTATTTAAAAAAAAATTAATAAAATTAGATTCAACTGAAGGGAATACTGATATAAGAGGGAAGAGAATACTATGGCGTCAAAAATGATTATGTTATTTACATTTTATCATTTGATTGAGTTGAATGCAGTACACCGTACTAAATCATTTCAAAACAATTTAACTTGTATTTCATTAGCATTGTATTCTTATCTATCACTAGAATTAATAAATAATATTCCTATTCCTATCACATTCCCATCATATTTCTTGGCTGATTCTATTTTCAAACAATTGTAAACATCAACCTTTTAAGTGAATTCAACGACTTGCAGTCAAATTTTTAAGAATAAGCAGTATTTTACTAACTTATTCTTTAGAAAGATTCGAAAACGTTCGGTCTACAGAGTAAGTAAAATACTAATTGTTCTTAATAAAAATTTGACTGCATGTCGTTTAATTCACTTGAAAAGTTAATATTAACAACGCAGTTAGTCATGGAACAAGAAATCCAGGAATTTATTTATATTTTATTGTTCCTTTACAAATACAGCAATTACAAAACATCCAAGCAGTACAATAATTGAATATTTTAAATTAAAAATTATATTACGAGTTCAAATTGGAAGAAATCATAGTATTAATTCAAGATTGGGATGCCCTGGTTGAATGTACAATTATAACATTAAAATAAAAAATAGTAATAAAGTACAGAATTACAATAATATTCATTGAATATGACTTTTAACTTGAAGCTGCTTGAACACTTGTGTGCATGATTAGCAAATACTATACTACAGTTTTACTACTTTTTACTACTAAATACTACCACGTTTTACTCTCAAATCCTGTTTCAAGAACAATTCAATTTCAATGCATTTTTAAAAATACAAAATTTTTCAAATATTTTCATCAATGCCTGAGATTTGAGCTAATCGCTAAAATAGAAATGGTATCCCATCGATTCCATTTGAGAGATTAATTGACTGGATTTTAGTCACGACTCAATGCTTCGCTAGCTCTTTTTACTTTCTTTTTCAACGTCATATAGATTCTAATCGAACCAATAACAGAAGAAACTTTGCGGATCTTTTTACTATTCCCAGAAAGTATTAATTTCAACAGTAGACTCTTAAAGCTTTTTTAATGACTAGAAAAGGGCAAATGTATAGAATTAAAGTGGAATCAGAGAAAGAAGTAGAGAGACAAGTCTACAGCCTGGTTTGAATCAAATAAATTAGCTATCAATAATGAAAAAAAAACAGAATATATATATTTCTCACTTGGCAATAGTGTATGCAAAAGTAGAGCAGTAAAACTACTAGACTTGTACAAAGATAGTAAGTTAACCTGGAAATAACAAGTTGAAATGGTTTGCAAGAAACTCACCAGAGTTGTCTATCTAATAAGAAAACTTAAAAATTATTAAATCACAGGAGTACTTATGACGACCTATTTAGGCCTATTTCACTCACTTATAAGTTATGGAGGCATGTTATGAGGTAACAGTAGCAATACAAAGAAAATACAAAGAATTTTTTTCGAATTATTGCAAACATACAACAGAGAGAATCCTGTAGGGAGGGTTTTATATTTTTTTATTACTGATGATTCCAAGACTTGTGCGTGGGCAATGCGAGGTGAATGATTATTATTTGAAATGAATTATTAAATTTGAGATCATGATAGTGCCTACATTGTAGTCTATATATATTATAAGATATTATATATATATATATATATATATATATATATATATATATATATATATATATTGTAGATATATTATAATTTGATACAGGTTAAAAATAATTTAAAAAATGTTGCTCAAAATAATAATAATTATAATACTAGAACGAACTCTGATATTTTACTCCTCACATAAGATTGTCAAAGACTCATAATATCCTTCTATACCAGAAATGTGTCATATTTAATAATTATGAAACCTCCCTATTGAAATAAGAATGTTACCAGAAAAAACTTTAAATCAGTAATTAACAAATGGTCAAGAAAAAATCCATTCTATAATTTGAATTAATATATGGATTGTGATATTAGTGACTTGAAAATATGATTTTAATTTTTGTTCAAGCTTGAGGTGTATTTTAGTGTATGAAATGTTGAAATTTTTCAGTTGAAGGGAAAATGATAATTATCCATTTGTATAAGCTGAGAATCAACATTTTAAACTATGTTACAATAATATTGACGAAGCCTATTTCAATGTGTTTATTGTTCAATGGCAAATTAAGTTTGTTATTCTTATTTTTTAAAAAGACACTGAGTGTTTGTTTATGCTGTCAAGTGACGATTTCACTTAGAAAATTATTATTCCTATTACATTTCCACCATTTATACGTTAATTGATTCAATTTTTAATAGCTGTAAACACTCACAAAAATGGTTGAAAACATTTTTGCCATCTACCTTCTATCAAGTTTATTTGTCATGTTTCCACCATATCATAAATTCAATACCCGTCTTACCAATGTTGATTTGAGAGCTCTCCATTATTGGAATATTGGAAATAAAACTGTGAAATGACGATTTTCAGGAGGCAGACAATGTTTTTCCTTCAATATTTCCAACAATGAATTTACTTTATTACAAAATATTAATCGCTCTTCAAGCCTTAAGACTTAAAATCATAAAAACAGTGCGGTGCGATCAAAACATCTTTGAAAATTTAGGCTACTCTTATCCATTTTTTATGTGGGCGTACTCTAAATATCATATGATTTTCAACAGAATAATTTTGAATGCAAATATAGAGTTCACATAAATGTGAACAAATGATCATGATTGTAAATTTAGGTAACCAATTTCACAAAAATTTCTGTTCAATTTCATTTCTTTCAATTAAAAAAACTATATTTTAATATACATTTCCAATTAAAAAAGTTGAAATAATACAGCTTTTAATACCCTTAGGTAGGTCCGATACTGATCCTCTGGTTCACCACCTGGAAATGTTACAAGAAATATATTCACGAATGTAAATCCGGGATGAGGTTTATGGCAAAAATTCTTTGTTGTGTTTATGAGAAGCATTGATATTGTGGTAAGCTTTTAATGGTATTTATATGGGATAAAACTATGGGAAGTATAGTTTTGAAACTATAGAAACTATGGGATAAACGCTTAGTGCCAGTTTTATTGGAACTAAGTTGAATAGTTGCACCAATGCCCTTATTCAAGACAATGGCCAGTGGAGAAATCTTTCTATCAATTATCTGTTTTAAAACAAACACTGGAAAAGAAATCGTCATTGATGTCTTCACACAATTGTAGATCGTAGAAATTAACAGTTAATTCAAGTTTACTCACGAAGAACAGCGTCAAGTATCTTTTATAAACAATCGATTCCTTCACTATCAGTTGATGAGAAAAACTGTTAGCTCGATTTCTTGCTCGGTTAGACGAAGGAAAAGAAAAGTAAAGTTAGCTATACTGGGTCATCGCTAATCTTTTCTCCTTCAGCGTTTTAGTATTGTATTGTATTGCTGATTATCTCTTTGCCAGAGCAGTGAATCAACCGCAAACCGTTTTTTGCAAGAGATGAAATTATCGTAACCTTTTCATGGGGAAAAGGATCAGGGAATAATTTAACAAATCATCAACTTTCAAGTGATGCCGATAGAAATGACAAGAGAATTGACGTTGAAATTCCTATCTTGAATCTATCATCTGATCAAATTGTTTTTTGTTTTCTCTCAATGAGAGGAAAAGACTAAAATAGAAAAGTCTTCATTGTTTTAAAAAAATACCAGTTCATGTGTCATCAGTCCTCATAAATTGATACAGTAAATAAGTTACCTATTGTAGTTTTCACTTGATAATAATATCATGTAAATTAGTTTAAAACCGAAGATCAAACTTGTTTGAGCAGTTGGAAACAAAAAATATTATTGGATCTGGAATTTTATAATTCAGATAATTATTTTAATGGTCGTTATGAATTTTACTGTTTTCATTTGAAATTCTGAATAATAATGCTTTCTATTTATTTTTATACCTTTCTCTCTAAAAGATAATACAAAAGAATTGACTGCAAGTCGTTGAATTTACAATAAAAAGTTAATATTAACAACGCAGATCGTTATATATGGAACAAGAAATCCAAGAACAAAAAAATCCCCTGATGAACTGGATAGTTTTCACATCGAGAATAGACTCAGCTGAGAATTTGGAAATTAATTTTTAAAGATTAGATTATTTTAATTGTCAAAGTCTGAAACCCCGTTTATTCAAGTTCAAGCTTAATATTTGGTTATTCGAAAGTTTTTACCTCGGGCCACTCCCGTGTTTCGGAGGACACGTTAAGCTGTCGGTCCCGGCTGCCTAAAAAACAGTCGTTAAGTCACGTCAGAGGCCCTGAACTTATTCAGGTGCGACCTGATAACTCTGACACCAGACCTGAGCCAGCCAGGTCACACGATATTATTATTATTATTATTATTATTATTTGGTTATTTATTATTGGGTAGATGTAATAATTGAAATAATTAATTATAATAAATAAGCGTATGGGTTTTATTGGTGGCAAGACCCTTACAGGTTACAGGTAGTTTCACCTTACCGTAATAACTTATGGGTTAATTAAAATATAATATAGGTTCATATCATTATTTTCAACTCTAATTCACCGCTATTGTACTAACGCTTTAATCAATTTTATTATTAAATTTCTTCAATATTTATTATATTTATCATAACTCTTCAATTACTAACTCTAATTCACATTTTCGTTTAATTTTAGAACCATATTGTTCATTTTCTATTATATTCGAGTTGGAAGAAAAATTTAGGTGTTACTTATCGCTAAAAAATGTTGCTTCCACAAAAAATATTTATGAATTTGTAATGTTTTACTTTCTTTGGAAACAAATTTGATAAATGGCTTCGACATTCTCTTGATTCTGACAAGTTTACACAAGCACAGAAAAATAATAAAGCTAAATGGTCCAGGAATGTATACATCCTTTATCCTGTTATTTACAATTGAAAATGAAGTCCCGTGTCTTTATTTACGGATTAATTATTGTAACGGAAAAGAAATCCGATTCAAATTACTAATTGAATTGATTGACCAAGCAAAGGTGTCTGATAGTGGCCAGAAGTGGAAAGCACTTTTAATTGGCCTAATTCGACAAGTTATTCTCATTTCCTCTTTCACACATACAATTACCATTCTTACATTGACCACTTCACACATTTTAGACTTTTTGGAAGACATTGTGCAAAAGAAGTGATGAAACAGCAAGAAAAGAAAGAATTAAAGACAGGTTGTTTAAGGAGAAAAACAAGGCTGCTTTGATTTGTCTACAATGTTGAACAAAAATGAATAAAAAATATTAACTTTTCATGTGAAATTTAACGACTTGCAGTCAAATATTTGTTAAGAATAAGTGACTGCATAATATTTGACTGCAAGTCGTTAAATTTCACATGAAAAGTTAATATTAACAACGCAGTTCGTCATGGAACAAGAAATCCAGGAATAAAAAATATTCGCTTACAGGAATAATAATGAAAACATTCTACTTGAAAGCATGAGTTTACAATGGACTGCCGAATAATACCAGTAGGCCCTTACGAATAGTATAAAAAATATATAAAAGTAATAACTATAGTAAAGAATAAAAAATAAGAATATCAATGGCAGTGTTAGCCTTGAGGAAGGGAAGAGAATTTAAAATTTGCAAAATGTGGAAAACGTATTGTCACCCAGGTTCTACAGTCTAAATGAAAAATTGAGAATATTATCATATTAAGCTACTAATAAATATTTGAAAATAAGAAAATTTGAAATTTCAAGAATAAGAGAGGCTAATAAAAGTTTAGACTATCAAGATATAATAATTCAGAACGTGAGAATGTAATATTCATTCAAACTGGGGCTCCAATATGTGAAAAAAGTAAAAAATACGGTTAATAACAAATTCTCAATAATAATAATTCTAAATTTGGTCTATATTGTGAAGTTCTGATTCAATACAAAAAATTACTGGAATTTTGTAGATTATAACAAAATCACTCTATTAGCATCCACTTTTGAAAAGTGCATCCATCAGAGTATTCAGACTGATAAGAGTCCTGATAAGAGTACCGTATTCAATACAGTAGATTAAATAGGTTTACCAATCGATCTAGGATAATAATATCTTTAATCAATATAATGTTGAAACAATCAATTTAATCAACACAATGGAAAGAAGCTGGTTTGCTCTGGTTGACTTTGAGATTTGAGTCAATAAGATACATTGGCAAATGAAATACAAAATAACTTTTTTTATTCGTCAATTTGAATTAATTTTTAATATTAACTTTTAAAGTGAATTAAACGACTTGCAGTCAAATTATTATTCAAATAAGTAGTATTTCACTTACTTCTGTAGGCCGAACGTTTTCAAGTTGTTAAAACCCTTCAAGGCTTGAAGATGGGTTCTAACAACTCGAAAACGTTCGGCCTACAGAAGTAAGTGAAATACTACTTATTTTAATAATAAATAATTTGACTGCAATTCGTTTAATTCACTTTAAAAGTTAATATTAACAACGCAGTTCGTCATGGAACAAGAAATCCAGGAATTTAATTTTTAATTTCTCTTCCAATAATCTGAAGTAAGAATCGACACATTCACCTTGCTGATCAGACAGGTTGAGACAAGAGAGGCTGTTAACATGGAAGCTGATCTATAAATATTCACTAGGGCTGGTTCTCCTTGGCTCACCTTGCCTTGAACAATGTCAAATACATTGCACAGTAGCCGCCTATCCAATTTTTTATCATTATGAATTTATTAATACATAGACCTAGCCATAGTGGTCGACATGACATTTTATTGGCAATAGCCTAACATTAAAATTATAGTAATTACTGTGAATTCATACATGATTTGCGAAAATAAATGGGTTAAGGCGTTACTTGACCTGTAAATTATTTCTCTGCAATAGATTATCTTGATTTTATAATAAGAAAACTGCCGCTTGGTATTCTTTTAAGTATTAAATATTGTAATTCAAATGTTATGGTCACATAGTATCACAGGTTTAAGCCTGACAAAAGTAATTTGAGAACATTTGTCTGTCAGTTAGAATTATATTGTAGATCATAATCTATGTATAAAAATAGACTTATTGTCTAGGAATAGACAGATCCGCTACAGAACTATTATTCAGTCGAGCAATAGTTACTGTATTCGAAAATCCTGTTACTGTATTATTGTATCGAAAATCCTATTTTGAACGACCATTTTTTCTGTATGAGTGTGTGTGTTTTTTTCTAATATATGGTGTCGCCCAGTGTGGTCTTTGCTCTAGTACTAGCTCTAGATCTAGAAGAGATAGTTTGTGTCCTACTGCCATACTACTAATACTGTATAATAATAAAAATAATTACTTATTTATTTATTACAAAACACAATCAAGTACCGTAAAATGGGGTACCGTAACTTGAAACATTCGATCAGAGGTAATTTTTGAGTTTTGTAGTGGCAGCCCTTGACCCTATCCAAAATTACAAGACTTTGAATTTTAAAGTTACCCCATTTTACAGTAAAGATAAAACAGACACAGCCCACTACTGCTTTCTTTACTAATTTTCAGTTAAAAAATCCAATTTTTGGTTATGCTCAAGTTTAACTTGAAATTTCACTTTGAAGAATAATTTATGATTCTTTCCAAAACATGAATATTAATTTAGATGTTCACTTTGAAAACGAAGCACTAAAACTGTCCAATAGTCCAAAAAAGTGAATATAATTTTGTATTTTGTCTGAAATTTTAGAGCCAAAAATGTAGAAGTCGAGTAAATTAAAACACATTCTTTAATAATAATAATAATAATAATAATGTCAGCCTGTTCTGTGCATGCAACCACAGGCTACATTCATAGACACAATTCAATTCAATTCAAAACTCCAAAAAATGAACCATCTTCACTCAGCGTCTTCCACTTTGGGAGTTTTTGTCTAATAATAGAAATAATAATAATGATAGATAGCCTTGAAATTTCACACATTTTCAGATTTCATGTATTGCCACCTATTTATTATTGTTCAAATAAACTTTCCATAAGGAAAACATATCTTTTATATTAGATTTCATCTTGTTTTCTTCGTTCTACATTTTCCCTCCCATGCAATAAGATAATCGATAAATTCTATTTCCAATTCTAACAAATTATATTCTTATTTCCCTAAATTCCAATTGAAAAGCCTCCCTGGAAAACTTAATTTCTCACTCACAGGCATATAATTCATAAAGGCATTTTATGAGGAACCTTTTTTGTTCATAATAGCATGTATATATTATGGTTATGATTTGTGATGTTCTGTTAAGGAAAATCTATATTATTTCTATTCCAATTTCAATTTTATGAATTCCATATGCAGGATCTGAGAATAGTATCGTTTAATTTCCAAATAAATATTTCCTTATCACAATTGAAGGAATAAAATCTTCATACGTCTTAAGTGATTTAGAGGCACTAGCATTTCAATTTAAAAAAAAAGAAGGAATACAACATAAAATCTATGAAGGATTAAAAAGCCGAAAAGAAGAAGGTTTAAAGGATGCTATTATTCAAACACTTTGGTGAAGCATCTTTTTCAGATTACTTTTTCAAATCTTCCAATATGCATTTGATATTATTTGCCTCTTTCATTATTTGCAGTATTGAGAAATGGATTTCTATGTTCAGACAGATCCCAACCATACTAATTAGGTTAATCAATTGTTCCTACTACAATAGGCATTTTTACTACGAAATTAAACGGTGAAAATTATAGAAATATTGATTCACAAATAAAATAAACTTTGTTTGTAAGTAAATACTGATTAACAACTTTCAGACTGCGTGGTAGTAACAGTAATATTTTCCTGGATTTCTTGTTCCATGACGAACTGCGTTGTTAATATTAACTTTTCATGTGAAATTTAACGACTTGCAGTCAAATATTTGACTGCAAGTCGTTAAATTTCACATGAAAAGTTAATATAGTAATATTTTATTGTAATAGTTTTTACGCATACGTGCTGACAGTGCCGCAGATAAAAAATATGTTCCATGATTTGATGGCTATTTAAATTTCACAAATTGTGAAACATATAATGATATTTTTGTAATATTATGTCTGTAAAGGAGACAGATTTGGGGAAACCTGTTGTCTCCATTATAAATTAATAAATAAATATTATCCTCATCCTCAGTGACATATAATTAGAGAAATTGGTTTTCCAGTCTTCTCCTAGTAAAACATTCCCTGATCTTCATTTTCCTTAGTTTTCTCTCAATAAAACATTTCCAATAGAAACAATAAATTATTGTAAAATAACATAATATTGTAATGCGCAGTGACACATAATTAGAGAAATCAGTTTTCCAGTCTTCTCTTAGTAAAACATTTCCTAGTCTTCATTTACCTTAGTTTTTTCTCAATAAAACATTTCCAACACAAACAATTATTGCACAATAACAAAACACTGTGATGGATGTTTTTGTTTTTTTAAAGCAGCCACAAATTTCAATTATGAAATTTCACAATAAACGTTTATTTAATTGAAGATTATGAATGAAATATCTACAAAAATTATTGTACCACTACCTTTAAATACTAGATTTTCAGTTACCCAATTAGTTAGTCTAATTCAGTAACGGTATATGCTTACTCACACAAATAACATAAAACAATAGACTGACAAGAGTCAAACTGAAGTAGGCCTGCTCATCATAATATTCGCCTGGAATAAGTTATGTAATACGTTAATTTTATAAGTAGTAATTTGATGACTTCAACTCCATTAGTGTAGCGGAGGGGATGGTTATGTTATAAAGAGGCTATCGTGGGAATAAACTTTGGATTTTTTCCGTGTAATGAGCCAGTGTATATTTTGATGAACATTGTTTTAGGTTATGAAGATTAAGAATTATAATTACATGGGATCATATTGTTAACATGGTGATACATTATATCATCACCCAGAAGTACTTGATGGAGAGAAAAGATGTGTAAGAATGGAGAGAGTGAGTGAATGATTGGGAGAGAGGCAAGAGAGAGAATGAAAAACAGGTAGAAGAGAGAGGAGAGAGAGAAACAGAGAGAAAAGAGATGTTAGCGGAGTAGGAGTTGGATGCTATGAAGAAACTGTATCACATAGCAGATCTACTGCCACTTTATTAGATGCAGGATACTTGATATGACAATGTGAGGAGTTATCATAATAGATGTTTTCAGTTAGAAAGAAATTCTCATGTACTTTGTACATTTTGGTGTGAACAGGATTTGCTTTCCTTCATCGGATAGTTAAGATACCATTGTTATCATTTTATTTTTAGTCTTGTACAGTATTTCAGTATTAACCAAAATGTTTATGGTACGTAAAATTCTCTTTTCAACCCAAAAGCCTCTAGCAAGTAAAATACAAAGATAAAAGATAAAAGTGAAATAGAGAAATTCAACAAGTAAAATACACTTTACACTCTCATACTTGAAAGAGAGTAGCAAATGTACAAAGCTGAAATCCACTTTCTTAAGTTGTTATTAGTTGTACAAAGCGTACACACATGAAAAGATAAAATCGAAAGATATTGATATACAAATACCTTCTCTAGAAAATGACTTGCCAATGGTGATCAGAATAAGGATTATTTTCTGTATTATGTACAATAAATCGTATCTATTGTTATTATTATTATTTACGATGTTATAAAGAGTTTTGTAAGTTGTATGCAGCCTGACTTCAATTGAGTTGAAAATTATATCATCAATAATATTCTTTTATTAAATTGGAATAGTTTGCAATAGAAATATTTTTTCCTTCCACTCTCTATTGCAAATAAATGATTCCAGGAGTTCTTGTTCCATGACGAACTGCGTTGTTAATATTACGGTAACTTTTTATGTGAATTCAACGACTTGCAGTCAAATATTTTCAAATATATTTGACTGCAAGTCGTTGAATTCACATAAAAAGTTAATAAATAAATGATAGCGTGGTCTACTGTGTTTATAAAATATCATAAACGTTAGCCTATTCTATTAATTTTCATTTTCTTTGTAGTAGCAAAGGTGATATTGTGGAAGGTATCCATAATGAATAATAAGACGAAATTGCCACAACCACATTAATTAAAACTTTAAGAAACTAGTTTCGGTTCTTACACCATTATCAATCTCAATCAAACTCTGAGATTGATTGAGATTGATAATGGTGTAAGAACAGAAACTAGTTTCTCAATGTTTTAATAAATGTGGCTGTGACAATTTCGTCTTATTATTCATTATTAATTTTCACTTGTTGAGGAAAAAACAAGAATTCGAGTATTCAACATGGTTATGGTCTGGTAAAATTTTCAATTTTTTAGCATAGATTTTTCATAAATTCGGATGAGGTGAATAATAGATTTTTTTCAATTTATGTTTATTTTTCCAGTGAAAAACCTCCCCTGTACACTCAGGAGCTTCCTGTTCAAGAGGAAAACTGCCATCATTCAATGAAAAAGTACTGGCCTATTCAGTGATTTCAAAATGATTATCAAGATAATAATATTTATTATCAGATCTGCCGAGTTTAGAAAATCAGCATTGTTGAGAAAAAAACCAAGTGAAGTGCTACAATGAAATTGAAAACTTTTCCATCCTTATTAAATTTGAAAAATGTCTAAGTTGGTTGAAGTCTGTGAATAAAGGAAATATAGGGTACACATGAAGGGAAAAGTCCTCAATTTGCAGTTATTCTTTGCAATTAAAGTATAATAACACAAGATTTAAAAAATAGTGAAATAGTGAATAGTTAGCTTGAACATCTAATTAGTATACATGGTTTTTGTAGGTGATAAATTTGTATTTCTAATCATTATTACTTTCCCTCATTTATGTGTTAAATTTAATGAAATTTGATTTCATATTACCCTTTCATTATATATAATTTTCATACAAAAACACACATAGTATGAATGTTCAGCAATGTTTGATAAAAATAGTCAATTCTGCAATGTTCATTGAATTGAATCAAAACTTTTATAGAATGACCTAGTGATGTGAATGACCTAAGCCATTATAAGAAATTTTTTTCTACTTGGCAGGCCGCTTATTAGCGCAGTTGGTTGGGGCGTCGCAACTTCAGCTTGCTGTCGTTTAAGCGGTCGTGGGCTCGAATCTCGCTCCTCCGTCTGGCATCTATGTGTAATCATTCATCTCATTACCCACGCACAAGT
The DNA here is from genome assembly GCA_948455865.1 of Conomelus anceps. Lineage (NCBI taxonomy): Eukaryota > Metazoa > Arthropoda > Insecta > Hemiptera > Delphacidae > Conomelus > Conomelus anceps. Next base: position 11,658,231 of record OX418225.1, read on the forward strand.
CTCGGACTTATGTGGGCATCATCTGAAATAATAAAAATAATGATACAGTAACCTAAAACTTATTGTAACGAAGACTGAGTCAGTCACAAACTGCAACTGAAATTACATTTAGTCTGGTATGCTAAGACCAGTCCTACATCGAAGAGATCCCGTTTTTATCGCCTTACAGATGATAATATTCCACAAAAGACGCAAAACTCGGAGGCTCGAGGACTATGATGAGCCGTGGCTGCTGTCATGAATTCGCATCAAGCCACTCACTCTGTGAGAAGGAGTGGATCAGTGTAGTCCAGCATTACGGTATCAGAAGTATATGAGTCAGTGGAGTACGTTCAGTAGGAGAAAAACCGTGAATTGACACAATAGATGTTTGGTTCCATAACACATGACACACAGTACGGGCTCAATAGTATTAAGTTTTCATTCATCAGTGGTACGGGAATTTCCCACAAAACATTGAACTCTCCCACGAGTACATGCTTCACCGGTTCTCAGCTCTAATGGTACTCTTTGTCAGTGGCTGGAAGGAGACTGAGAAGAAGATCGTTTCCATTATGATTATTAAGATGGCTGTTCATCTTCAAAACAAAGCACCAATTTATTGTACATTTTGTGAGGTTTATCATCATTTTATTTCTATCATTATCTGAAAAATTCTACCAATTTAGGATATCAAGTTGATGCTTCAAGCTCGAAATCCGAAGAAATTATAGTTGAAGAAATAAAAAGAAAAATAAATCCAATTCTTAATTTTTGTGACTTTACCGTTTTGAGGTTCATGATTATTTCATTTTTAGCATTACCGGTATTTGATAAATTCTGCCAATACAGGCTAATTTTTATCATTTTGTGAATTCGCCGTACATTATCATATAATTTTCAACATTATTCGAGAAATCTTACTAATACAGAAATAAAGCTTCTAGTTCGAACTTCCAAAGAACAGCTACATGTAAGCTACCGTACTTTTGTAAGAGGGAAAATGAAAAAAATATCTAGTATTAAAACTGACACTGCATTTCACTTTTTTTAATGTTTTACTCACTTATATTGGAGATGCTTGAGGGGTGCATATAAAAGTGAAATACAGTGTCAGTTTTAATATTATATTGTTCATTAAGTATTTCGTCATGGAAAGCATAAAATATTCTAATTTATGAATTGTTGAAATCTTTATTATGCTTCTCATGAAGTCCAATTTATCCATCCACTTATATTAGATTTGTGAAAATAATGGTAAAAGTAGAAATTGAGTAGAGATATGAGCAAATAATAGTAACTTACATAGTTATCAATACATGATGAGCAAATAGTACAGTAAAATAGAAATGTCAAGATTAAAAGTATCAAAATAAATGTGTTACTAACTTAACAGGACCTGGACCTTTTAGTGGACCTTTATATAGGTAGTTGTTCGTTCAAGAGAATTGGTCTCCTAATTGTACCCTGCTTATATGTGTATAAAGCTACTTTATATGTAAAAACAGAATAAATATGTACATGTATTGCAATGAATACAGATAAAATAACATCACAGATTGATATTAATCCAAATCTTGATGTACACGATTATAATACAAGAAGCCGAGGAGATTATCACTTGGTGAGTCACAATAGTAGCTTACTCAAACAAAACCCTAGTTATGTTGGTAGGAAACTTTACAACAAGCTACCGCAGTTCTTGAATAGTTTTAAAAATATAGAAATATTGAAAAACAGATGAAAAAATATTTAGTTGATTGAGCGTTTTATAGTGTACAGAGTTCCTTTCAAATCAAAACTAAGCCTCACCTCAACTAATTGATATAGTAATCATGGTAACTAGAGTATAAGATTGTATAGTTATTGTTGATCTCACACTTGTCTTATACTCCGTAACTTGAGTCTCCAAGACGTAATCTGCAAAAAATAAATAAAGAGTTACTTGCCAGTTTTATATTTAATTTACTGAATTGTCTTTGATAGAATGAACATCAAAGATTTACGACGATCGTCTTATCACTAATAAGATGATAATCAACAAGAATCGTTGACGCTGTTATACAGTACGGTAAGTTCATTCAATAAGAAAATCATAAAGGAAGTAAAACAATAGTAGCATAATTTATTTTGGCTTTTAAATAATGTTTTACTCACATATATTGGAGATGATTGAGGAATGCATTTCACTTCTGAAAAGAAGCTTCGTCAGCCTGCCGCCAGGGGTCATGCTCTGTTTGGGTTAGGATGAGCGGCCATTATGTATTTGAAAATTGCGTTTGATTTGAATTGTGTTTGGTCGTTGAGTAAGTTTGTTCTATCTTGTTTATGGTGTTTGAATATTCATATTGTTCCAGTGTATTTAGTTTGTGGCTTTTTTGGAATGTGTGTAGAATTTCCAAGTCAGTTTGGATGTTATTGTGTGAGTGCCCAGTGTTGATTAAGTGATCTGCAAATGTTGAGTCAGAGTTGGAATGTAGTGCTTTGATGTGCTCTTTATATCTTATGTTGAATGATCTGCCTGTTTGTCCTATGTAGTACTTGGGGCATGTGTTGCATTTAAGCTTATATATGCCTGGTTTGTTGAATTTGTGAATTGTGCTGTTTGTTAGGTGATCTGGTTTTTGTTGGATCTGGTGTTTCAGGTTGTTTGTTGTTCTGAATGCTGTGTTAAATCCGGATTTTTGGAAGATGTAAGCTATTTTGTGTGATTTTTTGTTGAGATATGTGAGTGTGACAAATCTGTTTTGGTTTGCAGGTTTTGGATTTTTATTTTTCATTTTATTCATGATTTTGTCTACTAGATTGGTGTTGTATCCGTTTTGTTGTGCTAAATATTTGATTGTATTGATTTCTTCTTTGTGGTCAGCTTGTGATAGTGGAACATTAAGGAGTCTATGGATCATGGAGTTGAAAGCAGCAAGTTTGTGTTGATTTGGGTGGTTGGATGAGTTGTGAATGAGTGTGTCTGTGAGAGTTGGTTTTCTGTAGATTTTGAATTTGTGCATGTTATTTAGTTTTTTGATAGTGAGATCTAAGAAGTTCAAGGTGTAGTCTGTTTCATATTCTGCTGTGAATTGTAAGTTTTTATGGGTTTTGTTCAATTGTGTTAGGAGTTGTTCACACTGTCTTTGGTTTCCATTGTAAAGTACAATAATGTCATCAACGTAGCGGTGCCAGTAAATAATTTTGTTTGAGTGTTTGGTGTCTTTTAGTATTTTAGTATTCTCTATGTGCTGTAAAAATATTTCTGCTAGGATGCTGGAGATTGGGGATCCCATTGGTAGTCCTTCTGGTTGGGTGTAATACTTGTTATTGTGGGTGAAGTAGTTTTGTGATGTGATGATTTTTAATGTCTCAATTAGTTCTTTTGTGTGTTCAGGTGGGTTGTTTTGTGCTTTGAGTATGTTCTCTATTATGGAAATGGTTTCAGTTACAGGAATGTTTGTATACAGGTTTTTTATGTCAAATGATGCTAGTGTGGAATTATGTGGGATGTGTGTATTTTTTATTTTGTTTATGAGGTCTGTGCTGTTCTTTATATGAGATGGATGATTGATATTGATGAGTCTGCGTAGTTGAGTATCTATCTGTTTGGCTAATTTGTATCCTGGTGCTTTTCTGTAATTTATGATGGGTCTGATTGGTGTGCTTACTTTGTGTATTTTAGGTAGGGCTTGAAGAGTTGGTGCAGAAGGGTGAATTTGCTTCATATATCGTTTGTCTGTTTCATTAAAGAGGTGTTTTGTTTTATTTATAATGTTTTTAATTGTGCTCTGGAATTTGAGTGTTGGGTCTCTTTGAATTTGTTGGATGTTGTTGTTTTGTATGAATTCATCTACTTTTCTGTTCAAATCATCAGTGTGGATTATGACTGTGCTATTGCCTTTGTCTGATTTGGTGTAAGTTAGGTTGTGTAGTTCTGCTTTTTGTTGTAGTGATTGAGCTGTTTTGATTTCAGAGGTGTAGTTTTGTTGTATGTATTTCGGTGTTTTGATGATTTTTAAAACATCATGTCTTAGGTTATCTTGTTCTTCTGCTATTGTTTGTTGAATATTGGTTTCAGAGTCTATAGCTTGTCTCACCATGGTGTTGAATTTTTGTGTGGAAGGTAGGTTATATTTTAGTCCTTTGTTGAGGAGATTCTTTTCTGTAGGAGTGAATTGTATCTGTGTAAGGTTTACTGTCCTTTCGTGGAATTTGTGGGAAGTTAATATCAGTTTCTGTTTTGGTTGGAGGTTTTGGATTTTGAGGTTATGTTTTTCATGAATTTTTCTCAATTTGTGCTCCACCCAGGAATTAGTATTCTGTATTAGGTTCATGGTGACTTGATTGTTATGTTTGTAAGCTATTCTGAGATGAAGTTTGTAGAGTTCTTGATTGATTTTGTCTTTTTTGTTATGTAACTGTCTTACTGATTCTTTCATGTAAATTGTTTGTACTTTTTTCTGTGTAATTTTGGCAGCTTTGTTAGGTAATTTCACTTGTATTCTAGCATAAGTAGGAATTAAGTTTAGTTTTAAGCAAGTTTTGTTAAAGCTAATGTGTGAGGCCACTGTCCTAACCTTCAAAACAAGTTTCCTGAATAGTTGGAAGTCTGCTGGTCCTGCAGTGTTGAAATCTGTGATGTTTTCCATGACAAAATACTTAATGAACAATCTAATATTAAAACTGACACTGTATTTCACTTTTAAATAATGTTTTACTCACATATATTGGAGATGATTGAGGAATGCATTTCACTTCTGAAAAGAAGCTTCGTCAGCCTGCCGCCAGGGGTCATGCTCTGTTTGGGTTAGGATGAGCGGCCATTATGTATTTGAAAATTGCGTTTGATTTGAATTGTGTTTGGTCGTTGAGTAAGTTTGTTCTATCTTGTTTATGGTGTTTGAATATTTCATATTGTTCCAGTGTATTTAGTTTGTGGCTTTTTTGGAATGTGTGTAGAATTTCCAAGTCAGTTTGGATGTTATTGTGTGAGTGCCCAGTGTTGATTAAGTGATCTGCAAATGTTGAGTCAGAGTTGGAATGTAGTGCTTTGATGTGCTCTTTATATCTTATGTTGAATGATCTGCCTGTTTGTCCTATGTAGTACTTGGGGCATGTGTTGCATTTAAGCTTATATATGCCTGGTTTGTTGAATTTGTGAATTGTGCTGTTTGTTAGGTGATCTGGTTTTTGTTGGATCTGGTGTTTCAGGTTGTTTGTTGTTCTGAATGCTGTGTTAAATCCGGATTTTTGGAAGATGTAAGCTATTTTGTGTGATTTTTTGTTGAGATATGTGAGTGTGACAAATCTGTTTTGGTTTGCAGGTTTTGGATTTTTATTTTTCATTTTATTCATGATTTTGTCTACTAGATTGGTGTTGTATCCGTTTTGTTGTGCTAAATATTTGATTGTATTGATTTCTTCTTTGTGGTCAGCTTGTGATAGTGGAACATTAAGGAGTCTATGGATCATGGAGTTGAAAGCAGCAAGTTTGTGTTGATTTGGGTGGTTGGATGAGTTGTGAATGAGTGTGTCTGTGAGAGTTGGTTTTCTGTAGATTTTGAATTTGTGCATGTTATTTAGTTTTTTGATAGTGAGATCTAAGAAGTTCAAGGTGTAGTCTGTTTCATATTCTGCTGTGAATTGTAAGTTTTTATGGGTTTTGTTCAATTGTGTTAGGAGTTGTTCACACTGTCTTTGGTTTCCATTGTAAAGTACAATAATGTCATCAACGTAGCGGTGCCAGTAAATAATTTTGTTTGAGTGTTTGGTGTCTTTTAGTATTTTAGTATTCTCTATGTGCTGTAAAAATATTTCTGCTAGGATGCTGGAGATTGGGGATCCCATTGGTAGTCCTTCTGGTTGGGTGTAATACTTGTTATTGTGGGTGAAGTAGTTTTGTGATGTGATGATTTTTAATGTCTCAATTAGTTCTTTTGTGTGTTCAGGTGGGTTGTTTTGTGCTTTGAGTATGTTCTCTATTATGGAAATGGTTTCAGTTACAGGAATGTTTGTATACAGGTTTTTTATGTCAAATGATGCTAGTGTGGAATTATGTGGGATGTGTGTATTTTTTATTTTGTTTATGAGGTCTGTGCTGTTCTTTATATGAGATGGATGATTGATATTGATGAGTCTGCGTAGTTGAGTATCTATCTGTTTGGCTAATTTGTATCCTGGTGCTTTTCTGTAATTTATGATGGGTCTGATTGGTGTGCTTACTTTGTGTATTTTAGGTAGGGCTTGAAGAGCCTACATTCCAACTCTGACTCAACATTTGCAGATCACTTAATCAACACTGGGCACTCACACAATAACATCCAAACTGACTTGGAAATTCTACACACATTCCAAAAAAGCCACAAACTAAATACACTGGAACAATATGAAATATTCAAACACCATAAACAAGATAGAACAAACTTACTCAACGACCAAACACAATTCAAATCAAACGCAATTTTCAAATACATAATGGCCGCTCATCCTAACCCAAACAGAGCATGACCCCTGGCGGCAGGCTGACGAAGCTTCTTTTCAGAAGTGAAATGCATTCCTCAATCATCTCCAATATATGTGAGTAAAACATTATTTAAAAGTGAAATACAGTGTCAGTTTTAATATTAGATTGTTCATTAAGTATTTCGTCATGGAAAACATCACAGATTTATTTTGGATTACACCTTCATGTTATGAAATAAAATTTAAAAAAAATGCTTTATTATGGGGACTTGACTGTTAATATTAAATTTGTACGGTACTAAGTATTTCTCTACGTTTAGGATTTTGAATATCAAAATAAGTTGCTATAATTATTGATATTGTTTTCAAAGCCAAATATTCACAGTGTTAAGCAATCCATCGATTATTAGAACATTTTTAATAATAATCATGATTTTATTTCCCTATAAGATATAGTACTTGATTAAGTTACTATTACAAAATACACGGATAATAATAAGATTATTCCTACGATTAAATACCCGCAGATTATTCAATCAAAATCATAACATATGAAGAAATAGACAATTTTTTCGGAGGATGAAGCCACATAGGTCTGAGACCTGTGAGTGGTTAATGAATTGGATGATGGTGATTGATGAGTTGGACCTACAGTTCTAGGCGGGTTCCGAACCACCGGGATTAGATTACTTTAAATTTATTCAATGAATTCAATACGGTTTGTTATAATTCTGTATAATCCAAAACATTGTGCATTATCCCTTTTATTGAGGCACACCTTTCAATTTTTGATCATATCACAGTAAAAGCTAGGACGGATTTGAACCATGAGTTGGAATTCATGACGTAGTTGGTATTTGAAGGAATTATCGATTTGACAAATTAAAAGTCTAGCTGGAGCATCACCATCTCATTTCCACCTGTAACATAGACCTAGATCTTCGTCATGGGGGTACTGGCATTGCAAGACGAATTACAAATTATTTATCAGAGTCCAGGTCATGGTGGTAGTCACAATAATAGGTGTCTGCAATTTGTTTTTGCAAGTCCTTGAAGTTATATAATTTTTCGCAATATTTAAGAACTTCTTTGGTCGATCGGCTACAGTTTCCTGGCAGATGGCATGTTGTATTGTGCTCCGATAATAAATACACCATGAAAATAATGACTGAACTTGGAATATCTTTTGTGGCATCATTGTTCACTTTGCATCTCATTGTGAGTACCCATTCATAGTACCGTACAATATATTATTTAATGTTACTTTTCATGAAAACCAGAAATAATTTATTGTTAACTATTCATCATTTTCGAAAATTGATCATCATTACACTATCGACACTCAATCACAGTAATAAGGTAATGTTTCTGTTTTAACGACATTCCTCTCAATCGATCATGTGTGCTATTCTGAGAACAAATATAAGCATTTTACTATTCAATGTAACTTACCACATTAATGATCAGAGGCAAGTCTGAAAACTTATACAGTATCTAAAATGTTAAATAGAAGTGATATTTCTGTTTCCAAGTTTCCAAATAAATATCAGAGTCTAATATGAATTGAGATGCTGATGGAGTGAGCAATAAAATTAATGAGTATTTCATAAAACTGCTTTCTCCTAAGTTGAAACTATATATTGAAACTATAAATGGAATTTCCATCTACAGCATCTAATATCTAAATTAAAGTATCTTATCTACATATTTTATAAAATTAATAGGTTGAATGACATCAATATTATAAGAACCATATATCATGCATGTGGCCACTCTTTGTTTGAATATGGGACACCTTTGACACACATTTCAATAAGATATTTACTTTACAGAAGCATTGATTAGAGCAGCTTTAAGAAGAACCAGATTATATCCCAGCAAACGTCTATTTGTTGAATTTAAAGTTCCTACGCTCAGACAGGTCTTTGCTAAAAGATTATCACTCTTATTAATAGAAATAATTTTCTTCTTACATTAAATACTAGCTTACACAATATACGTCCATCTGCATTCAATGTTTATAATAGATCATTCACCAGATTAACTATAAATAAACACCAATTCACATATTACATGAAGTACCTTGCCAATAAAGTCCCCAATCACTTCATAAAAAATAGTAGATTTACTAAGAAACTCAGCAATGACATAGATGAATAGATAGACACTAATATTTACTACAAAATGTATTCTTAATAACATGTCTCCCTTCCTTTTCCTGAATTTTCTTTCTTATTTGTTCACTTTCTTGCTTTTCTGAACTTACCTAAATCTTGTACTAACTACTGGCGATCAAGTCCTACTTCTGCCAGTAGTGCTGTATTCAATGTATAAATAGTTTTGTTTGGATTTGTTATTAACTTTAAGTAGGTATGTTTTTGTTCTATTTCATTGTTAATGTTTTTTGTGCATATGGCAAATAAATGAATTTCAATAATTGAATTGAATATAAATATATGCTACCATAAAGGGTTTTATGTTACAGTACTTAATCAATTCCCAGTAAAATTACTTCAAATTAATTATTATAATAACAATTTATAAAATTGATTATTCTAATAACAATTTATAAAATTGATTATTATAATAGCAATTTATAAAATTAATTATTATAATAACAATTTATAAAATAAGTTATTATAATAGTACTGTATATTTATTCTCCAAATTAATTATCAGACATTCTATTATATTAATTGAGCATTTATATTCTATTCAAATGGTAGTTGAATCTAGCTCAAATTAAGACATTTATATTAACTAATACCCTATCCAGATCCAATATTTGAGGTTGATTTTTTTTTTTTTTGGTTGTAATGTGACTGCTATCTGTAATACTACGACTCATAAGCAGTTTGAAATTGAGCCTAATTTACTAAAAAATAATTAAACTCGAAATTCTGGAATAAATGTTCCTACTTTTTGTTGATGTTATATGATAACGTCTCTTCATAGCTATTTTGAAATAGAATTCATAAGAAATTAAACAATCATTTGTAATGAATGCTATTTTTTATTAACTAAAACCCTATACTGATTCAAGAGGTTATTTTTTTTTTGTAATGGTAACTGCTAATACTTATCTGTACTACTACGACTCATAAACAGTTTGAATTTGATCCTAATCTACTAAAAAAATTAAACTTAAGTAGATACTAACTAGTCTGACTTCGATTCAGCAATGCTCTTACATATAGAATCAAATTTATTTATTTAATAATTTTCAACAGATATCAGTCAACGCTGGTTCTGCAACACATAGGCCAGAGGCAAAAAATGCGAAATATCATCATTATCATTATCACCACCCTCGACCGAATTCTGATAAGCCAAACTACTGGTTCAGAAAGGTGAATAAGAAATTGAATACAACTGAAACATCAATGGATGAGGATCTGCATTGCATCTTGAAGCAAACAACCGTCACTGTACTGAAAGGACTGAATGAGTCAATTGCTGAACACAGGAGTTTCTTTCACACTTACAAGACCTGGGATAGAATAGACTTCAACGAAGAAGGAAAACCAGAGAAATATGGTGCAGCTTATGAAAGATTCTCAAAAATGGATAAGGATTGTCCAATCAATGGAACAGGTAGAATTTCTTGTCACAGTTTCTTCCATGAGCTGTTAAAATAAGTTGAAAACATTAAGACATAAGTTAGTTTGAAGTGACTGACAATTAATCAAACTGACAAATATATAGAAACAGAATTTATCAATTTCTAATTCATTTAAGTGCTATTAATTTATAAGACTTCCGCAATGGCAGATATTGACAACAGTATTGAATAGCTGATGGAAATCGATGAATACTACTGTACAAAAAATGCTACTGTACTGCTTCTGTATATTTGTCAGTTTGTCTAATGTTAGCCACTTCAAACAAACCAGTGAGATACGAGCCGATATGACCAAGTTCAAAATGAATGCTGTTGTACGGAGAGGTCTCCATAGTCTAGTGGTTAAGACGCCCGACCGGTGATTGGGAGTTCCGTGGTTCGATTCCCGGTGGTGACTGATATTTTTGTACAGTAGCATTCTTTGATTTCCATCAGCTATTCAATACTTTTGTCAATATCCGCCATTACAGAAGTCTTCAGTATAAATTAATAGCATTTAAAGGAATTCGAAATTAGTAAATTCAATTTCATTAAGATATATTGGGAATAATTTTTTGTCCGCACGTTTACAGTGAAAAGTGATAACAGAAATTTAATGGCTATGTAAAGTGTTCCTTTCCAACAATACTTCTATGCCCTGAAAATATGATTAACGTCCACGTTTGCTTCCAACAACTTTGGCAACTACAGTCTTGAAAATATACAAAAATATTTGAAAAACAATTGAAAAAATATTCAGTTGATAAAGCTTTTTATAGTGTAAAAGAGTTCCTTTCAGATCAAAATTAAGCCTCACCGCAACTAATTGATTTAGTAATAAATTATGGTAACTAGTGTATAAGATTGTATAATTGTTAATCTGTTTGTCTTAGACTCCTCAACTGGAGTCTCCAAGACGTAATCTACAAAAAAAAAGAGAAAAAACAGTAAGGCTGTGTCACCTTTTCTCAGTGACAACTTTTTTGAAATAGCTTTTCTTGACCGCCATCACCGAAGTATGCATTTATATAGTAGATATAAGGAGCATAGATATATGTACCTTTTCTCACAGACATTAGTGATCCAAAGTTCATTGGTATTTAAAAAAAAAACGTAAATTTTTAAAACGCATGAACTCGTTTAGTCTACCTACTGACGAACAGTCTCCATACTATACAGTAACGGCCAGTTGCATGAAAGAAAATTAAATTTAACCACCGTAAGATGACGTCATCTTACGGAGCTCAATAGGGGGGCCGGTGCACTGGCTCCGTCAAATGACGTCATCTTAAGGTGGTCAAATTCAATTTTCTTTTGTGGGCCGTGAATTCATTAATTGCACATAGATCGAATTTAATTATTGACTCACCTTATTACAGCTAATATTGTTTTTGCATTCAAATAAAAGAATCTATGAGATGAGGTATTACATAAAAATTAATTGGCATTGAAGATGAGTCTCAATGACTCGAACACTTTTGGCCAAAAGTGAGTACAAATATTATTTATTCCCAATTAAAATTGACTGCAAGTTGTTAAATTTACAATAAAAATTTGAAATTCATTAGGCAAGCATAGAGCTGTACATTTCTTATACCTACTGTACAAAAATAATACACCAGATTGAATATGGTACTTGATATAACGGTACTCAAAATAACTTACTGATTAATTTTATCAGCTTTGAAATTATAATAAACTCATAAATTAATTAATAAGTATACTTACATCCATGCACTATTTTTTTTTTTAGAGAACTCAATAACGATTTATTCAAAATTAGATTTTACTCCCATAAAAAACATTTTCTCTAGTAAATTTCTCTATTATTCATAATTTAAAGTATTCAAAGTATTTCCAAACACTTCTGCTAGTACTGTACCGACAAAAGTTGGGAGTTATCATTTTATTAGATAGCTTAATAATAATTGTCGAATTCATAGTTATTCATATTTTTCAGAGGATGATGACGATCATTTCTATTATGACGACGATTATTTTGGCCACGATGATGAAGATTATGATAAAGAAGGAGAAGGAGGTGGAGAGATGTCTGTAACAATAATTGTGTTTCTAATGGAGTTGTATGGAACGGTGTATGGGTTCTCCTATGGTGCATTTCATCAGTTCAACTATTTTTTCCATGTCTACATGGTGCAAGATTTCCCGCCTGATCATTTGGGAGCTGATGATAACATAACAGTGGCTGACTTCGATAGTCGCATAGTTTTGACTAAACTCAAATAGGTGGTTTGAAAACTTTGAACATGGAATTTGGAATTGATAATAATTTGTTGACGATGTAAGAAATTGATATCAGACTTGATATGTATAGGTACCACTAATAACTAGAACTTTCATAGTAGTTATAATTAATAGTGACAATATATAAGTTAATATCATTTGTTCTACATGAGGATTTTGTAGATAAAATCATGAGTTTATTTGTGATATGAAACTTTCCTATTTACATACATTCATTAGCCTTTATTATATATATATTTTTTAAATGAATTAAAATTATTGTTTTGTAGCCTACTGGTCCGTTTTTCATTCCCTTGGATCAGTGAGATAGGGTAGGCTATAGCTAAAAAATTTATTCATTATAAAACTTTTTTATTCACATGCATTTTTTATATAATAATATTCTTTTTATAAAATTGATTTATCGCTATTACTGTGTACTAGTTCATTTCCATTCCCTTGGATACATCAGTGAGTAGATAGCTAAAAGAAATATAATCAAATATTTGTCCATCCTCCATCGAAACCTATAACTTGTAAACATGTAGGCCTGTACATTACGGTAGCCTACTTCAGAGTACTTTTGATGAAACAGAAGCAGGAAATTGAAGTTCTGATTTTTTCATTTATGCTTTTGCATAATGTAAAAGTCTTTCAAGTGTTTTTATCACTTTTCAGGTAGGCTACCGGTGCCTGTCAATTCATGAAAAAATATTTTGAAAAACTTCATGAAAAACTGGTTATTTAATTGAACATAATGTGAATTTTTATCTCATTTTTCATTGCTATTGAGAATGAAATATTTGAGGAAAAACGTTTATATCAAAGGTTTCACCGTTAATTTTTGACGAAAGAAAATTTTTTGTTGCAGCGAGATATCGATATATCGGAGTTTCACTATCGACTCATCCGATATATTATCATATCGATAGCTTGTTGCTCTTGCTTTGCGGTTTAGGTTATGTCTGCAGCATCATGCAAGCAACGTTTAGCGTTTCTGCTTTGTGCCTTCAATTTATTTTGTGTTTCATGTCGTATAATCTTGTTTGCTTTTTCTTCTAAATGAATTTAATAATCGATTAGTATTCAAGCTATCAGTCATAGAATGGAACGTCCGACTAAGAAAGAAATGAGAAATTTATGTGTGATGTGTCAGAATATTTGGATGATTTTAAAATTCAAGTACGTTGGTGAGTTTTCAAGTGAACATGGTGATTTTCGAGAACTATCAATGGGAGATAGAGCATGTTTTGAAGAAGAAAATACATGTAAGTAGCTTAAATTAATTGCTTAAATTATATTTTACTTTCTGGGAAAATCTCATCCGTAGCGCAAAGGACTCGGATCTAATAGAGCCGCATTATCTAATTTCTAAGTATCTTTTGCAATCAGAGAAACAGTTATTGACCAGTCAAAGCCTGAAACTGACATAATCAGACTGGGAACAATTCCATTGAAAAGCTATCTTTTAACAATGATCGCTCTTATTTGAATTGATAGACCAGAGTCTCCATTAACTTGTTCATTCCTGTTTCAAACGTGTTTCTGACTGCCTAGCACATTTATTGATAGCTTGTTTACGAAGTGCTCTTCATTTTCGGCATCTTTACATATTTGATAACTGACAGTTGAATGATTCTATTCATTCCTGAGTTATAATGTGTAGTTTAAATCTTGAGGAAGACGCTCTCGAACAGGTAATTTAACAAAAATAGCTTTTACATTTTAATAATTCAATTACTGGATATCTTCGGGTTTAATAACAATACATTGAAAAGAGCTCAGTTTGTGCTTCATACATTGGAAATTAATACAAACTGTATAGATTCAACTTAAAGTTGTTTGATTTCTACAATGACATGATACACTAGATCAAATAAATATAGAATTAAATCTCAAGTTAATTGTTATTTTTCAATTACTAGAAAAGGACATTAATTCAATGTTTGACGAATAAGAAATAACAAGTCAAATGCTTATTGGTGATAATATTAAGGATAATAACGATTGAATTGCGGTAATTTGATTTGAACTCACTCTTCCTATTCATAAAAAATTCAGTTTCGTGAATGTATATGATACGTATTTTTTTAATTATAATAACTTCAAAGTATGCTGTAGGCCTACGATATTTTTAATTAGCCTAATATATGGTACGGTAAATATTCAATGACAAATTTGATAACTTAATTTCAACTCTGTAAATTCTTGGATTTCTTGTTCCATAACGATCTGCGTTGTTAATATCAACTTTTTATTGTAAATTCAACGACTTGTAGTCAATTTTAATTGTGAATAAATAATATTTGTACTCACTTTTTGGCCAAAAGTTTTCGAGTCATGGAGACTCATCTTCAAGGCGTACTAGATCGGTGATGTCGGTATTTTGGTTAGAAGAATTGTGTTTTTTGTATATTATGATCAAAAAGTTGAAGTGATATTTAAAATTTAATTGTTTATTGAGGATGTTTTGTTTACTTAACTTAAAGGACACGAACTCAACACCTTGGAACAAATTGAAATTTACAAACACACCACACACACAAAAAAAAAACATCCTCAATGAACAATTAAATTTTAAATCACACAAACTTTTTGATAATATTATACAAAAACTACTATTCTTCTAACCAAAAAAACCTACATCACCGATCTAGGACGCCTTGAAGATGAGTCTCCATGACTCGAAAAGGGCTGGCCAAAAACTGAGTAGAAATATTATTTATTCACAATTAAAATTGACTGCAAGACGTTGTACTTGTAATAAAAAGTTAATATGTAAATTCGTCAACTAACTTATGACATTCAACATGCAATCATTTTGTTTTTTGTGAATATGTCAGTACTGGCAAAAAGATGAAGGAAATATGTTTAGGAATGTATTAGGAAGAAATATAATTATATATTTTTCAAGTTTTCAGAAATATAATTTTCATAACGATTCCCACTGCGGTAGCGGAGATTGTGGTGGTAGCATATACACGATAAAATGATACTTGCGTGACTAATCTAGCCTACACTTATTAAATCCTATATAATATATGATATATCCAATAATATTATGATAAGTCAAGGTGGACATCATCATTTCTCATTGTACAGGAAGTAGGAGCTCTTTCTCATGGTAACTTATTTATTTTGAAAGTTGAAAAATTATTATGAGTCTGTTTTGTGCAGGAAGATGTGGACGAGGAGTGTGACACAACACATGATAACCAGGGTGAAAATAAACGAAAATCCGATGGTTCTGGATATCTCACAAGAAACGTAAATGAAAACAAAATCCAGTCTCCAACTGGAACATCACCATGCGTCAATATTTACCCTGGAAAATATAATTTCCAAGTTGAGCTTTCAGAAGGGAGCAAAGCAAGGAAGTCCTGGGTGGTAAGTTTGATTTTGCGTTTATTTTAATGGATTAGTTGACTACATCTGGATTCAATTATGTAATAAGATATTTCAATCAACTCTCTTTGTAGTGGTGAAGGTGATATTGTAGATGATATCCATAATGAATACTAAGACGAAGTTGTCAAAACCAAATTTATTAAAAATAGTGAGATACTAGTTGCCGTTGTTATACCATTATCAATCTCAAACTAAAATTAAAGTAAAGAGTAGCTTAATATATACTAAACACGGAATGATACTATTGGCCAAGGGAAAGGATGACCTTCATAGACGGTTTGTGATTGGCTGAAGGCTATAACAAGTCACGCCCACTGGTGGGAGGAGCAACAAGCAAAAATAAGAATCAAATCAAACTAAAAACCGTGAACATCGAGAAAGTAACAAAGAAGAACAATACACAAGTAGGCTAGAATTGGATCATTTTTAAATTAAAAATTTGAAGCTCACTGAAATGCAGTCGCGGTCAACCGAGAAAGACACAAAAGTGCCGTTATTAAAATGTAGGCCAGAATTATGATGAAACCAAGTTAGTTGTATTGAATTGTTTAAAATAAATTCGATCATTCAACTCGTTTTAGAATCGTTTTTTACCAACCTAGTTATCTCCAAAGCTTCTAAAATGTTCAATTACTACCACATCATGATAAGTTATTGCTAGTGATACAATATTTTTTGTTATTAGATTCCTTGTCACAGCTCACAGTTGTCTCCTAATCCAATCGGTTGGCGCGAGCTGCAATACCCTTTGATATTAAAAAAAATACAGAAAAAATGAATTTTTTATTTTGTCCTGCTAGCTCACCAAAGCATGTTGAAACGAAATAATTTCACTTGACCATAGCGTAGTTCATAATAGTTAATTTTCTATTCCTGCTGATTTATTCATTTTTGTTTTTAGTTCTCATCAAAGTTGGGAAAAGTATTTGTTGATGCCAATAAAGTTCTACTATTCCAATTCAAACTCAATACCAAGAACATATCAAATCTACGAGTCAGAGCTCTACTTGTTTACATTACACCCGATCACAATCATCAGCCTGTGAACCGATGTATGCTACATGCGTACAAGTGTGATCCTAATTATCTTGGTAAATATAAATATTGAAATTGGTTACCTGATATTTACATTTTTAGCATTCTACTTTAAGGCGTGTTTCACACATACCCGTGATCAGGTAACCGTTGTCGTTTAACCGGCATAATTTTATCATAATTGATAATTTCAAAATTCGGGTAAGTGTGAAGCGCTCCATATGATACAATGCCCTATGGCCGGGTAAACGACACCGGTTACCCGACTGCCGGTTACGTGTGAAACAAGCCTAAGAAAAACAACTGGATAGTGCCGCTGGTTGGTAATATTTAAATGGATAAAGAATTACTCAGAGCATTTTCAAATTAATGTAAAAAGACTATAATGATTGATTTCAGATCGATTGCAGGAATATTACTCTAATTTGACCGTGCTTCAATGACTTGATGTTACAAGCTTTATTATCACTTACCCGGTGGTTCGGAACCCACCTAAAAATAGTAGGTCCACCATGTTCCCCGTAACATGGCTCAAACGGCGAGGTGGAACTACCCGTAAGGGTCTCCCCACCATTAAAAGCCATACGCTTATTATTATTATTACTCTAATTTTGTCGATAAAATTTGTGTAGATGTTGAGATAATAATTTATCTAAGGCCATGCGCTGATATTCAGTCGATTGCAAAAACTAAGGTATCGCGGGCGCAAATACTATCCATCATACATGCATGTGCATGCCATATTAAAAACTATTAAAGAGATGGATTGTTTGATATTAAAAAATACTAAGTGATTTTCTTAAAAGAAAGTCAATGTACAATATACATGAATTTTTTGAAACAAGAGACTGAAATGCTCGTCTATAAAGAAAGTTAATTTTGAAAAATTTAAGAGACGGCATTTGCTAGAAAATAAAATATAAAATTTATAATCGAAAATAGACCTTTCCTATTATCGATTATAGTTCAGCAAGCACTCATCATACGATACCTTGACTAGGTGATGTCATAAAAATACAAGTGATAGTTGGAATCCGTTATAATATTATCCAAAAAAAATTAAATTGTACCCTTCACAAAATATCAAAAATAGTGCTAAAGTGTTACATATTCATACTATATTACGAGGACAAGTGATGTTTTAGTTACTTAAATTTTCAATACGATAATTTTGCAAGACAGTCCAAATTAATTTAGTTAAATATTTAATTTTTGAAATTTATTACGCCGAATTTTTAGAGTATGGGCCCATCTCTTTGTACGAAGATTTTCGTAGAACAATTTATGTGCTGGTTACCTTAAAACTGTGAAGTTCTAGTCGAAACCTTTTTGTTAATTTCACTTAATATCACTGAGAACGTAGTATACTTTCGGTATTTAATCCTGGATGTTCATCCTCAGAATTGAAATCGATGATAATACTTCATCTCCTAGAAGTCGGACAGGCCTGGATAGTCAGCCTTGACCCAGCGATCTCCAGGTACTGCATTTGATAGTCTGGGTACCACGAAACCTTGATTACATGATGCTCTAGCCGGTTACATTCACCGCTTTTAGCGGATTTTGGGGAACTATATCCTCTTCATGACGAAGATTTCCTCTTCAGCGATATCCTCTTCATGACGTGACTTTCCCAAGTTAACGTTACATTATATTCAAAAGTTAGTTCTACATTTTACTATCGGAATTCCTACAAGTTGACGTAACGACAAACTGATTCCGAATGAAGTGACTAGTTGATTCGATTTTTCAGAAATGACAAAATTGGTTTCTGCGTCGGTGCGAACTAGCGGATGACGTCGTCTCGCTAGCTCGTGATTGGCTAAGTATTTTTTTATTCTTTTTCTTTTGCTCATCAGGAGCAATCCCGTGAGAATATTCTCCAACAGACAACAATAGTACTAGGATAAACTATAAACTTGATAATCAGGAGTAGTATGACAATGTGTGCTCGTAATTCTGTCTCTGTCTACCAGTTATCGATGTTTTCTTTGTACAATAATACAGTTACTCTACATTGTTACTTAGTAATAAGAAAATGGTAATACAATGTCTTTTCATGCTCAAAGAGCTTACAATTTCAAAGATTGTAGTAAGAATAATGATAATGAGAAAATAAATCTGTTCCTTCTACATCGACATGACTGAACATAACTTTTCTTCAAAGGAAATTATATTTTATTTGATGAATAGAATTGTATATTTGTTTTAAAGGAAATTATAATTATATTCTGTAATAGAGATTTTGGGATACAAACCCTAAAATCGTTACAAGACCTAGATTCGAGTGAAATGAAAATAACCAATTTGAAGACACAACAAAACTAAAATGAACATCACATTATTAGCATATTTATATATTATGTACCTACATATGCTTTAATAGTACTTTTTCCAAGTTACCAACCATAATTGTAAGAATGACAACTATTACTGTTCTTAAAGAATATGTAATAAAGTATATTGACTATTGACTAGCATGCATTTATTGTGTTTGCGCACGATTCAACTAGCTATGGGAGCAGCTAGGAATGCTGAATTTTATACTAATGCTGATTTAATTGGTAAAATATCATTCAATAGTTTGAGTAAAAAATCCCTTCATTTATATTATACATTTTTCTTCTTTGATTATCAACTCGAAGGTTGGTTGGCAGCAACACGCCACTCCGTCCTGAATATATTCTAGCATGGTTTGTTGCTGATTCTTGGGATATATTGTGTGATCTTAAATGGAGTGGTATCCCGTTGCCTTCTCCATCCTATACCACACTTTTTAGTACAAAAATGAAGTTTTTTGCATATACATTATACATTACTTTTTATTAATACTATGTCTTAATTTAAAAATGAGCAAATATAACATATTTTACTTCCTGTGGTAGCTACAATTCAGATTGCTTGAAGTTAGATCAGGGTTTCAAGAATAAACACGTACTGTTTGCCAAACGTGGAATCGACTCCAAGCTTCAAATAAACGGCTGTAATTTAGCTCATACAATGACAGCAATTTATTTGAAGCTAGGAGTCGACTCCACGCTTGGCAAACGCTTCATGTACTGGTAGAATCATGTGGCTGTGAACAGTATTTTTCAAAAGGATCCGTCAATTCATTATTGGCAGTGCTCAGAAACACAATTATGTTAACCCCACTGCGAATTCACAGAGTTACAAGCGGTTTTACTGGGAAAAAGTCATTCTCCCTATGACGAAGGAAGTTTAATAAAAACAAGGTTTTTTCATAACTCGCTCAACTTAGCAAAATAATAAATCTTTTGTTTAGATTCTTTTAAAATATTTCCATAGTATATTCATTTTAAGAAAAAAAATAATAAATCAAGAATCTATAATACCTGCAAGGCGAATCCTGTGCGCAGGTATGAGTTGCAATACTATACTTTTACAAAAATTGAGGGGAAAAAAGGGTAGGTTGAGACAAAGAGTGAAGAGCAGATAGGAAGAGGAAAAAGAAAAATAATTGAATTGAATTGAGATAGAAGAATGAAAAAGAAAGAGGAGAAAGAAAATAAAGGAAGCAAAGTTGAAAATTCATGACGTCACTCTGTTTAGAATCACCCTTTATTTCCAAATTTCAGTTCTATTTGTACATATTTTTAGTACAAAAATGATGTTTTTTGCATATCACAGATTTCACTCTGTCTTTATCATCTGGTAATGTATTAGCAATGATATGAATTACTCATTGCTACTGAATTGAAAAACGTCATACCCCCGCTATTTCTCCAGTTCTAAGAAAACGGCCTTGGTTTTAATAAGGCCCTGTCGGGTCCTTAATAAGCTCGATGACGAAGTATATGAGAACATATCACAGAGTAGTGTAGTAGTGTTAGTGGAGAGCTTATATATGCGAGGCAAATTCAAGCAACTGCCAAAAATGAGTTGATAAACTGACTTTTAAAGAATTCTTTGTATCTTTGATTATTCTTGTATACGAGAAAATTCTGATTGATTTTAAATTCCTTTGTTTATTTTGTTAATATTATTTTGATAATATTTTATAATATTTATTCTAATAAAAATTTCAACATCGTTCTAAAATTAAAAAAAATACAAATTAAGAAATTTTTCTTCTTTTTTAATCTTATCTTCAAAACTAGATATTTGTCAAAAATTATGTTTTTAATTACTCATTGCAGCTCATATTCAGGATAATGTCTGCAATTGCAACAACTCGAAACTTGCTGGCCATGTTCTTACATGCAATCGTACGGACGCTGAGTACGAGTATAACAGTGAGAGCGGCCGGCACAGCGTCATTGTGCCCCTCGAACAACCGCAAATTGGCTCAGAAAGCATTTTGATCGGCTACCAATTCGGCTGTAAAACATCATGTGAAGGTGGCATGTCTCGTCGTCCTGTCAACATCGTCTTCACTCTGGAAACTGAGCAGTAAGAAAAATATTCAGTCAATTAATTTTACCTATATAATAAGAGAGTGTGCATTTGTGTGTGTGTGTGTGTGCCAGTCTTGCGGATTTCACAGAAACAGCAACGATTTGGAACACTAAATATGGCACAAAGCTTCCTCCAAGCCCAATTCAGTGCACCTCGAAGCCTGATTTCTCATTTTCTAATCACCTTTTTCAAAATTAATGTTTTGATGGATTTTTTTTTAAATCAAATCAAATTCATGTTTATTTCAAACAAAAAATAATGTGTACAACAAACTTTCAGTGTAAAAAATAATAAAAGGATCACTCACATAAAAAATAAATATAAACTACTACCACTAAAAGATGAAAAAGATACGAAATAGTCAATTCCTACATAGGCATTACTGCCTGTGCGCGGGAATGAGTCTACAGGAAGGCCACACTTGATCAATAATATACAATTACTAAGTGTAATGAAAGCATGTCAATAAAAAATAATAAATAAAATGCTTTAAGTTAACTCATCCTGCCCCCCTCCCACTCTGACCTACGGACTCCCCCATTGAGATTCCAGTTCCCCTCCCACTGATGAAACCCACGTACTCCATTAAAATCCATAAAAACCATATTTAATGGTAGGATTAGTAAAACCATATTAATTTTTGCATTTTTGTAAAATGGGTTATATGCAGGAAACTCATAGAGTAGCTGATACATGCTACGTCACTATGATGCTGATATTGTTGATGCGCCGATATGTCACAAGCCAAAGCTACAGATTAGTTCTGAATCAATATTGCAGCAGCTAATTACTCAGCGTCAAAAACACATCTTATTTGTGCACTTCTATTTTCAGATAGTTGAAATGTACAGCTAGCAGTAATTTCACTCACAATTTAACAACAATTAATCACACATCCCAATTTCGTAATTTTGTAACCGCTACCATAAGTTGTCTGCCAGAAAAGAGAAACTTCAAACTGGATTCCCGGGCCAGTCCGGGTAAAATGCTATTTGTGAATAAGCAATGAAATTGATACCGCATAGAATTAGATCGTCAGTGGAAAAAACAATAGGAAAAGATCTTACAAGCTGATTTATCATATATTATTTTTAATCGTTTCCTTTAGCCTACATTAATATGTTCTATTTTTGGAAAATAATGTCTTTATTAGTTTAATTTTCGTGTTAAATTTCGTTTTGTACGGAGTTTTAAAAAAAGGTAATAGTTATTTTTATTTGCATCGCTGTACTAGTTTGGCAATAAAGTTAAATTTGAATTTTTTGATTTATGACATTCCCTCTACGGGTAGATTTCCTTTGTTGAATGAATTCATCAATTAATTTCATCTTCTATGAGTAGGGGAATATTCTCTAAATAGATTTATGACCTCTATTAGTTTGATAACATTTATGTGTACTTCTACCTCGTTAGTCTGATAATCGAATATTCAGTCTAATAATTTAATAGGAGCATATTCACGTACAATTTTTGGTAAAAGTTATACTTCTCATTTAGATACTATTTGTATTGTTTATGATGCATGAAATCTATGGTTTAATGCATGTTTCTTTAGGGGTGATGTGGTTGGAAAGTCAGAAATGCTAGTGAAGGTCTGCAGTTGTCCAAAACGAGACAAGGACCGAGAGGAAACTGATGAGTTGTCCATGAATTCCGATTACAGCAATGAGGGGTTGAGAGGCATCAAGCGGAGGATTGACAGCTCCCAGGAAGATTTGGCATCAGAATCCATGGATAGTTCGATTTCAAAAGTGAGTTCTCACTGATTGACATACTATTATAAATAAAAGCTCCCACAAATAAGATTTACTTTTGTCGAAATCTCAGTTACTCTTGAAGAAAATAATATTTAACTGATTATTATAATGTTCCTTAATTGAAGTTCAGGTATGTTGGAAGAAATTTCGCCCAAGTTCTATTCCATGGCGATCATCATCGTTCGGAACCCACCTAAAATTGTAGGCCACAATGTTTCCAATAATATGGCTCAAACGGCGAGGTGGAACTACCCGTAAGGGTCTCCCCACCAATAAAATTCTTACGCATTTACTTTGTTTTATCTGACAATAGTTCTGAAATTAATTGAACTTTTGTAGAAGTTGTATTTCAAGCGTTTATTTTCAAATTTAGTTCTAGGTTAGGTGTGCGCTAATTCCCCATTTATTAAAAACCTTGATAGCTTATTTCATTAAGATTTCTATTAACGTTGTTATATTCATGGTAGAATTAATCTTAGGATATTACGATTATTAACAATTTCTGAATCAATATAGATGGTAATAAATTTCAAAATCTCATTTTAATTCTATCAATTGTACTGGAGACTTTCGATTTTCAAACATTGACAACAGTAAAAAATAAATATATAATATTCTGATGTTGCAGATCCATCTTGTTTCCACTAATATAATAAAAACTTAAAAAACACTTTTAAGTGGAAATTATGACGTAACGGTCGTTTCACTCTGTTGTCAAGAGCATCGTCAGATGACCCACAGTACACTAATGAGCCATAACTCATACCTTAAAACAGTGTACTGTGGGTCGTCTAACGATGCTCTTGAAAACAGAGTGAAACGGCCGTCACGCCATAACGTGAGTCATAATTTCCACTTGAAAGTGTTTTTTAAGTTTTTATTTTAATATAATATTCTATTTACGATGTTATTTAAAAAAATATTTTTTTTATAGAATTTTTATTGCATTTATTGAATTTTCTCGTATCTATTTGTTACTGTTGTCAATATTCATAAATCGAAACTCGAAAGCTTAATTGATAGATTGATATCAATATTTCAATACCTACTTTACCTCCCAAAAATTAAATAAAGGCTTATACCAGATCCAATCAATTTTTATTTATTTTTTTGTTCAGTTGTCGAATCATAGATTCTCATCATTATTCAACCAAATTGAACAAATAAGTGAGCTGATGCGACAGAGCGTCGAATCCCAGAAACAGCAAATTGAGGACACACATCGAAGTCATGATGAAATAATGAGTGCCATCGAAGACCTCACTTATAAAGTAACCGAATTTGAGAATACGACTGACCAGGAAATGAACGAGTGAGGTTTCCAGGTTTCAACTATTTTACTTTTAATGAAATCTTTCAACTATTTTATTTTACAAAAATTACTTGCCTCAAACTAATAAAAGAATTATTTCAAAAATTCTGCTTTGAATTCATTTTTTTACCCATAAATAAACCGATACAACAAAGAATTTAAGGACCCAACGAATTTACATGGAATTTTTTTTCTGAGGATGAATTCCACATAAGTCTGAGACCTGTGCATGGGTAATAAATTGGATGATGGTGATTGAAGAGTTAGGTATGCATATTTTAGTGGGTTCCGAACCACCGGGAAGTGATTTTACAGCAGAGAAGTATTTTTTGACGGCCAATACAATCGGTCATGATGTTATAACACTACAGTGTTATTTTTCCTACATCTAGTAACTTTTCTAAAATATATGTATAGTTATAAATTATAATTTATTTGTTTAATTACAAATGGGGCTCTTGGCAGAAATGTTTCAAATCAAATTTATTCCTTTCCTTAAAATAACGTACAGAGATATAAATAAATAAATATTTATTTCCTTAAATAACGTAATTCTGACAATTTGAAAGAATCAAAATACAAATTAAAAAAGTAAATTTTACAAAAGAGTACTAAGATTGTACATGAATATAATGAATATGCAGTATTATGCAATACAAAGGTAAAGTAAATGCAAAAATGTAAATTTTACAAATAAGAGTATACTGAGATTGTACATGAATATAATGAATATATACAGTATTATGCAATGCAAAGGCATGGGTGTAAGACCTGTGCGCAGGTATGACTCACAGAAAGTATGAGAAATAAAACAAATTGATAGGAGCGAAATATAAGGAGAAAAAGGATAGGAGATATTAATTTAAAAATAAAAATGAGTAACGTAACGGGAAATAGACGAGCATGACTTATCAAAACACTTGCTCTAATAGTAAAATGGATTAGGAATCAAGCTAACTTTGAAAAAATACACCCGTGTACTTCTAATTATAGGCTACATAAAAAAGTCAATTTCAAGAAAAACCCAATTGGAACACTCTGTGAGATAATGTTAAATAATTTATTGATAATGGATTATTATCGGATTGTTCTATTCAAGAGAGAGTTATTATCCGGTATGCAAATCATTGTGAAAGAAAGGAGATGAACCACTCAAGTTTAGAAAGCCTTTGAAATTGTCATCACTAAGTCTGCTTTCCACAATAGATTTATCCATAATAATTTATTTTTATACATAGAATACTGTTTTTTTCTACATAGCTCAGTTATTCACAACACTGGTATATACTACCTTGTAGCAGATTATCCCTCCATGGTGCTGTATATGTACATCTGCGATTTGTCTCGCTAGACTCAAGACCAATGATGCAGGGCTCAGGGCGCAAAATAGGTACTTTATAATCTATTATTTGCTTAGAGTGCCGAGTATTTATTGCATTTATCAAGCGACAGTTGGATCAGCTGATCCATACACGTGTTCATGGCCTTCTTTTGACGTGCTTTGTCTATAATATGAAGTGTCTAGTGAGGCTATTTTCAGATGGATATCTGTTACATTTATATAAAAGGCGATATGTGTATGTATGTATGTTCCCAGTAAACTCCGAAACCGCTGAACCAATTTTTATGAAATTTTTACGCACAATGTAGAATAGTCCCGAGATGGTTCCTGTGAAGTTTGGGAGTTCAAAAGTCCTCGCTAAAGGACACAAAAAGCAGAAGTCTATCCTTAAAGGAACAGCTGATAGGAGTCAACAGTTTTTAATCATATGGTGGGCCCTTAGCAGTGTTATTTACGCTGTCTGCAGACTTACGAGCGTACCGTGTAGTCGGAACATTGCAGTCATGTAGGAAACATATGAATGGAAAATCAAAGCTCAGCTCATGTTTCATCCATTATTTCTTTGGTGAAAAGACAAAATTTTCTAATTGCATTTTAACCAAACAAAAAATAACATTTTAGGAAAGCTAGGAAGATGCGGTTTGTGCTAGGCTCTTGGGAATTCGCCGGCGGGTACCGCTATTATAACTAAAATCTCGTTGCAACGCACGGGTGAACCGCTAGTGTGCTATAAAATGTATAATTTTGTAGCAGCTGGAACTATAAAAAAGTGTCGAATCTCCGGCCGCAAGTGTTAAAAGGTTAGTTTCTCAAGCAAAACATTTTTTAATTATTTTTCATTTTAACATTTAATTTAAAGATCCTCTCATGTAGTTTACAATTTGTATCAGTAGTTCATATACTTAAATTTGAGATATTATACTCATTACCTATTCATTCACTGAATTAGGGCAGAAAATTCTACTTGAAAAATGTGGATTATAGATAGCGTGAATGTTATTATTTCAGTTATAAGTTACATAAGCATTCCTATTAGTGGGAAAATATTGGTGCATTCTTATAAGTAAAGTACTGTGCTTACAAAATAAAAAGTGGCTTCAGTCCCATATCTTTCCCACGAAGCATCTTAGAGAACCGATAGTCGATATGAAAGGACCGTTTGGTTTAGTTTTTGGTTTGGTACAGATATCGATCATCGAAATTCTCAATCGATTGTTTCATGCGGAAGATAGATAAGGTACTGCAACCAGTTGACAATTTACAATTTTGATGAACATTTATTTATAATACTTTGAATTTTGTTCGGTATTTATGTATAATTTCTTCTTGTGCAGAGCAAATACTTTGAGGGCAAAGGCAAGAAATTTCAAGTATTTGCAGCAGTCAAAAATAATTTGGCAAAATGATGTCATTAGTAGATCCAAATGCAGAAATCACCCAAGAGCCACTGTCCAAAATTATATGTACCATAGGTATAGTATCAGTATCGTATAACCATTCCATACAAAAGCATCACTTTAAAGAATCTATTTTTTGAATAATGTAGGAAATTTAATAATATTCACAAATTTATAAGAAAATGCTCGAGTGCTAGTACATATTGTGGGATGTGAAGGAAGTTCAATAACATCACAAATTCACAACAAAATACTGGCTTGCTAGTAAATATTTTTTCACAAGTTAGTTTGAAGTAACTGACAAATATTTATATAGAACAAAATTTTATTAATTTCGAATTCCTCAAAGTGCTATTAATTTATACTGAAGACTTCCACAATGGCGGATATTGACAACAGCATTGAATAGCTGATGGAAATAGATTAATGCTATTTTTTATAATGTGAGTAGGAAATTTAATAATATTCTCAAATTCATAAAAAATACTCGCTTGTTATTACTAAAATAATACAGTAACCAAATGGATATTCATATAAATAATATATAACACACTGAAAGATACATATATAACTTTCATGTGGATAAGTGTTTGCTTGAGTAATATTTAAAGTAGTGAATGAAGATTGGTTGTAGAGTAAGGTTACAGATTTAAAAAAAAATGGATGAGAAAACATTTGATGAAATTAATAGATTTGAATAGACTTGCACTGCCACATTGGCGTAACATTCATTGTGGAACATTCCCATTAATAAGTGAATGAATTTCTATTTTATGGGAGAGGCTCAGTTTGCAACAAACACAGACTGTGTTCTTTGATACTTCCTGTGTTTTGATCTTTTGTATTTTGATATTTTGGTTCATGAACTTTTCCATGAAATGATGTATTATAGAGTATAAAAAACATTAAGTTCATTTAGGCTTCATATCTGATTAGTTTTGAAGAACTTATTAGCTTCAAAGAATTAGTATTTAGAAACGAAAAATCACTTAGTACACAAGTGTTAACCTATATTTAGGACCTAAGAGGATTTAAAGTGCATTGTCTTTGGTAGAAAACAGAAAAAGCTATCACAAGTGGTTAGAATGAAGTATCTAGCTCAGTCTTGATATCGCACTCGAATTTATTGTACGGTACTTTAGTTTTTAAATTGGTTTTTGTGAGAAATAATTGTTACAGAGAGTTTAAGCCTATCACAATCATCATATAAAATAGTAAATTTTTAAATTGAAAATGCAATAATTCCTTGCTCATCTATATTTTCCTCCATATTGAAAGTTGACTTACAGGTTGTAATAAATTTTGAATTCTCATTTTTAACTTCATCAAATGTACTAAAGACTGTTGGTGTACGAATTTATGTTCTATATTGATGTAGAATTCATTAGTAATTGCAATTTTTAAGGATTATATTATTCCACATCAAAGTTGACTGACTTCAAACTTCAGTCAATTCCTTCTACAGATTGCATTTCTTGATCATTGTAACTCATGATATTCTCTTGTGGGAATTCGTGGTACTTCTTTTTTATTGCTGATGATGCCCTTATAAGTCCGAGACTTGTGCGTTGGTAATGAGGTGAATGATTACTCATAGATGCCAGTCGGAGGAGCGGGATTCGAACCCACGACCGCTCAAACGACAGCAAGCTGAAGTTGCGATGCCTCAACCATCTGCGCTAAGCGGCCCGCCATGTTTAGTATTGCAATGAGGTTCAGAATATCAATTATTGAAATTCGTCTAAAAATGAATGATACATGATCTCTCACATGTATCAATAGTTCAATCATTGTTTCTTGTATTGTTCATTTTAATATTAAATCAATATTTCTTACTTTGTATCAATGTTCAAGGACCTTCAAGTAACTCGGTTGAAGCAATTGAGTCACTCATTGAAGCTGGGATGTCAGTTGCTCTCATCAAATCGTGTCTTATGAGTACAGATGAAATTATTCAAACAGTAAAACATATTCGGGAAGCTGTGAACAAGTATAGTGTTCTCATTAACAGATCATTCCCACTTGCTGTAGCTCTGGAAATAAAAAGTCAATCCATTTACACTGGCCGATTACATGAGGTAAGTAGTGTTATTCACTGAAATAAAATCTCTGAAATATTATTGAAAATAATGAAGTGCCTGATTGTGCTGAGAAGTAATTTCTTGAATTATTAAATCTGTTGTAAGCCTCCTATCCGTCAATTATTCGATTGGAAAAAGGCTATCACTATAACTTTCAATTTCTATACATAAGAAATTTTAAATGATCAATCAAATTGCACGAAATGCTTACCCTACGGTTGCTAAGAAGAATTTTGATGCTCATATTTATATTGGCTATTACTTAATATTTTTATATAATCTGCGATTACTAATGAAATTATTCTTTGATAATAAAATTATTGACATCTCGCTGAATCTGCATTGCAAATTAATTTATTTATTTATTGATTCTTATTTCATAAACAACACAGTGCAATCACAAAGGATAAATTAAATATAGTTACAGTCATATAATTATTACAATAAAATGATGAGAAATATCTCAATTAAAAGACCCTGCTGGCAAGGCAAACCTGTGAGCCATCAGTGAGTTCTTGAAAAAATATATATTAGCAAACAAACTTAATGAAAATCCTCAACTTTCTCCCCCTGTAAAGCCACCGAATAAATACATTTCAAGGAGAAAATGTTATAAAAGTGAGATTCTAACTTGTAGATATATGAAGAAAAAGTATGACATCAGCCTAAAATTATGATGTGGATATTAAATAATATGAAGGTAAGATCTTAAATGATATGAAGGTAAGAAGATGATGAAGGAGACGATGAAGTATGAAATTTGATTATAAATTGGTTTCGAAGGAACTGGCAATTTATCAAACTGACAAATATATAGACCATAATTTATTTATTCATTTCGAATTCCTCAAAGTTCTATGAATTGTATTGAAGATTTTCGCAATGGCAGATTTTTAATACCGATAGCATTGAATAGCTGATGGAAATCGATAAGCAGTACTACACAAAAATATCAGTCACCGCCGGGACTCGAACCACCAATTGCTGGTCGGGCGCCTTAACTACTAGACCAGGTGTTCTCAAACTGTGGTACCCCCAAGGGGTACGCGAAAATTTCAGGGGGGTACGCGGGACAGGTTAATAAAATTAAACCATTTTTTTCTTTTTTGTAATCACGCAAGGTATAATTTAATAATGAAATTTGATTGAATACTTGTGTGGTCGAGTTACTTAGAACCAATAGAAGGTTTGTACAGAAATAGGTTTGTATAGTTAAGTTAAGTATGCAGAAACAAGCTTAAAGTTGAGGGCGATTTGAGGTTGTACTTAACAAAACTTGACCAAACATTTATGAACTATGAAAAAGAAGTGAGGTCATCCTTCTCATTGATTTTTATAATGCGTTTAAATTATACCTCCAAATATATTTATTTTTTGTATTGTGATTTGTTTTAACCGCCCCCTCCCAATTATAACAAGAGGGTACACAACATTTTAATTTTTCATTAAGGGGTACAGTCTTTGTAAAAGGTTGAGAACCCTTGCACTAGACTACAGTGACCCCTATAGCAACGCTCATTTTAGACTTGGCCTTATCGGCTTGTATATCACAAGTTCGTTTTGAAGGAATTAATAGCACTTTAAAGAATTCGAAATGAATAAATTTGATTATAAACTCTGAGGTTTTCTTTATAAATTAAAATAGTCCAACATCATCTGCAAATACTCTCTTAATTTAATATGCCTTGCATCACTTTTTCCCCTATAATGTCACGATTTTTAGCTTTTTTTTGTAGATTACGTCTTGGAGACTCCAGTTAAGGAGTATAAGACAAGTCAGATCAACAATATTATACACTAGATACCATAATTACTTCAATTAGTTGAGGTGAGGCTTAATTTTGATGTGAAAGGAACTCTTGTACACTATAAAAAGCTTTATCAACTAAATATTTCTTCAATTGTTTTTTAAATATTTCTATATTTTCAAGACTCTTCAAAAACTGCGGTAGCTTGTTGTAGAATTTCCTACCAAGCTCATTATCTTCTTTAGGGTATAAGTCGACAGTTGAACACAGAAATACTAAATTGCGATATTATTTCCAATAAGGTAGTTTTAAGCTTACCTTACTGAGTGCACTCGTTCTGTTCACCTAAAAAAACCATATTCGATAGGAAAAAAGCTAGCACTATAATTTTAAATTTCTGTACATAAGAAATTGTAAATGATCAATCAAATTGGACGAAATGCTTACCCTACTGAGTGCACTCGTACTGTTTACCTGAAAATACTCTATTATACTAGTGTAATTACTGATATGCCTATACTCTCGAAAACAGAAATAATGATATTGCATTCCTTTTTATTTGCATGTTGTTTCAGGGCGGAGCAATCGATGTCTCAGAAGGCAAAAATCTCATTTTAACCACGAATGAAGATTGGAAGGATAAAGGAACCTCTGAAAAGGTATTTATCGATTGCCCGCAGAAGGCGGACTTCGTAGACCTGGGAACTGAGATCAAAATTGATTTTGGAAAAATAGTGCTTAGTGTCAGTTTTATTATGGGTGAGGTGCATTACTTTATTATAGTCTCTAGCTCTTTATTTCTTTATCTCCTTCAGATATTTTCTGTTGATAAAATCTCTTAGTATTAGAAAACAGTTACCACACAAACAAAATTAATAGTGAAATAGAATTATAAATAGCTCCAGAATTATTTTATAATTCCAATCAGATATAAGTTCTGGTACAAATAAAATCAGGTAAAAATTCTGGTACCAAGTGGTATTTAAGGTCTTCCTTAATTGATTAGATTTATATTCAATCGATTTTCCATCTGATTTTCTGATAAGTACCAGACGTAAATCAGACGGAAAAGCGTTTAAATATAAATCTAATAAATGAAGGAAGACTTTAAATACCACTTGGTACCTGAATTTTTACCTGATATTATTTATATCAGAACTTATATATCTGATTGAATTATCAAATAATTCTGGAGCTATTTTACTATTTTAATAATTTTTTTTATTTCTGATGATGCCCACATGAGTCAGAGACTTGTGCGTGGGTAATGAGGTGAATGATTACACATAGATGCCTGACGGTGGAGCGGGATTCGAACCCTCGACCACTAAACAACAGCAAGCTGAAGTTGCGACGCCCCAACCAACTGCGTTAAGCGACTCGCTGCTTTTTATTTTATTTTTTTCAGTGTGGTAACAACTTTCTAATACTATGAGATTTTATCAACAGAAAATATGTGAAAGAGATATTAATTAAAAGTCTTTGATTAGATATCATTGTCAATCATAAGAAATATGTTGATTGAAAATGTAACTTTGTGATGAATAAAAATGTGAAAAATCAGAGATTTTTTAGGAGATTATAAACACGAAAATATCAACCACTTGAATATATCAGGAATGTAGTTTACATTTTTCTTTTCTTTTTTTTAATGCCGGTTAATTCACTACATCTTTGTTCATCTTTGAAAGATTCTGAATTATTTAATATAAACGTTTAAATAATTATATTGTGGCAATACATTTGAAGTATCATGCAGTGTCCTAAGATCATCTCTCTCGCACACTCTCTCTCTCTCTCTCTATTTCTCTCGTTGGGCGCTACTGCCCGGGGTGGGCTTTGGCCTTCTCTACCACTCTCTTCAGAGTCTATAAAAGTGAAAAAAGTGAGAAATTTAAAAAATAACCCATTTTGTGCATTTTCTTATTTATCCATTTATCCTTATACCGGTTCTAATAACTGTGATAAAACCTGTGTCACCAAAAATAATTTTCATCTACTTTGAAGTTTATCTTTTAACTCATCTTTAACATGTTCCCATGCTGTGACTGAAGCTAATCTGTATTGTAAAATCATCTATAAGTACTTAATGCTGTGCGCAGGGTTTTCGGTCATAATTTTTATTCTAAGTTTTTTGCATTGGTTATTATTGGAACTTCGAAATGTTATCTATTGCTGTGAGGAAAAAATTTTCGTTAAATATTTTGTGAAATATGGGGTTTCAAATGTTGATTTTGTTTTGGTTTTTGGGGGTAATTGATCTATTCTACGAGTTATTTTAAACTGTTGATAAATTTTCTATAGCTGAAAGACACATTGAGGAATAAAATTGCATATTTTCGATTCTAATCTAACAAATAGTTCTATTAAAATACATTTTTGTAAAACTGAATTCTTTTACAGGTTTTTAAAAATTTAGTTTGAAAAAACTAATTGATTTGAGAAAAAATATTTTGTATTCCAAGTTATCTTTTAAACGATCAATTGCCCCCAAAAACCGAAAATTTTCAACGTTAAACCCCTGTATTTCACAAAGCAATTGAAGGAAAAAAATTTCCTCACAGCAATAGATGAAATTTCGAAGTCCTAATAATATCCAATACAAGAAAATTCGAAAAAAATTAGGACCAAAAACTCTACGCAAAGGATTAATGTTTATTTCCCATAAATAAATTCAGATGTCTAAGTGATAGAAGTGAAGTGATTCGAAGGGAAGTGATAGCCGCGAGCCGTAGCAGGTTGAATCAGAGAGATAAACTGCGTTCTCGTAGGTCCTGTTTGTAACGGTGACCGATTAGATTGGCCAGCAAAAAAGACACTGTTCTCTGCTGTAAAATCACTTCCTGGTGGTTCAGAACCCACCTAAAACTGTAGGTCCAACTCATCAATCACCATCATCAACTCATTACCCACGCACAGGTGTCAGACTAACTACAGTAGTTGGTAATAGTATAGTAAAGAATAAATCTAATAAATTAGAGGTGCAAGCTGGAGTGCCTCAGGGGTCAATACTAGGTCCATTGCTTTTTTTGTTATATGTTAATTTTGAATAATAGTGTGTAGCCTACTTTAACACAGCAGTGTGGGATGTAATAAACAAAAATAGGCAAGTAGCTCATGTAGATGCTTATACTAGTGTCCCCAGAATAATTAACGAAAATAACAAATATATTGATGATAGTGTAGACATTTGTAATTTCTTTAACAGATATTATCATCTGGTTGCTAAGGATCTTCAAAAATCTCTTAATACAGGTATTAGTGATGCAAACATGAGGAATACTGAGGGGATTCAGAACGAATTAAAATTCCACCCAGTATGCCAAGACGAGTTGTCAAATATCATTGATAGTTTAAATAATAAAAAAACTGTAGGAATGGATGGGGTATCCAGTAAAATTCTGAAAGAATGTAAAGATCAATTGTTAGACCCTTTGATTCATCTGATCAATCATTCATTAGATCAAGGTGTTTTTCCAGATAATTTAAAAGAGGGGAAGATCTTGCCAATCTTCAAAAGTGGTGATAGAGAAAAGGTAGAAAACTATAGGCCCATTAGTATTTTAAATGTAATAAGTAAAATTTTTGAAAGAGTAGTTCTTAATAGGTTACTTCTGCACCTTCAAGAAGCTAACTTTATCTGTGATGAACAGCATGGCTTCCAGAAAGGGAGATCAACAAAAACAGCCATAGTTTCTCTAGTTGAAAAACTAATAGATATAATAGATTCAGGTGATAAAGCTACTGCAATCTTCTTAGATCTGTCAAAGGCATTTGACTGTGTTAATCATAGAACTTTATTGGATATACTGCAAAATGTAGGTGTAAATGGGGTTGAACTGAAATGGTTTGAATCATATCTTATTGGGAGAAAACAATGTGTAGAACTAACTACAGTAGTTGGTAATAGTATAGTAAAGAATAAATCTAATAAATTAGAGGTGCAAGCTGGAGTGCCTCAGGGGTCAATACTAGGTCCATTGCTTTTTTTGTTATATGTCAACCGTTTACCTAAAGAATTAATTAGTGGTAGAGCCCTCTTATTTGCTGATGATACATCACTCATTTTCAGCAATTCCATTCTAGATAATTTAGAAATAAGTGCCCATATAGGTGTGCAGTCCATTGTCCAATTTTTAAATCAGTTGAAATTAACTATAAATAGTAAAAAATGCCAATACCTTCAATTCAAAAACAAACATAATTTAAATGAAGATAGGGCTATAAACGTGTTTGTAAACGATAATCAATTAGACCAGGAAGAAAAAAATGCATTTCTAGGAGTTATGTTGGATAGACGATTGACCTGGACTCCATACATTGAGAAAATATGTAGTAAAATTTCATCTGGGGTATTTGTCCTGCGACAGCTCGCTAGATTGAATGACAAAAAGTTACTTTTTACAGCTTACCATGGGCTCTTACTGTCACATATTAGGTATGCTATCTTAGTATGGGGTAATTCATCAAAACAAAATCTTGATAGGGTGTTTAAGATCCAAAAGAAAGCGGTTAGGTGTATAGAAAGAGTAAATAGATTAGATTCATGTAGGCCGTTGTTCAAGAGACTTGGTCTCCTAACTGTACCCTGCTTATATGTGTATGAAGCTACTTTATATGTAAAAACGAATGATATTAACCAAAATCTTGATGTACATGATTATAATACAAGAAGCCGAGGAGATTATCACTTGGTGAGTCACAATAGTAGCTTATTCAAACAAAAACCTAGTTATATTGGTAGGAAATTCTACAACAAGCTACTGCAGTTTTTGAAGAGTCTTGAAAATATAGAAATATTTAAAAAACATTCGAAGAAATATTTAGTTGATAAAGCTTTTTATAGTGTACAAGAGTTCCTTTCACATCAAAATTAAGCCTCACCTCAACTAATTGAAGTAATTATCGTATCTAGTGTATAATATTGTTGATCTGACTTGTCTTATACTCCTTAACTGGAGTCTCCAAGACGTAATCTACAAAAACAAAAAAAAAGACCTATGTGGGTCATCCTCAAAAAAAAGTCTAAGGTGTAACTCGGTATCAATTTTTCAGAAGATGGAGATATCGTTTGTCAAGTCATAAAGGGTGGCACCCTTTATGAAAACAGGATTGTACAGTTGACCGGGGTTTATTTTCCTGCCAGTAATTTGACTCAAAAAGATGAAGATGACATCGATCTAGCTGTCAATTTGTTTCTGGATTACGTTTTCGTTCCCTGCGTTCGAAGCGAAAGCGTACTAGAAGAAATAAGAAAGTTTAGTGGTATGCTAATAATGAATCTATAATATTTTCCATTTATATTATTACTATGAATCAAAATACTAGGGTATAATAACCCCGACGAGAATAGTGCATAAAATAAGTTTATAGGCTTAGTTGAAGTTGAGTACTCATGCGGCCGGTTGCACGAAAGCCAATTAAATAAGGAGTTTAATGTCAGTTAACTAACGGTCATAAATGTAACGGATTTATTTCTGTTGCACAAAGATCCATTAGTTATTTTTTGTTAACCGAATAGGCACAGTCTGGCAGCACTGTAATTTGATCAACAGCTGATTCTGAAGTTGAGAAGAAAGATGAATTAAAATCATTTCATTTTGAGTTATTTGAATCGTTATTCAACTATATCATTATAGTAGTTTATGCAACGATTTTATTTTGACCCTTATTAAGGCACGAGTTAGATGTAAGTTATAACACGAGCGAATGTGAGTGCTATAAATATCTCACGAGTGCTTTAATGGCCAAATAAAATCGTTGCATACACTATTTTATCTACGACCACTAGTATACATTTAATTGAAACAATTTCATTTTATCTGTGACTGTCAGAGATACCTAACCTCTCATCTCAAATACGAGAAGTTATAGTAGATTGTTAGGTTAAAGCAGCTGGTGTAGCAGTTTGATCAAATCAGCTGATAGTTTCACAATATTGAATTACGATATTGATTCCATCAAAAATGCTTCTGATTGGTCCAGAACCCATGTTATAATATAGAACCTGTACTATAATGAGCTCATTATGCAATAGGTTTCAAAAAGCATTACGAAAAGACTGCTGTTTTGGCATCAATTGTGAAACTGTAATGTATACATTATGACATGGTCGTAGATAAAATTCTTAATAGATTTTATTCAGTTTCAAAGGTTTTCAACACCTATGGCATAATTTGCAGTTCGGTGTTCTGGTACGAATTTTATTAAATTCTTCAATTTCTTGTTCCATAACGATCTGCGTTGTTAATATTAACTTTTTGTTGTAAATTTAACGACATGCAGTCAGTTTTAAATTGTGAATATATAATAAATGTGTACATTTATTATATATTCACAATTTAAAACGGACTGCAAGTCGTCCAATTCTATTATTTTACAGAGAGGCGCCAAAGTAGCGTGCTAATTGTAGCAAAATTGCAGAACAAACTTGTTAATGAGAAAATAGAGACTATTGTGAGGTATGCAGATGCCGTCGTTTTTGTTAGAGATGCATTGAGTGTTGAAATGAGTGGAGAAAGAATTGTTTCTGCAATGGATAATATTTGCTTCATTTGTAAAACGGTAAGTAGGAATACACACACTATAGACTGTGTATTGATCCAGTTAATCACTCTATAATAAATTCTATAGGATCGAATTTATAGGAAGTGGTAGCCGAGTGGCGTAGCAGGTATCTGTTCAATCAGAGATAAGCTACGAAACTCCTGAACTCTCTTTGTAAGGGTGACCGAATGGATTGGCCAGCAAAAAAGACTCTGTTCTCTGCTGTAAAATCACTTGCCGGTGGTTCGGAACCAATTCATTACCCACGCACAGGGCTCAGACCTATGTAGGCTTTATCCTCTGAAAAAAAGAAAAAGAAAAAAGAGAATCAGAATTTTATGTATTACAGTAAATGAGGGTGCGTGCATAGTGGATCATTCAATACTATACTCTGCTCACGGAAAGGGTGGACGATGTAAACAACGATGCGCTTGCGAGAGTGTATCTTCGAACAACAAGACCGATTCACAGTAGCCGATTCACAATTAACTACAGAAATGCAATTAACACGCAATATATAAGTGAACCGGTAACTGTAACAGCGAATGTGATATTGAACTCAGTGTTAGGAATTAATCGATTGGTCTGCAGCTGATATGAGCTATCTCTTTTTCGCTCACACAAACGCAAACGTTTGTTTTGGTTTGTCTCTCGTTTGCGTGAATAGAGTATAGTTGAAACCCGCCATTGCAAAATCAAGCACATGCTGTAGTGTATGACAGGTTGAAGCCACGTGAATACTACCATTCTACAGCAAGAGTTTGATTTTACGATGGTGGTTATCATCGAGGGTATTGATATATTCTCCACCGTACAAGTACCCTAGTACATCAATTAATTATTAAAGATTCAAAGAGTTTGAGAAAAACTGGGTTATCAATAACGCTAATGAATCTGATCACTCTATACACCCCCCCTCCCCCGTAGTTTTTCCCAAACTATTAACTCTATTCTTACATTACGATTAAATTATTTTTTTGAAGGATGAAGCCCACATAGGTCGGATACCTGTGCGTGAGTTTAATATGATAGGATTATAAAAATGTATTGTATAAATTTCTTTTTCTTTTCCTGAGGATGAAGTCCACATACGTATGAGACCTGTGCGTGGTTAATGAATTGAATGATGGTGATTGATGAGTTGGACCTACAGTTTTAGGTGGATTCCGAACCACCGGAAAGTGATTTTACAGCAGAGAAATGAGTTTTTTTGCTAGCCAATCCGATCGGTCACGCCCAGGAGAGCGTTGCTTATATAATTTGATTGAACAGACACCTGCTAGGGCACACTTCCCATGAAAATAAAAAAAACTTTTTTTTTGTGTTGTGTGGATTAGCCTAAGTAGCCCTATTGTATGAAGATTTACTCTACAAAAATTCCCAATTTGAATAAATAGAGAAGGATTGGTGCTTATGATTGATTTGGAAGCATTATTTTCTGGTGCTATTACTTTTAAAGTTCATGATATACCGTAAAATAAAGATTTTTTCTAAATAAATTTCTGAGTGACATCTATTTTGACTCTTTCTCTGCTCTGTATAATGTAGTGAATTTTTTTAATGGTATCTACCATGTTGCAAAATCTGATGCTCACTAAGTCACTCATAAACACTAAATGTCTATGGAAATAATAATACAATCTAATACTCTATCAGATTATTTAACACAGTTGTCTCACTTATTTTTGGTACAGGTCGGTAAACCAGTCCTTGTGGAAGGAGCTATCATGTCTTCAATGTGTTCAGAAAAGGATCCCAATTTGCTTGAGGTGCAAGATATAGTCACCTGTCAACGTATTGGCTTCAGTGGTTTCGTACTGGGAGATGTTACAGCGAATGGTCCAAATCCGATAAAATGCTTGAAGGAGATCACCACCATTTGCTGTCAAGCCGAGCCTAGATGTTGGCAATCGAACTTTATGAAAACACTTAATACTAATGTAAGTTGGTTTCATTACGAGCAAAATAAATGTTTGAGCTAATTTATTCGGCGGCTCTGGTAGCGCAGTTGGTTGGAGCGCTTGTCTGAAATAAGATAAGATTCTAGCTGGCTTCGTTTCCTGCAGCCTTGGGTTCGAATCTCATTTAGCCATGGATGTTTCTCATCATTCACCCATTCACCTCATTACCCACGCACAAGTCTTCGGACTCATGCGGGCATCATCAGTAATAAAACAAATATATTTATTGTACCTTAACAAATACAGCAAATACAAAACATCCAAGCAGTACAATAATTGAATATTTGAAAAAAATAATTATATTACGAGTAGAAATTAGAAGAAATCATAGCATTAATTCAAGTTCCTGGATTTCTTGTTCCATGACGAACTGCGTTGTTAATATTAACTTTTCATGTGAAATTTAACGACTTGCAGTCAAATATTCATTGAGAATAAGTATAACTTACTTGTTTTAAGATTAGAATGCCCTGGTTGAATATACAATTATAACATTAACATTAAAATACGAAATAATAATAAAGTACAGAATTA
Source organism: Conomelus anceps (assembly GCA_948455865.1). Lineage (NCBI taxonomy): Eukaryota > Metazoa > Arthropoda > Insecta > Hemiptera > Delphacidae > Conomelus > Conomelus anceps. The sequence goes on from OX418225.1 coordinate 11,698,042, forward strand.
CAACAATATTAGTATTTTGTTAGGAAACATGCATCTCGAGGTGAAAGACCTGTGAGAGATGGCAATACAAAATTATTAAAGATACAGCTTAGTGGAAAATAGGGGTTGAGGCCGGCCAATTTATTAAAACACATTAGCAGAGTAGCTAACCTATTTTTAAATACAGAATAGGAAACCTGCGTATCACATGCTCACTATTTTGTGTTGTTAGGTTGCCAATCTGGAGCATGAAAAGTATTTTTTCACACTGGAATTTACGTTCCAACACTGGTGCAGGAATAGACTATTTTGTGTGCTACAGTTGGTAAAAAATAGGCACTTTTCAGGTCACAGTAGGAAAGAGTTATTTATGTATTAAGAGCGTGAAGCGCGACTTTATTGCTTGAGCCAAAACAGTTACTGCGTGATGCATAGTGGAGCACAGTAATTTTGCGAGAGCAATAAAGAAGCTTCACGCGCAAATTGCATACAATATTTTTCCTAAAACTGCAGTTCTGGATTCCAACACAATAAAATCTTGTAATGTGTAGCATTACAGACTATGTGCAGATTTGGTTAGTGTGCGCCATTGTTGAGGTTATGAGAATTTCATGGATTCTGTGATCCACCAATGAGAAGACATCAAAATCAAAACAGAAGCATAAAGAAAACAGCTGGCGAGCATAAAGTACTTTACTGATTGCAGAGCAGTAAAGAGGTATTTTACAATTAGTTTTCAGTATACAAAAACTGCTTTACAAGAGCTGTTGTAGGAAAACATCTTTTCCCACAGTGATGCGAAAAAGTGCCTTTTTTGCACTAACTGCAGCATATAAAATAGTCTATTCCTGCACCAGTGTGGGAAAGTAAACTCCAGTGCATGAAAGTACTTTTCCGCACTCCAGATTTGCAACCTAACAACACAAAATAGTGAGCATGTAATACGCAGGTTCCATTATTCTGCATTCATAAATAGGTTGGCTACTCTGCTTCAGCTATGAAATACAGTCAGCTGTAGATGTTGTTGAAATCGATTTGATTCGAAGATAGGTTTATGTGAGGAGTTGTCAGCTTATGTATGTCCTGTTTTGTTCTGTTTGAATTACTTTATACACTACTGTAGGAAAAAATTAATGTGTAATTCGAGCGCAAAGTATTGTTTCTGCACTCGAGAAACCTTTTTCACTCGCCTTTGGCTCATAAAAAAACTGTTTCTCTCGTTGTGGAAAACCCCACTTTGCACTCTAGCTACACATATAGCTATTATTAAACCTTTCAACATTACATACATTCATAAATAATGATACATTTTATTTAGCAATGGCCTAAGGCCGTCTACCTGGTTTCCTGGTTTCACAAATGCCTATCAAATAATGATAATACTTTTTATTCATTTCAATCTACCTACGAAATTTGTCTGTTGTATTCAACAGGCATCACAGCCAGTAGATCCCGCCCATGCAATTGCAATGGCTGTGGTTGAGACGTCTTCCAGAATATCCGCCTCTGCTGTGGTGGTGCTCACGACCTCGGGATCATCTGCTAAACTAATCAGTCGTTATTTGCCCAGAATGCCTGTCATTGCAGTAACCAGCCATTCACGTATCGCAAGGCAACTTTCAATCTGGAAAGCATTAATTGCATATCACTATGTGGGTAAGTTTCAAAAATTTATTTTGTTTGTATTTTTCAGTTTATTTTTCACACATTTTTGAACCCTAAAAGCAAATTTCTTGTCATGTGAGTTCAGATAGATAAGGAAATAAAGAAAATGATGACTTGACTTGTCTTATACACTATAACCGGAGTCTTCAAGATCTTTAAAAAAATAATAATAAACATAAATATACAAGGAAACATAGTTTCGTGTAATTTTGTGGTTTTTGTTTTGTAGGTAAATAATTTCGTGAATGTATAAATGATTTCTAGACAAGTTCGACTGTTTCAATTGTGAGAGCTCAGAGGCTGATATCATCTCGATTAGATTACAAGCATTCAACTGCTTTATATCGTTGATTGCTGTGTACAGATCACCCTCTGCTAATATTGAAGTTTTCTTCAGCGAATTAGATATTATCCTGAGTAATATTGATAAGAATGAGAATGCTGTTTAAATAGGAGATATAAACATTGATATTTTACATAACAGTAATTTGGCAAATGAATATAGCAGTCTAATGCAAATATATGGCCTGAGATCTCTCATTAACATACCTACCAGAATATCACACACTACAAAAACATGCATAGACCACATTTTCTATAAGAATGTGAATTTTAAATATGAAAACATAATTAGCTCTGTTCAAAAGACCTATATAACTAATCACTTTTGTACTACACTACACATAGGAAATACCAACCCAGTTTATAGTGATATCAGGGAGAACATTATTAGAAGAATAAATTATAAGAATCTTACTGACAGGTTGAGACAGGAAAGTTGGAAGAATGAAACTACTTTTGATGAGGTTAATCTGGATTTGGATAATAAAATAAATGCTTTCTATAGGAAACTGTTTTTTCACACAGATTCTGCTACTGGGCAAATAAAAATAGACCATTAAAAAAGTGGATAACTTCAGGGCTAATAAAATCTATAAGAGAGAGGGTCAAATTGCATAAAAAACTGAAAAGTCAACCATTTAATACAACACTGAAAGCTAGATACAAAAACCATAGAAAATTTTAGACATGAAACGAAATAAAAAATCTCCTGATATCGACCTTATAATACTAAATAATTATTTCTCACAAGTAGGTAAAACGTATGCAGAAAATCTGAATAATAGTTTGAGCTCAAAAAGTCAACCAATACCATCTATAGTTCCACATACTCCCAATTTTCAGGATTATTTTTTCATTTTCCCCTCTAATTCCAAAGAAGTTGCTGCTACATAAAAAATACATTAAAAAATAATTCATCTCCAGGTATTGATAATATAAGCAATATTTGTTTGAAAAATATATCAGAATACATATCTCAGTCTTTGTCAATTTTGTTTAACAAATGTTTTGAAATAGGTCATTTTCCTTCACACTTTAAAGTTGCAAATATAATTCCTCTATTCAAGTCAGGTGAGAGAAGAGCTCCTGAAAATTACCGTCCTATTAGTTTAATAAGTAAGCTGTCTAAGATTTTTGAAAAATTGATAAAACTATGTATAATGAAATATCTTCAAAGACATAATTTAATAGCAGAAAATCAATTTGGTTTTCAAGAGGGAAAATCCACTGAGGATGCAATAACAGAGCTGGTGAGGATTGTGACAGAAAATTTTCAGATGAGCAAAAGGACCTTGGCTGTCTATTTGAAACAATAAACTAACTTTAACTGAATTCGGCCTTCCACAGGGAACGGTTCTGTCACCAATATTATTTTTACTATACATCAATGACCTATTTAAAACTTGATATAGCAGGTTGTCATTCAATTTCCTTTGCCGATTACACAGCATTGGTCTTCACTGGTTCAAACTGGGATGAAGCAAAGCACTTGGCAGAGTCTGGTCTCACACTTGTTAAGTCATGGCTTGACCAACACATTCTCACTTTAAATGTCAATAAGAGTGTATATATGGTATTCTCGCCAACAATGAGGTCTCTCCCTAGAGAATCCTAAGAAATTCTGAATACTGGTATCAGAATACACTCGCCAGTCTGTCTTGAACAGGAAAGATTACAGGCTCATATTGGAAAGATGATTTTATATTATGCAGTAATTGTTTGAAATATTTTGGAGTGATATATTGAAATAACTTTTTAAATACAGGGCAGTGTAAAAATCCTATGTGAAATTCTTCTCATTTGATAAAATAGATTAGCAGTACCAGTATTGCCACTCCTAATTAATAGTATATTATGTTACAAGTGTGGGAAATGGTGTTTACCATACAAGTATGATAAGTTAATGCATGAGATGAAGTTGAGTACAGTATTATCATATGAGTACAGTAAACATCTTCCCAGACGAGTTACATAAAATATTTTTTATCATACTAGTCTAAAATATTTAAAAAAATAAACTTTGAGCAAGTACAATGAGCATCATCAAACATAACCTCAAAATCCATCACAGTAGTAAAATACTAAAAATTCTTCTGAAATCAGCTGTTTTTCCAAATTATAAATCAGCTGGAATGTGGTAATATCCATTGCCACACTGAAAAAGGATGCAGTAATGAAAATCAGCTGTTCTTTCTGTAAACAAACGTTTACCTGCTCGTTTCAATGCTCGATAAAGTGGTGAATATGTACATGTACAAGTATGATGAAAAAATAATTTCAAAACTCTAAAAGCAAACAGATGTTGAATAGATAACACTCTATATATATATATATATATATATATATATATATATAAATGCTTATGCTTTTTCAGGCACATTTCAGTAAATAAATAAAATATACATAAAGGGTTATAATGTTCAACATAAATATGTCTTGTCAGATTTTCTTCATTTTTTCCTCTCTTCTCTTTTGTGAGTTCAGATGCCCAGCTCTCCCACAGTCCCCTCCAGCCATGACGTGGCTCCCTCATCCGCCAGGTGAATACCCCTGAGTCCCCCTTCATAGGAACACAGTGGACAGTCATCCACCAAGTGCTGCATCGTCTGCACATCTCCACAGGTGCAGTGGGGGTCAGTAGCTATGCCCCAAGTAGTCTGTGATTGAGCACATCTGCCTGCAGATGTTCGAAAGCGATTTAACCTGCACCACAGTTTCCTCTTCAGATTTATTCCTGGCAAAGGCACAGATGGGTCTTCCACTAATGTCTTATTCTTTATGTTGGCCTGATTCCATTTCTGCCGCCACAATTCTTTAACATCTTGTCTCTCAACTTCTGTCAGTTGGAAATAATGCCTAGACCTCAATCTTTTAAGGGGTGGATTCAGCATATCCTTCATTAGTGGGAGCTCTTGTCTGGAGGATAAGCGGTTCATTAACTGATGAGTCCTCTCTTTTCTTCTCAATGCTGGTGGCACAATATTGCATAGAACAGGCAACCACTCAGTTCCAGTGGGTCTTATGGTTCCACTTATCTTCCTCATTGTTTCATTCAGGGTGATGTCTATCTTCTTAGTATGAGTGCTGTGCTCCCATACTGATGAGCAGTATTCTGCTGCGCTATATACCAGTGCCAAGCTAGATGTTTTTAGAGCCTTCACACTGCATCCCCAGCTTGTACCAGCCAGCTTACTTATAATGTTGTTCCTAGTCTTCAATTTGTTCTTGAGACTCTCAAGGTGCTGTCAGAAGGTTAGAGTTATATCCAGCTTTACTCCTAAGTAACACTCTCAAAGAACAATAGAGTGGAAAGAACTATCTCTTATATGCCTTTTCAATATTATTCTTATGATACAGTTTTGTGAGGTTCTTAGTTTCTCCAGATAGGTCTTACAAGTACCACTCCAACAGGTAATACCATATTGTATTTTTTGTCATACTTGTAGGTTATGAACAGTTGACCAGTCAAGGAATCAATGTGGTAAACAGCTGTTTACAGAAATCAAAAAGAGTTCATGTCATTTGATGATTATTACCGCACACTGTGTGGTAAAGATCAGCAAATGATTATTACTGCATGCTTATGGGTGGCTACTGGCTACCATTTCACTGAAAAACCATTTGGCTGAAAGCTAGATCAGCTGATCTAGGACCATTATTGCCCATTTCACCTTGAGTTGCTGTGATTTGGTGTGTTGAGGTTGTGTTCAATGATTTATAGTTTCTTATTTTAACTTATCTGCTATTTTAGACTTGTATGACAAAAAATATTGTATGTAACTCGTCCAGGAAGATGTTTACCATACTCATATGATAATACCACACTCAACTTCGTCTCAAGCATTAACTTATCATACTTTTATGGTAAACACCATTTCCCGCACTTGTAATGTAATATACTATTACAGTCAACCAGAGGAAAATAATATATATCATTATCAGCAGACTAGGCTTGCAGAAATTCTTTAAATGATAAAAAGTTCTAATTGATGATTTGAAACCATTTTGTAAATTTGAGATATGATTTTGCCAATTCAGGTTTTGATCTGAAGTTACACCTAAATATTTGAAATTTTCTCTTCTTATTGTATCTTATTTGTTAAGAAACATTAAATACTTACTGAGGCTCCTTTATTTCCAGCCCCAGAAGTAAAAGATTGGCAAACGAACATAGATCTGCGCCTGCAGGCAGGAATCGACATGGGCAGGGCGAAAGGCATAGTACAGCCTGGCGACCCTCTGGTGCTGCTGAGCAACTCAAGGCCTGGTACTGGCTTCACTAACACAATGCGCGTGTTCTTCGCATCTCAGGCTGACCCCTGGCTCAGTGTCACTACTAGTCACGCCATCAGACACGCATCTGTGATCCAATCTGGGGAAATGCCAGCAGGTTTTGAAGACATAAAACGGTGTCCATACTTGACCGATGTATCTTCCGACGAACCCATCATTGGATCACAGATAGTCTTGAAGCCTTTTTAAAACGAAATATTAGGCAGAGGAATAATAATTACTATAATTCTAATTTATCTGGCTCGAAATTACCATTAAATACTTGAATTAAGAAGCTTTGTATTATTTTACAACCTGATATATAAACGTCTATACATGTCTATCTGTTGACGAAAATGGCGCCCTTTACAAAACCTATATTATACTAAGTATATCACAGTTTTTTTTTTTTTTTTTTTTTTTTTTTTGTAGATTACGTCTTGGAGACTCCAGTCATGGAGTATAAGACAAGTCAGATTAACAATTATACTATCTTATACACTAGTTACCATAATTACTATTAGTCTACGTGAGGCTTAAACTTGATTTGAAAGGAACTCTTGTACACTATAAACCGCTTTATCAACTAAATATTTCTTTAGTTGTGTTTTAAATATTTCTATATTTTCAAGACTCTTTAAAACTGCGGTAGCTTGTTGTACAGTTTCTTACCAATATAACTAGGTTGTTGTGAACAGTTGAAATAGCTTCCAAAGATGTAGCTATAGAGCTATAAAACTAAATATATTTATAGAGCAAAAACTAAAGCTGAGCTTAGCTGAACATGTCTCTCTGTTTTCTTCTATGCGTATACTGTACAGACAAATGCTATATATCTGGCTGGGAGCTAAATATGCTGTTATGGGTTCTAACACTGAAATGATGCTGGCAACACTTGAAAGTAACACTCGGACCTTATCTACTCAACAAAAGACACTAATCAGTAACTATCACACAAAAAATCAATAATGTTCAACTAATAATGAAAATGACTGTAACAAGATTATAATCACAACTCTAATTATCATGATGTTGAAGATCCATCTTGTTTCCACTAATATGTATTATAAACTTAAAAAACACTTTTGAATGGAAACGGCCGTCACACCATAACGTGAGTCAATTTCCATTCAAAAGTGTTTTTTAAGTTTATAATACTAATTATCAACTGTCAATAGGCTGGTCAATAATTTAATAACAACTATCCTACAAAATTTTCAATGACTTAAAGAGAAAGGTCTAATAAATGGTTAATACACTCAATAATAAACTGAACACTTATATGAAGCACAAGTTCTAATATGGCTTTTATCAATCACAATTACAGCACTGTGTATTCTGCCATGAAGAATAATTTACTACACAAACTTATCATGAGCCCTGCTGAATTAAAACTGACTGACTGCTCACTAGGACAGCCCTTATATAAGCTTGTAGTGTAGTGAAAATGAACACTGAAAGAAGGATTTACAGCGTTATCACTTGTGTCAACAAATCTTCTGGACAAAGCAATTGATTACGCTTCTTTTGACACTTTTGTGATATTTACTTTGAACTTTGCTACAATGTTCTGATTAGAGATTAATGGAATATTATCGAATATTGTGGAATATGCAGGAACTTCTTATTTGTTTATTTAGGAATCTTATCAAATTCGGTAGAAGTTAATGGAAAAATGTAGTTCTTTCTAGACAACGGAAAAATATATAAATAAGAGAGAGAATTTTGTAAATTAGTTCAGTCTTCATTGAAATTTGTCGTGATAAACAAGTAGTGACAGTTCTCTGATAATATTAATTACCGTATATTGTGCCTTAGTGAGAATTATTTTACTTTTTTAAATTCATACAAGTGTACTCTACTCATAGCTATAATTATTGTATTACGGACTTGTGCTAAGTTTAATTGTTCCTTTTAGACGTTTCTTTTTTAATTTTATTGGACAGTTTATTGAACAGTTATTATTTAATATTAGATCGGCCTTTTTAATATTTAGTGATTGATTTTTTACAGTAATATTGAAATCTCTTTATATGTGTGAATAAAGTGCGAGTGATAAATCTAAGTGTTGCCAGCGTTATTTTAGACATAGAACCTGTAACAATTGGTGTCAGGTGTGGAGTGGATTATTTGTGTAAATAAAGTGTGAGTGATAAATTTAAGTGTTGCCAGTGGTATTTTAGACATAGAACCCATTAACAATTGGTGTCAGGTGTGACACCAATTCAGGAAGTTCATTCCAGGAAGTTCTTGATCTTTCTATCAAAACGGATAATTTCTAGCATAAGCTTGAACATACGAGACACACATTTGATGTATGAGAGTAAGAGAGACAAAGAGAGGAGGAAAAGAAACAATAAGTGCTTGCTTGAGATGAGGCAAGAGATAATTTATGACCCTTCTGTAGATAAGGTGCTGCCATGCCGGGAGTCATTTCCGGCTTGTTGTAGGTAAGCTTATGATTACCTCAATACTTTATGCATCTGCCTGCTCTAATTGCAATACTCTACAGTGCAAGTCTGGACATAGAGTGTTCAGGTTATAGCTCAGCAATTGTGTTATTGTTAACTTAGCTTTGCCAAAAACTCTCTAATGACATACATAAAAGCCGGTAAAATAGCTATCCCTGTACGTCTTAGTTATTGAGCATTTAGAAATATTAGTAACTTAACTTGGTTGATGAAGGCCTAGTACCATTTTCATTACTACAATTAAAAACTCAAGTTTCAGACTAAATAACTTTTGTATTGGAATATAAACAGATACGTTTGACCTGATCACCATTTCGCACTGTTATTGTGCTTCAACGGTTACGATTGCTGGTCCACTCAGTAAACCATATATCAGTTTGAAATGGCCACCGCACCAATAGAGTTTCTATTCTACTTTAAGAATTATCTGAATTTCAGTTTATATTGTATTGTAAAATTTAGTTACAATTTGTAATTTTGCAGTTATTTAAAATTTATTTAACTTTATTTTTATTGTGTGCAACTGACGAGATTACGAGTTCATGCATTGTCAATTTTTTGTTAGTATCAGTTTTTGTAATCTCTAATCTGTGTAACTCAGTTTAATTTGTTAATGTAAAGGTTGATCCGAGACCTTCCTTATTAATCCCAGAACATGTTTAGATTTGTGGAGTGTTTTCTACAATAATATCGAAATTTCGGATCATATAGATGCATTATAGATAGGGTTTTAACTTTTTGTTCTTAATTCAATGACTTGCAGTCAGTTTTAAATTGTGAATATATAATAAATGTTCTCACATTTGGCTGAACGGTATTGAATCTCATCTTCAAGGCATCCTAGATCGGCGATGTTGGTTTTGTTGGTTAGAAGAATTATTGTTTTTGTATAATGTGGTCAAAATGTTTGTGTAATTAAAAATTTAATTATTCATTGAGAATGTTTTGTTTATTGTGTGTTTGTAAATTTAAAATTGTTTTAATGTGTTGAGTTCGTGTCCTTTAGATGTTATAGGTAGAATGTGTAGGTTAATAGTGATGTCAGTAAAAGTGTGTCCAGTTTGAATGATATGGTCTGCAAAAGTCGATTTGGTTTTTGTATTAAAGGCTTGTAAATGTTCTTTGAAACGTTGTTTGAATGCGCATCCTGTTTGTCCTATGTAAAATTTGTTACAATCAGAGCAGTTCAGTTTGTAAATCCCTGGGAGGTCGAATTTGTTTGTGTTCAGTGTGGTTTTTGGTGCAAGTGCATTTTTTTTTGTGTTTTTGTTCTACAGGTGTGGCCAGTTTTTCTTGAAGATTTTGGCTAGTTTGTTTGATTGTGGATAATGTATGTCATTGTGATGTTTTTTGTCGGTGGTGTTGAAGATGAGATTCAATAAATTGAAAACGTTCGGCCAAATAAGAGTACATCTATTATATGTTCACAATTTAAAACTGACTGCAAAAAGTTTATATTAACAACGCAGATCGTTATGGAACAACAAATCCAAGATAGGTTTTTGTTGTTTATAGTGTGGTTATTGTTTGATAACCATAATCATAACTATTAATCATAAGAATTATTATCAAAGAAAACGTCTTCTTCTGGTGATTGTTTTCTATTTTCATCTACAACAAAGAAATATCAAGTTATTAGACCTTTTAAGATTCAAGTTTAATATGCATGTGATGATGTTTAACATATGATATATTAGTTTGTGACTTCCAGCTGTAGCTATTTAGTACCTATTGGAACAGTCATTAATTTATCTTGTTGTATAGTTTGTCTCTCATCTTGTTAGTAGAATCATTCATTGTTCATTAAAGCCTTTAATTATCATTAAAAGGTTCACAATCATTTCAATTTAATGAACAATGAAATAATTTATTGATTCACTATACTCTAATGGACCGTCTCTTGAAACCCAAAGAACTCGATTTGGATCCTAATTCACCGACAGCAGCAGTGGAATGGGAACATTGGTATAGGACATTCATAAATTTTATATCAAGCATACAATCGACGGATGCTGAGAAACTGAAACTTTTGATCAACCTTGTCTCTCCAACAGTATATCAGCGGATAGGCCATTGTGGTACGTATTGTGATGCACTCACTTCTTTGCAAAAATTGTTTGTCAGACCTGTCAATGAAATTTTCGCTAGACATGAATTACAGGCCAAAAGACAACAACCAGGCCAATCAATAGATCGATTTATAGAGGAATTATTGTTACAGAGTGAAAAATGTAAATTCAAGGCCGTTACTGCTGAGGAAAACCATAATGATTGTGTTAGAGATGCTTTCATCAGTGGCTTGCTTTCACCAAATATTCGACAACGCCTATTAGAATCCAAATCTTTGGATTTTAACGAAATTCTTGATCAAGCAAGAACTTTAGAATCAGCATATCAAAATTCGCTCAGTTTTAACTCTTCTTCTGTTTCACTTAACGCCGCATTACCAGTAGTACCACCTTCTACTGAATCGATTATGAGACCTGCTTCACCTGTTACTGCACAGAATGTAAGTTCAGAAAATCCGAAACTTCAGAAACGATCCAAGTTATGTGATTACTGTGGCTATAACTTTCATATACGAAATAAGTGTCCAGCTCAAAATGCATTTTGTAAAAATTGTGGAATAAAAGGTCACTATGCAAAAATATGCAGATCCAAGCAGACCAACAAAAATAATTCTAATCACTGGGGCTCTAATAAAGTATCTGCTGTTGAAGTTTATAGTTTGTCACCTCCTGGACTCAGCAAAGCAACTGTACCTGCAATATTGAATAACTTCAAAGTAGCAGCATTGATTGACACTGTTAGCTCAAGCAGCTTTGTTAATAAACAACTGGCAAAATATCTAAAATTGAGAATTTATCCTTTTAATGACGAAATTCGTATGGCCTCCACTTCTCACCGTTCGTCAGTTGTTGGCCACTGCTCGGTTAACCTCACAATTCTTGGTCATAAGTACAATAACATAATTCTTCTTGTTCTTCAAGATCTCTGCTGTGACGTTTTACTAGGACATGATATATTATCTAATCATTCAGGTCTCTATATGTCCTTTAATGGGTCAAAAGATCCACTCAAAGTGTGTGGTCTAACTGCTGCTCAAGTCAAACCTGCCTCATTGTTCCAACATATTTCTCAAGATGTTAAGCCAATAGCGATAAAATCACGACGTCATAATCAATCTGACATGAAATTCATTAATCAAGAAATAGATAAACTCATAAAAGAAGATATTATTGAAACAAGTGACTCTCCCTGGAGAGCACAAGTACTTGTAACTTCCAACACCAACCATAAAAAACGTATGGTGATAGATTACTCTCAGACAATCAACAGATTTACCCTACTTGATGCGTATCCTCTGCCAAATCTGGAAGAACTAGTCGATAAAGTAGCTAGATATTCTGTCTTCAGTACAATCGACCTTAAAAGTGCCTATCATCAAATACCAATAAGGAGTTGTGATAAATTATATACAGCTTTTGAAGCAGTGGGTCAACTATATCAGTTCAAGCGAATTCCTTTTGGAGTGACAAATGGAGTAGCCGCCTTTCAAAGAGTAATTGATGATATAATTCGAAAAGAAGATCTAAAAAGTACATTTGCATATCTTGATGATGTTACAATTTGTGGAACTACCATGGAAGAACATGATAGAAACTTAAAAAAATTCATGAACATTGTACAAAAGTACAACCCACATAGCACAGAATATCCTCAGGATATCCCACACTGATCCCCAAATATCCCACAGGGACATGGCATTTTGGGATATCCTCAGGATATTGAAAAAGAAAAATCTCAACATGAACGTTTAAGGTTTACAGTAATGTAAAAAATGACCATACAATCTTAATTTCACCTTGTTAATAAGGAAATTGGTCAAATAAGAATTCAAACATTGAATATTGCATTAATTTGTCATGTGACGGTCATATCCTAGGGACATGCGTAGGGAATCTATAACGTATCTTTCATCATTTCAACGGTCATATCCTAAGAATATTCTCAGCATATCCCATTAATATCTCAGCAGTATTGCCAAACTTGAACTTTATATTCCTGCTAGATATGATTGTAATTATCACAAATACAATTAGTTAATATTATTTAATATATAGAAGAAAAATGAAAATATAAAACTATTTTATTTAAGAGAATATAGGTGCAGTAACAGTAAGCCAATTAATTTGTTAGTAATGAATTAATTATGTTTGTTAGATTGTCATCTTGAGTGAGTTCGTTAATTTTGTGGGAAAAATCGTTTTCTGACTCAGGCGTCAAATCGCTTGCTGATTGTTTTTGGTTTGTTTATTATTTATTATAGATTTTTATCAAGAAAACTTGTAGCCTAATTTGTTGTTCAATCGTCAACGAGACTACAACCGTAACATTTCTAGGTAAGTGCAAACATTACTGTCCTCTACTTTGTTTAATTTTAGCTAGACATGCAATGCAATGTAGATCTCTTGCCTAGATACAATTTAGGCTATGTGTAAGGTTGGAATTTCTAATATTATGTGATTTATGAAGTTGATTGAAACCTACGAAAATTTTCTATGATGATAGCTTATAGGTAAATACTGAGTACAGTAACTATTTTCCTACTCTTATTTATTATTGAATCACCGTACCTAACATGGGTTTGGCCTAGGCTAACTCTTTTGAATTCTGCCAATTAGGTTGATTCACTTTAAGCCTTTCTAAAATCTGGTCATTATTATAAAAGTCTTCTCATAGCAGTATTAATAATTAGCAGTGCAGTGGCCTATATAATAATATTAATAATAAGTTCCATGCAGGTACTTAGAGTGAGGGGGGCTTGAGGTGCTTATCTTATCTGAACAGATACAAGCCATGCCACACGGCTTCCATATCACTTCCCCAGTATCAAATTTCCTCAGATTAGAACCACTTCAATTTATTAACAATATGGTTTGGTGCTTTAGCCTATCTCATTTATGAGGTAACATTTGAATTTCATAATTCCCAGTTTTAATTTATTTGCAGGTGAAAGAATTCACTAAATAATCTGTGATGTTTTCCATGACATCAGACTGCTGACAAAGCTTCTCTTTAGAAGTGAAATACAACCCTCCAGTATCTCTAGTAAAGGTGAGTGAAAAATATATCTGAAATATGTTGTCAGTGGGTCAAATATTAAATTGTTCACTAAATTATGTGGCATGAACATGAAACAAAATACGGTATATTGTACAATCTTCTGCCAATTACTCTCAATATCCAATCCCTTCACATCCAGCCAATCAATTCGCCTCTACTATTGGGCATGACGTATGATTATGCTTTTGTATGATATGATTTGTGCTTTTATATGATTGTAAAATTGGGATTGTATTATTGCTTGTGTGATTTTGTACTTTGTATGCTTGCGACTTTATGCTTTATATGCTTGTGGTATTTTTGAATGTTGCTAATGCTCCTGTAACTTGATTTTTGTGATATTGATTTTTACATGACCTATTACATTTATATGTTCAATGGCTGAATGGAGTGGCCGTAGCCGAGTGGGTTAAGTGCTGGTTTGCTAGCCCAAAGGTCCCGGGTTCGATCCCAGTTCTGACCGAAAGATTTTACCTCGGGCCACTCCCGTGTTTCGGAGGACACATTAAGCTGTCGGTCCCGGCTGCCTAAAAACAGTCGTTAAGTCACGTCAGAGGCCCTGAACAGGTGCGACCTGATAACTCTGACACCAGACCTGAGCCAGCCAGGTCACACGATATTATTATTATTATTAATGGCTGAATAAAAAATTTGGATTTTGAGCCTTATCTAAATAAGCAATGAAGTTTGCAGTGATAGCTGGTTTGGCGCTAAAGGGAAACATATTTTTTCAACACTGAGTATTTACTAGTCATTCAAATAGCTGAAATTATTACTGGAATGCATGTGGAGAGTGATAAAAATTTGTTACTCTGTTCATAAGTCATCATTACCATTTTTAAATTTTGATAACATTCTATTGTTTCAATAGAACATTTTTATTTTATTTTTTACTATTCTTTTTTATTTTGGCTTTTTTTATTTTATTTTTTACTATTCTTTTTTATTTTGGCTTTTAGATTGTATGGGTAACAGTTAAAAATGCAACAAACGCTGCGATGGAGATGACCATAAAGAAAGGGCTATCAAAGGCTAAGGAGAGAAAGGATAGAGAAACAAAGTAAGTTGATGCTCTAAATATGTAGTTGATGTGTTATAGTGATTTTGATCCACCTTGAAAGCTCAGACAAAATATTGAAATATTATAATCCCACTCTATAATAGCAAAGTCACTCTGCTCTTGAATTCACTTAACTCGATCACTTGAACAATAGAGAAAGTTTTAAATGTGGGAAATGTAACTGTAAATATATGGCTTAAAAGTTATATCAGTAGACTATACTTATCTGGTTCATTGCATCATGCTGATGAATAATTGTGTTTTCTGGATTTTAAATTTAAAATGGGGTTCGCCCTCGCAAGGTGTAGCAAAACTGCACATTAGGCCAGACAACACATGGACGCTCAATTGTCTTTAAAGTGGTGCGTGCCTTATGAGTGGCGGCGATCGCTGTTTAACGGAATTTCAACACATCAGCATGGTCATCTGCGCACACAAGTAGTTTTGTGGAGAATTGTTCAAGTGCTTACATATGTTTGGTTCCGGGTACTTAGCTGTTTATCTATATATATAAAATTGAATGTCTGTCTGTACGTATGTATGTTCCCTATAGACTTGAAAACTACTTGACAGATCGGCATGAAACTTTGGGAATATGCTCTGTGAATATTGGGGATGGTTTCTGACCATAAATTTTAATAGGAGAGCTAATACTTATTATTAATTAATCAATTTTATAGACCTAACCTACTGAACTTGCCGGCCAAACAGCTTAAATGAATAGAAGTAAACAGTTTTTAATCATATGGCAGGCCCCTTAGCGGCGTTATTTATGCTGTCTTTGAACAGCAAAAGACTTTGCACTTTGCATGTAGGCTACCGTTCAGTCAGAGCCTTGCAGTATGTAGGAAACATACAATTATGCCGGGTTGATGATATCTGTTAACCAATGCAGCTAGAAATTTGAAATGCAGCCTCAGCGGGAGGTGGCTAATAATAAAATCAAAACCTAGCTTCTACCCTTATAGTCGTAAGAGGTTTAAATTTTAAATGTTTCTTCATTCAGAGGTGGTGATTAAGAAAACAACGAAGCCTCTATGATCAGCTGGAAGAGCCCTAGGACTAACTTTTTTCCTTATTTGAAATGTAACCTCAGCGGGAGGTGGCGAATAATAAAATCAAGGAGAATTTTTATGAGAACGCAGCAACGCGTGTCGGGCCAGCTAGTATTGAATAAAATAGCTTTTTTGATTGTATTTATATAATATAAAAAATATCCATTTCCATGAATAATTGTTTTTAAACGCTTTTCAATTAGACCTGAATAATATCAGCATAAAGTCATATTTATTAAACCTGTTCCAGAGGACTGCGCATGCAAAAAACACTGTTGTCAGTAAACATTTTCTAAACTCAAATTTCCCATGTTGATCTTTGATTCCTTAAAAACAATGACCAGCTGTTATTTGCATTTTGATAGTGACCTGACAATATATACTCATTAATTCAATATGAATTATTCATTCATATATAATTATATAGTATAACAGAACTATTAATTTTATAATCGTTTTTTGTTTTTGTAATGTGATGGTAATGAGATTTCTGCAAAACGTAAATCATATTACATGCCAGCATTTATGACAACAATGCTTCATTGCAGTATCCGGATTCTGAGCAACTTGTTCAGAAGATTTTTTAGATCACTTTTATTAGCAACAGTGTTCTGTGCATGCGCATGTCTCTGGAACTGGCTTATTAGATATTATTGTTTTCAAATTTGTATATGATTTCTATTAATTGAAACAGACCTTTGTTAACTCTGCACTATTATGATTGTTATTTACATATGTTTACAAATTTTAAAGTGTCAATGTTAATAGGCAGTTACATTATTGTTTGTCAATCTATTATTATTTTTCCAGAAAACAAATGGCCTGCGACCGAGGATATTTGGGGATGATGGGTGCAACAGAAGCGCCCATTACGGATGATGATCAATTATTTTTTATTAATATATATTTTTTATTCTAGAGGAAAAATAAATTTTAATTTTCTATAAATTTTATTAAATGAATAATTTTTCTTGAAGATTTGAAACAAATTATTGCAATAAATTATTTTTGTAAATCAAGACACAAAAGTTTCATTTATTCACTTGATTCGGTTTTCTACATAAAATGTTGTATAATTTCAGTAACATTATTATAAAGTTATAATCAACTTCACTAGATAAATCATTAATCTGTGGCTTGCACCTGCATATATGCTGCATTTTTGGATTTCCTATCACCTTTATTAACACTATATATATTAAATAACTTCAAACTCTGATTAAAGTTCTTGAAACGTGTCCTATATCCCTTGGATATTCTAGAAGTGTATTGCTAGAATATCCTGATGGGGTGCTCACATGATTTTCTTAGGTCATCCTTGGGATATGATAGAATATACTTAAAGGGATATCACTAGTATATCCTGGAGGTGTGACCAGATGATATCCTCAGGACAACCTTGGCATATCCCAGGATATCCTAGAGTGATTTCCCCAGAATATCCTAGAGAGATATCTCCAGAATATCCTAGACAGATATCCCCAGAATATCCTAGATAGATTTCCCCAGAATATCCTAGAGAGATATCCCCAGAATATCCTAGAGAGATATCCCCAGGATATCCTAGAGGGATATCCCCAGGATAGGGATATTGGCGGACATTCACATGTGCTAGGGACATCCTGAGGATATTCATATCCCACAACGGGATCTCCTCAGGATATTCCTGTCATCCCTATGAGACATTCTCAGGATATGCCAGGGATATTCTTGTGCTGTGTGGGAAATTGAATATTAATTTGGAAAAGAGCTCATTTGCAAAATCTGAAATCAACCTTCTTGGTTATATCATCAAAGACAAGACTATCAGACCTGACCCAAGCAGATTAGAATCATTACGATCATTTCCCCCTCCAGCAAATGCTGCATCTATGAAAAGAGTTCTCGGAATGTTCTCACACTATTCAAAATTTATTCCAAACTTCTCTGATAAAATACATCCTTTAGTTCAAGCTAAATTTCCATTGACCGCATCTGATATTTTAACGTTTGAAGCAATGAAACAATCTATCATTGATGCAATGGTGGTTGTCATTGATCCAGAAGCTCCATTTGTGGTGGAAACCGATGCATCAAATGTTGCTATTGCTGCTACATTATCACAATCGGGCAAACCAGTTGCTTTCTTCTCCCGCTCACTATCACGAACAGAATGACATCATCCAGCAATAGAAAAAGAAGCTTCTGCTATAGTTGAGGCTATCCGTAAGTGGCGCCACTTTCTTCTAATGCGAAATTTTCAACTTATCACAGATCAAAGATCTGTTTCCTTTATATTTTCGAAAGACCACCAGAGTAAAATTAAAAATGAAAAAATTCAATGTTGGCGCTTGGAACTTTCTTGCTTTTCATATGATATTACTTATCATCCTGGTAAGGAAAGTGTAATTGCTGATGCTTTATACCGAATGTGCGCAAATATAACAAATGGAAGAGAGAGACTCCAGAACTATCATAAAACACTGTGCCATCCAGGAACAGCTCGATTCTATCATTGGATCAGAAGTAAAAATCTCCCATTCTCTCTTGATGAAGTGCGACAAACAGTAAATCAATGTAGAGTGTGTGCAGAAATTAAACCAAGGTTTTATAAACATCAAGGAACTCTCATTAAAGCAACCTCACCGTTTGAACGCCTCAATTTGGATTTTAAAGGCCCAATACCATCTAAGACCAAAAATAACTATTTTTTGACTATAGTAGATGAATATTCGAGATTCCCTATAGCAATACCTTGCCCTGATATGACATATACAACTGTTATTAAAGCTTTACAATCGATTTTCTTCATGTTTGGAACACCAGCATATATTCATTCAGACAGAGGATCATCATTTATGTCGCAAGAACTTAAAGATTATTTAGCAATCAATGGGATTGCATCCAGCCGAACAATGCCATACAACCCAAGAGGCAATGGGCAAGCTGAAAGGTATAATGGCATAATATGGAAAACTGTTCAGTTAGCTTTAAAAACTAGAAATCTACCAATCACGCACTGGGAAGACAGTCTACAAGAATCACTCCACTCAATTAGATCTCTATTATGTACAACTACTAATGAAACTCCTCATGAAAGAATGTTCCGTTTCATCAGACGTACTGGAAATGGTGGCTCTACTCCTTCTTGGCTTATCTCACCAGGACCTGTGCTACTCAAGAAACATGTAACATCAATATATGATCCCTTGATTGAAGAAGTTGATTTACTTGAAGGAAATGGTGAATATGCTCATATAAAATTTCCAGATGGAAGAGAAACTACAGTGTCAACAAGAGACTTAGCACCAACTGTTCCTGTAGCTAGTTTAGAGGAACCCTCCACTGAACTTCAAGAATCAGAAGTCATACAAGATGCTGATGAACCTCAAGATATAGTGGATCAAGCTGAAGATCAAAAAGATCGAATTCAACCCTCTCAATCTCTGGAAGAAAATAATTGTATTCCCAATATATCTCATTCCTTCTTACCTTGCCGATTATGAACACTCACTTCATTCTCTTCTTAGGTGGAGTGAATGTGATGATGTTTAACATATGATATATTAGTTTGTGACTTCCAGCTGTAGCTATTTAGTACCTATTGGAACAGTCATTAATTTATCTTGTTATATAGTTTGTCTCTCATCTTGTTAGTAGAATCATTCATTGTTCATTAAAGCCTTTAATTATCATTAAAAGGTTCACAATCATTTCAATGCATACTACTTGTATTTAATAGTTAGGACTTGGAGCTTCAAGCTTTATAAGATCTTTGCAGAAACTGTGAAGAAAATGCTTATAATAGTTATAAGCAGACTAATGAAATCAGAGAACTGGCTCTAAACCTCTGAAACTATCTTCTTCCAGTAGAATAAGCATAGATCTATTATTCCTAGTTTGATATTGAATTGGGGATGAGTCTCGTAGGTTCTTTCTAATATTTATTCACTATGTAGTTCACATCAATCTATGTTCTACATCATCTATATTATTTTCATCCAATTCTCTCTTGGAGTTGTAATATTAATATCGGCTAGGAAATCAATGGTACGTCATTCACCCTACAATGTTTACCACGCTCTCGCAAAATATGAATCAAAGGAAATTCCAATTTAAACTTTTCTTCTTAGCATATTTCAACGTCTTTCGAATTTTCCAAGCCTTCTATAAGACCAGTGCTTTATGATGCAAATTCTTCAGTTTCATAATATCTAAGAGCATCCCGAACAATATTTTTCTTGAAAGAGGATGACTTCAAAGAATAATATTAGTATTCATATATTCTTCAAAATCGATAGACCTTGAACTAAGTTAACCTAGAAATTGAAACTCGCTGTGAATATTTCAGCTTCAAAGTGTTAAGCATATCAAGTGCTAAGTAAAAATTGATACCAAAGTTCAGTATGATTTCAAGACTCATAATGAAATTACTTAATATATTACATATTGTGAGTCGGGAAATCTGTTTTTAAAAATGAGTTGAAGAGCAACATAACGGTAGTTACTATCTAATCTAGTTACTAATCTAATAAACCCTACTGTAGGGTTTATATTAAATAAGTTATATAGCCTAAGATCCTCTATGAATGAATAGATTTACCTGTGTCATGGTTTTTTAGAATTTTTTTATTTGTTCTGGAAATCTACTCCAAGTTGGATTAGATTTGAAGTCTAACTTCAGGTGATGTTCCTGAAAATTTTCACGGATTCGATTCCTGGTTAGCTCTAGTACACCATCACGGTGGTTCGGAACCCACCTAAAACTGTAGGTCCAGCTCATTAATGACCATCATTCAAGTCATTACCCACGTACCGGTCTCAGTCCTATGTGGGCTTCATCCTCTAAAAAAGACATCATTATTTCATGTCATAATCTATACCTGAGTTACACATTCATATATATAATAATAATCTTCATTTCCGCAAATACAAACAAGCAAAAACAAATACACAGGAAAAAAATTATACATGATAGAAAATAATAATAATTATAAAACAATCAATTATTAGGAGAGAAACATAATTATATAGGACACAAATATACCCAAGAAAATATATCGTTGTACACTATCAAGGAGTTTTTGTATCTTTACGTTCCCTTTCACATATCCTACATATTAGCAAAGAAAGTATAACTACTTCTAGCAATGTGAATGTTTTATATTGACGCAATAAGAAGTTAACGTGAATAAAACTTAGCCTAAATACTAATAATCTATAATCCTCACTTTCAATTTGTGTAACCTGATAACTTGAATTATATATCTCAATTTATTTTTCCATTTGTACATTCTATGTTCATGCTGTTAGGTAATACGCACTTATTAAATTATTTTTTGTTAAGTTTTTATAAGACATTGATAATTAGATCTTGAGTTATTCAAAGTGTTAGTCCTGGTTATGAAATAACTAGAAGACAGTTACAGACAAACAGCTCAAAGACTTCAAATGATCCAAAAAACTGATCCTTAACATCTTCCTCAGTAACTCCCTAACTCCAATCAATTATATTATTAATTGGATATCTGTGTAAACGAAACGTTGGAATTTGCTCATAGTCACAGTATTTCACAATTAAATAAATATTCTCAGAAATCTTTTCAAAATATTCTTAATTTTTTCCTATTGGTTTGCATCTAGGATATATGGTACTGATATATATCACAAGTTAGTTTGAAGTGACTGACAATTGAATAAACTGACAAAGGAATTCGAAATTAATAAATTCTGTTTACTGATATATATATTTTTTTAAAGTTAAATTACTTATTTTTAAGTTATATTTTTTAAAGAGCGATAATAATTGCTCATAATTTCAGCAATAACTTATGTTTTCTAGTATTTTTCGAAGGATGAAGCCCACGTAGGTCTGAGACCTGTGCGTGGGAAATGAATTGGATGATGATGATTGATGAGTTGGACCTACAGTTTTCGGTGGGCTCCGAACCACCAGGAAGTGATTTTACAGCAGAGAACAGAGTCTTTTTTGCTGGCCAATCTAATCGGCCACCCTTACAAAGATGGCCCAGTAGTTTCGTAGCTTATCTCTGATTGAACAGATACCTGCTACGGCACTCGGTTATCACATTAGAGCAATTTGAACATTAGAATAATAAGATTTACATTTAACATCAACATAAAACATGTATAACATTAGAATAATAAGATTTACATTTAACATCAACATAAAACATTTATAACAATGGTAATGATTTACAGGTATTTCCTAAGTTATAAATAATTGTGTGATAATTGTTATACAACGATCAAATATCAGGATAACCTTTCTTTTATTATCAAACGTTTCTTACATGAAACATTACGGTGTACAAACCTCTCTATTCCCACTTATTCTATCAGCTTGATAGAAGTATAATAATAATTGATAAATCGCTCGTATGTTGTGTTGCCCAAGCAGCTTTTACATTGATGATGATGTTGATGGCTAGAGATGAATCGAGTAAACTAGTGTAGAAAGCTAACTATGATAGTCATTGATGCATTGCAAAATTTAGGCGAGTAGCTGTATGTAGCATTCGGATCATTCCAAGCGATCCGTTATATGAGTGCCAAACGGTCATTACCCACACAGCACAAGAATATCCCTGGCATATCCTGAGAATGTCCCATAGGGATGACAGGAATATCCTGAGGAGATCCCGTTGTGGGATATGAATATCCTCAGGATGTCCCTAGCACATGTGAATGTCCGCCAATATCCCTATCCTGGGGATATCCCTCTAGGATATTCTGGGGATATCTCTCTAGGATATTCTGGGGATATCTCTCTAGGATATTCTGGGGAAATCTCTCTAGGATATTCTGGGGATATCTGTCTAGGATATTCTGGAGATATCTCTCTAGGATATTCTGGGGAAATCTCTCTAGGATATTCTGGGGATATCTGTCTAGGATATTCTGAGGATATCTCTCTAGGATATCCTGGGATATGCTAGGGTTGTCCTGAAGATATCATCTGGTCACACCTCCAGGATATACTAGTGATATCCCTTTAAGTATATTCTATCATATCCCAAGGATGACCTAAGAAAATCATGTGAGCACCCCATCAGGATATTCTAGCAATACACTTGTAGATTATCCAAGGGATATGGGACACGTTTAAAGAACTTTAATCAAAGTTTGAAGTTATTTAATATATATAGTGTTAATAAAGGTGATAGGAAACCCAAAAATGCAGCATATATGCAGGTGCAAGCCACAGATTAATGATTTATCTAGTGAAGTTGATTATAACTTTATAATAATGGCCGGTTTAGTTTGTCTTATTAAATTACTGAAATTATATAACATTTTATGTAGAAAATCAAATCAAGTGAATAAATGAAACTTTTATGTCTTGATTTACAAAAACTATTTATTGCAATAATTCGTTTCAAATCTTCCAGAAAAATTATTCATTTGATAAAATTTATAGAAAATTAAAATTTATTATTCCTTCAGAATAAAAAATATTTATTAATAAAAAATAATTGATCATCATCCGTAATGGGCGCTTCTATTGCACCCGTCATCCCCAAATATCCTCGGTCGCAGGCCATTTGTTTTCTGGAAAAATAATAATAGATTGAAAAAACAATAATGTAACTGCCTATTAACATTGACACTTTAAAATTTGTAAACATATGTGAATAACAGTCATAATAGTGCAGTGTTAACAAAGGTCTGTTTTAATTAATAGAAATCATATACAAATTTGAAAACAATAATATCTACGGTACCAAGCCAGTTCCAGAGACATGCGCATGCACAGAACACTGTTGCTAATAAAAGTTATCTAAAAAATCTTCTAAACAAGTTGCTCTGAATCCGGATACTGCAATGAAGCATTGTTGTCATAAATGCTGGCATGTACAAATGCATGTATAAATGCTGCATGATTTACGTTTTGCAGAAATCTCATTACCATCACATTACAAAAAAAAAAAAACGATTATAAAATTAATAGTTCTGATGTACTATATAATTATATATGAATGAATAATTCATATTGAATTAATGAGTATATATTGTCAGGTCACTATCAAAAATCTTCTAAAAATGCCAATAACAGCTGGTCATTGTTTTTAAGGAATCAAAGATCAACATGAGAAATTTGAGTTTAGAAAATGTTTACTGACAACAGTGTTTTGTGCATGCGCAGTCCTCTGGAACAGGTTTAATAAATATGACTTTATGCTGATATTATCCAGGTCTAATTTGTATTTACACAAACATAACTTTATGCTGATATTATCCAGGTCCAATTGAAAAACATTTAAAAACAATTATTTATGGAAATGAATATTTTTAACTTTTCATGTGAAATTTAACGACATGCAGTCAAATATTTGTTAAGAATATTTCATGGAACAAGAAATCCAGGAATTGAATATTTTTTATATTATATAAATACAATCAAAAAAGCTATTTTATTCAATATAAACAGCTGAGTACCCGGAACCAAACATATGTAAGCACTTGAACAATTCTCCACAAAACTACTTGTGTGCTATGACCATGCTGATGTGTAGAAATTCCGTTAAACAACGATCGCCGCCACTCAAAAGGCACGCACCACTTTAAAGACAATTGAGCGTCCATGTGGTGTCTGGCCCAATGTGCCCTTTTGTTGCACCTTGCGAGGGCGAACCCCATTTTAAATTTAAAAGCCAGAAAACACAATTATTCATCAGCATGATGCAATGAACCAGATAAGTATAGTCTACTGATATAACTTTTAAGCCATATATTTACAGTTACATTTCCCACATTTGAAACTTTTGTCTGTGATGTTTTTCATGACGAAATACTTAATGAACAATCTAATATTAAAACTGACACTGTATTTCACTTTTAAATAATGTTTTACTCACATATATTGGAGATGTTTGAGGAATGCATTTCGCTTCTGAAAAGAAGCTTCGTCAGCCTGCCGCCAGGGGTCATGCTTTGTTGAGGTTAGGATGAGCGGCCATTATGTATTTGAAAATTGCTTTTGATTTTAATTGTGTTTGGTCGTTGAGTAAGTTTGTTCTATCTTGTTTATGGTGTTTGAATATTTCATATTGTTTCAGTGTATTTAGTTTGTGGCTTTTTTGGAATGTGTGTAGGATTTCTAAGTCAGTTTGGATGTTATTGTGTGAGTGCCCAGTGTTGATTAAGTGATCTGCAAATGTTGAGTCAGAGTTGGAATGTAGTGCTTTGATGTGCTCTTTATATCTTATGTTGAATGATCTGCCTATTTGTCCTATGTAGTACTTGGGGTGTTGCATTTGAGCTCCAAAACCTGCAAACCAATACAGATTTGTCACACTCACATAGCTCAACAAAAAATCACACAAAATAGCTTACATCTTCCAAAAATCCGGATTTAACACAGCATTCAGAACAACAAACAACCTGAAACACCAGATCCAACAAAAACCAGCTAACCTAACAAACAGCACAATTCACAAATTCAACAAACCAGGCATATATAAGCTCAAATGCAACACATGCCCCAAGTACTACATAGGACAAACAGGCAGATCATTCAACACAAGATATAAAGAGCACATCAAAGCACTACATTCCAACTCTGACTCAACATTCGCAGATCACTCAATCAACACTGGGCACTCACACAATAACATCCAAACTGACTTAGAAATCCTACACACATTCCAAAAAGCCACAAACTAAATACACTGGAACAATATGAAATATTCAAACACCATAAACAAGATAGAACAAACTTACTCAACGACCAAACACAATTCAAATCAAACGCAATTTTCAAATACATAATGGCCGCTCATCCTAACCTTAACAAAGCATGACCCCTGGCGGCAGGCTGACGAAGCTTCTTTTCAGAAGCGAAATGCATTCCTCAAACATCTCCAATATATGTGAGTAAAACATTATTTAAAAGTGAAATACAGTGACTAAAAAGTGAAAAAAAGTGAAATACTATTCAGCCATAATAGGTCATGTAAAAATCAATATCACAAAAATCAAGTTACAGGAGCATTTGCAACATTCAAAAATACCACAAGCATATAAAGCATAAAGTCGCAAGCATACAAAGCACAAAATCACACAAGCAATAATACAATCCCAATTTTACAGTCATATAAAAGCACAAATCATATCATACAAAAGCATAATCATAAGTCATGCCCAATAGTAGAGGCGAAGTGATTGGCTGGATGTGAAGGGATTGGATATTGAGAGTAATTGGCAGAAGATTGTACAATATTTGTTTCATGTTCATGCCACATAATTTAGTGAACAATTTAATATCAAAACTGACACCGTATTTCAGATATATATTTTTCACTCACCTTTATACTAGAGATACTGGAGGGTTGCATTTCACCTCTAAAGAGAAGCTTTGTCAGCAGCCTGACGTCATGGAAAACATCACAGATTATTTAGTGAATTCTTTCACCTGCAAATAAATTAAAACTGGAAATTATGAAATTCAAATATTACTTCATAAAAATGAGATTTTATCGTAAATAGGAGTGTCACATAGGCTAAAGCACCAAACCATATTGTTAATTAATTGAAGTGGTTCTAATCTGTGGAAATTTGATACTGGGGAAGTGATATGGGAGCCGTGTGGCGTGGCTTGTATCTGTTCAGATAAGATAAGCACCTCAAGCCCCCCTCACTCTAAGTGCCTGCATGGAACTTATTATTATATAGGCCACTGCACTGCTAATTATTAATACTGCTATGAGAAGACTTTTATAATAATGACCAGATTTTAGAAAGGCTTGAGGTGAATCAACCTAATTGGCAGAATTCAAAAGAGTTAGCCTAGGCCAAACCCATGTTAGGTACGGTAATTCAATAATAAATTAGAGTAGGAAAATAGTTACTCAGTATTTACCTATAAGCTATCATCATAGAAAATGTTCGTAGGTTTCAATCAACTTCATAAATCACATAATAGGCTATTAGAAATTCCAACCTTACACATAGCCTAAATTGTATCTAGGCAAGAGATCTACATTGCATTCCATGTCTAGCTAAAATTAAGCAAAGTAGAGGACAGTAATGTTTGCACTTACCTAGAAATGTTTCGGTTGTAGTCTCGTTGACGATTGAACAACAAATTAGGCTACAAGTTTTCTTGATAAAAATCTATAATAAATAATAAACAAACCAAAAACAATCAGCAAGCAGCGATTTGACGCCAGAGTCAAAAAACGATTTTTCCACAAAATTAACGAACGAACTCAAGATGACAATATAACAAACGTAATTAATTCATTACTAACAAATTAATTTGCTTAGGCCTACTGTTACTGCACCTATATTCTCTTAAATAAAATAGTTTTATATTACTCTGATTCATTTTTCTTCTGTAACTTATATTAAATAATATTAACTACATTGTATTTGTGATAATTACAATCACATCTAGCAGGATTATAAAGTTCAAGTTTGGCAATACTGCTGATATGTTACTGGGATATGCTGAGAATATCCCTGGGATATGACCGTTGAAATGATGAATGATACGTTATAGATTTCCTATGCATGTCCCTAGGATATGACCGTCACATGACAAATTAATGCAACATTTAATGTTTGAATTCTTATTTGACCAATTTCCTTATTAACAAGGTGAAATTAAGATTGTATGGTCATTTTCTACATTACTGTAAACCTTAAACGTTCATGTTGAGATTTTTCTTTTTCAATATCCTGAGGATATCCTAAAGATATCCCAAAATGCCATGTCCCTGTGGGATATTTGGGGATCAGTGTGGGATATCCTGAGGATATTCTGTGCTATGTGGGTAGAGATATAATCCAAGCATTTCATTGAGATTCTATTGCAATAATAATGAACATAACTGAACATAGAGATAGGCTAACTACATTTTTGGTTGAACTGCAGCTTCCAGGTGTGTTGCGGTTGTTTATGT
Source organism: Conomelus anceps (assembly GCA_948455865.1). Taxonomy (NCBI): domain Eukaryota; kingdom Metazoa; phylum Arthropoda; class Insecta; order Hemiptera; family Delphacidae; genus Conomelus; species Conomelus anceps. The sequence continues at coordinate 11,725,919 of OX418225.1, forward strand.
GATACGATATTAAATCTACGCAATCGAACAATGTTTAGAAACACATTCTAGGAATTAGTACGCAGAAGCGGCACTAGACATATAATAACAAGAGGTTCATTTATCACTTATGGACTGTAGGGAGTTGATGCTGATAGTGAGAAATCCACTAATCTATTTGATTATTAAATTTTTCGCTGTTCCAGGTAGCCTGTATTGATTTTATTTTTATGGTGTTGAAGATCCATCTTTTTTCCCACTAATATGTAATAAAAACTTAAAAAACACTTTTAAGTGGAAATTAACTCACGTTATGGCGTGACGGCCGTTTCACTCTGTTGTCAGGAGCATCGTCAGACGACTCACAGTACACAGTGACACTCTGTGTCAGAGTGTATTCAGAGTGTACTGTGGGTCGTCTGACGATGCTCTTGACAACAGTGTGAAACGGCCATCACGCCATAACGTGAGTTAATTTCCACTTAGAAGTGTTTTTTAAGTTTTTATTATTCTTTATCTTTGATTTATTATTCTCATTATCCATCCTCCTCTTCCTCTTCCTCTCCCTTATACCTAATGTATTTATTTTAGTTTGATTTATTATTATCATTCTTATCATTATCCATATCCTCCTCCTCTTCATCCTCGTCATTCCCAATTCTACTCCTTCTACTTCCTTCCTCATCCTGAATTCTCTACCTCTTTATTCTTATGTATTACCTCTTTTTCTTCAGTCCTTTTCCAACTTCATAAAACAACATTTTCAAAAGGCGTTGAACCTTTTCTCTAAACTTACCTACAACACAGTAACTTACCATGTAACACTTATCTTAGCAAATTCTCATGCCAGACATCAAAGTAAAATCAAAGTTTCAAATGACTTTTTTCTCTTTTGTTTTTTGTTAATACAAGAGCAGGGTGCAGGAGTCACTATCACATCATCATAATGGAACAAGAAACTAATCTCTGTGATGATTTCCATGACGAAATACTTTATGATCGATTTAATATCAAAACTTACACTGTATTTCTATAAAAATATTGTTTTACTCATTTATACTGGAGATGCTGGAGGGATGCATTTCACTTCTGAAAAGAAGCTTCGTCAGCCTGCCGCCAGGGGTCATATTTTGTTGAGGTTAGGATGAGCGGCCATTATATAGTTGAAAATTGCGATGGATTTGAATTGTGTTTGGTCATTGAGTAAGTTGGTTCTGTCTTGTTTATGGTGTTTGAATATTTCATATTGTTCCAGTGTATTTAGTTTGTGACTTTTTTTGGAATGTGTGTAGAATTTCCAAGTCAGTTTGGATGTTATTGTGTGAGTGTCCAGTGTTGATTAAGTGATCTGCAAATGTTGAGTCAGAATTGAAATTTAGTGCTTTAATGTGTTCTTTATATATTGTGCTGATTCATCTGCCTGTTTGTCCTATGAAGTACTTGGGGCATGTGTTGCATTTAAGCTTATATATTCCTGGTTTGTTGAATTTGTGAACTGTGCTGTTTGTTAGTTGAGATGTTTTTTGTTGGAGCTGGTGTTTCAGGTTGTTTTTTGTTCTGAATGCTGTGTTAAATCCGGATTTTTGGAAGATGTACTATTTTGTGTAATTTTTCAAAAATGTGAGTGTAACAAATATGTTTTGGTTTGCAGGTTTTGGATCTTAATTTTTCATTTTATTCAGGATTTTGTCTACTAAATTGGTGTTTTCTACGTTTTGTTGTGCCAAATATTTGATTGTATTGATTTCTTCTTGGTGGTCAGTTTTGATATTAAATAAGAAACTAATACTGTGTGATTCTACAAATTTCAAAATTAATTTCATCCTATATAATGATCTATTTGAAATTTATACATAAATATTGATAACTAACTTTACTTGTGACGTCAACACTTGCTTATATTCGTGTGGTGGCCATTTCGCATTGATGGGATACTTCATTGGATATGGCTGGAGACATTGGGTCTTAAGGAGGCATTCCATTAATGCGAAATGGCCATCACTCGAATAAGTAAGTGTTGAATTCACTAGTAAAGTTTATTTTCAATATCTTGAATATCAAGTGAAAAAGTAATATGGAACTATAACCTCAAATATTTGAAATTTTTGGAATATATGTACAGTAGCAATCTTCGTCTTCTAGATTTTTAATGTTGTTGCTGGATTTCTTGTTCCATAACGATCTGCGTTGTTAATATTACTTTTTATGGTATATTCAACGACTTGCAGCCAATTTTTATTTATTCTCAATTAAAATTGACTGCAAGTTGTTGAATTTACCATAAAAATGTAATGTTGTAATGTGATGGAAACGCCCACATTATGCACCAGTTATGATGCTGAGCAAGAAACTCAAGAAAATTGACTAAAAGAATTTAAATTTATTGTTACAGGCTGCAGTAGAGAAATAGGCTACTGCAGTGCATAACAGTAATCAATACCGATCGATATATATTAATATAAATATATACTGTAACCTATATAGTAATCAGATGAGACTTGATTTCTTGTGTAAATTAAGATAACGCAAATCACAAAACTTATGAAGCTATTATGTATATTAGTGGTCCTAGCGATTGATTTTGCAGACAAGTCTTCTCACGGAAACTGCTACTCCACACTGCAAAAACAGATAGAGAAAGAAATTAAAAACAGGATCTCAACCGGTTGGCTAATTAGTAATTCTTCTCTCTGTTCACCGACTTTCCAATATAATAAGTAATGCAGACGTTTTTTGCATTCTTTTTAGTTGTTTCTCTGACCCACATATTTTAAATTCCAAATTATCTAATGACAAGAGCGTTATTGATCAATCCCTAGTAGGCCTAAAATTAGTTCTAGTTTGAAATGGAATAGAATTACAAGTTAGTTTCAAGTAACTGACAATAATTTATCAAACTGACAAATACAGTACCGGTATAAAGAAACAAAATTTATTGATTTCGAATACTATTTATAAATTCTGTTTTAAAATAGAATATCACATATCACCTATTGTTAACAGTTTCAAGCATAATCGTATTATATTTTGTAAATATATAGCCTACAAACTTCTTCATGATATTTTGTATCAATATTTTCCATCATTGCATGAAAACCTAATTTGAAATGGAATAATATAAGTTCATATATCCGTGAAATAAATGACAGTAATCAGATGCTATTATCTGCTGTAAAATCACTTCCCGGTGGTTCGGAATTGTAGGTCCAACTCATCAATCACCATCATCCAACTCATTGCCCACGCACAGGTCTCAGAACTATGTGGGCTTCATCCTTCAAAAAAAATAATAGTGCTGCAAGTTTAAATGACAAATTTCTCGTGACTAAATAAAAATAAGTTGTCTGTTTATAATAAACATAGGTATTTTATTCCAAAAAATGTTAAATTTTCAGGTGAATTTAACGACTTCCAGTCAATTCACCTGAAAAGTTAATATTAACAACGCAGTTCGTCATGGAACAAGAAATCCAGTAATTCCATAAAATGTTTAATTGGTCATTTGCTCTTCGCACAAAAAATGATGATATTAACTGTCAGGTGTGGAATAATATTCAAGAATTTAAGTTATTAATATCATGAGTTATTCAATCTGAGAAGGAAGCAATTTCAGTCTGGCATATGTAGGTCGAACCATGTAGATGTATTTGAGAGTGAAGATTATCTCAACTAGACTACTCAACATCAATTTCTGCTTGGTACCTGTGAAACTGGATCCTCAGGCTCACACACGTTCACCAATAATAATTGATAAACGCATCGTTGCAAAGATATTCAAGTGAACGACTACAGACATAGCAAGCTCATAGCTGGTGTTTTGAAATTTCAACACCTCAAAATAATTTATATTCATTAGGATCATTACTAGTGCAGGCCTGAATATGATTAGATAAGATTCGAGCCGTTATCGGAATTGACGTTGATGTATTAAATAGAACATCATTACAGAAACCTGATTTATTCTTGTTAGAAAGTGTTTTGAATATCCCACAAACTTTCTATCAATTTTTATAGAATTCAATAATGTAGGCCTGAATCCTACAAATTTCCTATCAATTTTTATAGAATTCAATAATGTAGGCCTGAATCCTACAAATTTCCTATCAATTTTTATAGAATTCAATAATGTGGTAGGCCTAAATCCTACAAATGTCCTATATCAATTAATTCATATAGGATTCAATAATTTAGGCCTAAATTACGGTGAGTAGCTTATTTATACCTCACCGACGTCCTTAAGTTATATTATAGAATAAATGATGGGAGACATCCCAGATTATATGATGTGCTGTGAGGATTTCTTAATAAATATAATAAATAAAAATCAGTAGAAATGGAAGTTCTTGAATTTCTTGACCCGTGCCGATCTGCGTTGTTAACATTAACTTTTTATTATAAATTTAACGAGTTGCATTCAATATTAATAGAAAATGAATAAACATTTAGACTACTATAGTCTGTTTAGCGAGGGAGCGAGCCTACGGAGTGACCCAAACAAACTTTGCATGTGTGTGAGTAAGAAATTCCGAGAATTGTACTGGCAACGGTCGGTCGGCCTATTCACACTCATTGTCACACTTCAGCCGCGTCTCCAACAACCGAAAATGCTCGGAGAACAGTGTTCGCTGTAATTATCTGATGTCGCCGAACATTGTTTGGTGTGGACGCCTTCTGGAACATTATGATCGGTGTGGAGGGAATAGTGGCGGGAACCTGTCGTTGGTCGTCACTGTTCGCTCACAGACCGAACACTCAATTGAACTCACGAACATGTTCGGCGACCCATATGTTTAATGTTTGTCCGTTTTTTGTATTCGCCAACAATGTTCGGCAGACATGTTTGGTTGGTGGAGACGCGGCTTTCCAGTTTGTGCTTCACTGTTTCACATATGTTTGTGTTAGTACAGTAGCTTGCAGTATAAGTATAATTTGATTTCTTATAGAAATGGAAGCTTACAAAATACTGTAGAAATGAAAATTTATCTGAACAAGGAAAATTTTATAAATTTTTTCTAGGATGAAGTCCACATAGGTTTGAAACCTGTGTGTCGAAATAATGCATTGGACCTACAGTTTTAGGTGAGCTCCGAACTACTGGGAAGTTATGCTATAACAGAGAACAGAGTCTTCTTTGCTAGCCAAACCAATAGGTTACCTACAGAGGGCGCAGTCACTCGTGACTTATCCTATCTGACTCAACAGATACCTCCTAAGGTGCGCGGCTATCAATCCCTAAAAATGCTGTTTTGTCTGTCCTAATTTCTTTTTTTCGGCAGTTAATCAACCAATGAGTGTTTAAAGCTGTAATCTATATTCATATCTCTTAAAACAGTGCACATACAGTAGATAGTACAAGCCTTTATATTCCCAAGTTCCATACAGTAAGTATACAAACAAACGTAATTTGGAGCGTGGGTTCCATAGAACTTGAATACTTCTTCTATGTTACAAGTGAGTTGAGAGAAGTCTATCTTTCTAGACTCAAGATAAAAAAGATCGGCTATTCTAGACAGAGATATAATTATAATGTTCAAGAGACTTGGTCTCCTAACTACTATACTGCTTAACTGTTTTCTAACTGTACCCTGCTTATATGTGTATGAAGCTATTTTATATGTAAAAAAGAGTGATATTAACCAAAATCTTGACGTACAAGATTATAATACAAGAAGCCGAGAAGACTATCACTTGGTGAGTCACAATAGTAGCTTATTCAAACAAAAACCTAGTTATATTGGTAGGAATAAGCTACAATATTCTACAATAAGATACCACAGTTTTTAAAGTCTTGAAAATATAGAAATATTTTAAAAACAATTGAAAAAATATTTAGTTGATAAAGCTTTTTATAGTGTACAAGAGTTCCTTTCACATCAAAATTAAGACTCACCTCAACTAATTGATGTAGTAATATGATGGTAACTATAAACACTATAGTGTTTAAGATTGTATTATGCATAATTATTGATCTGACTCGTCTTCTACTCCTTTACCGGAGTCTCCGTAACGTAATCTACAAAAAAAAACTTTAACTCTGTTTAATCGTATTTTCCAATATTTTGTTGTTTGTATAATTGTTAATCTGACTTGTCTTATACTTCTTAACTGGAGTCACCAAGACGTAATCTACAAGAAAATAATAATATCCACGCTTAATGATTTTGTGATTAGTTATCCTCCAGAAATCTGCCTATTTTATATTTTTATTTCTTTGGTTTATTATTTTTTTTTTTTTGTAGATTACGTCTTGGAGACTCCAGTTAAGGAGTATAAGACAAGTCAGATCAACAATATTATACACTAGATACCATAGTTACTTCAATTAGTTGAGGTGAGGCTTAATTTTGATGTGAAAGGAACTCTTGTACACTATAAAAAGCTTTATCAACTAAATATTTCTTCAATTTTTTTTTAAATATTTTTATATTTTCAAGACTCTTCAAAAACTGTGGTAGCTTATTGTAGAATTTCCTACCAATATAACTAGGTTTTTGTTTGAATAAGCTACTATTGTGACTCACCAAGTGATAATCTCCTCGGCTTCTTGTATTATAATCATGTACGTCAAGATTTTGGTTAATATCATTCGTTTTTACATATAAAGTAGCTTCATACACATATAAGCAGGGTACAGTTAGGTGACCAAGTCTCTTGAACAACGGCCTACATGAATCCAATCTATTTACTCTTTCTATACACCTAACCGCTTTCTTTTGGATCTTAAACACCCTATCAAGATTTTGTTTTGATGAATTACCCCATACTAAGATAGCATACCTAATATGTGACAGTAAGAGCCCATGGTAAGCTGTAAAAAGTAACTTTTTGTCATTCAATCTAGCGAGCTGTCGCAGGACAAAAAATACCCCAGATGAAATTTTACAACATATTTTCTCAATGTATGGAGTCCAGGTCAATCGTCTATCCAACATAACTCCTAGAAATGCAATTTTTTCTTCCTGGTCTAATTGATTATCGTTTACATTGAGGTGCTTGATTCAATTTATATAGGCCTACTGTAAGGGTGTGAGCTACTGACGGTAGCAAACTCGCGATTTGTTAAAATTCTGACAATGCGACAGGAGCTAAATTCCTGTCGATCGAAAATAACTGGATTACCCTAACAATTGAATCAAGGTACAGGCTGTCAATAATTTATGTCTCCAAAAATATTCTATAGTTGACGATATGCCGAGGTTCCAAAAAAGACTTTCTGAGTGGAGCGCTTTTACCATTGCTAAACTTTCTGTGGCTACACATTTTTTATTTTCTAATACTTTTTTGCAAACTATTATCCCCTATAAAAAAAAAATTATGAGCAATTCTACAGATGTTTTAAATTGATTTCGGTGTTATTTATCTTTAGTGGAATGTTTTCCCACTGACGAAATTATGAAAAAAGTACAATACTATGACAACTTTCAAAGACAACTTTGACAATGACAACTTTCAAAGAAAAAGTATATACAGTTAATGTTTGAAACGACAGCTATATACTTATTGACTAAATAAAACTCAGATCGTTTTATGAGTGACAGAACGAAACTAAATAGCCTACTATCTAAATACTAAATAATATCAATGGTTGTTCATGGATATTGAAAATCACGGTTGAGAAATATTGAGTATCTGTTCCTCTTCAGCTAGACATGTGGACAAGCAATCCCCCAAAATACAAAAAGTGATGTATTCAAAACGATTTGAAATTATTGTTTCTCCTAACGACATAATTAATTCTAGTTCATTAGTTGATTGGAAATCTCTGGGCTCTACAGCTCTATAGCTATTGCTTACTGACTATCAAAATACATTTTCTAATTACCTCCGTATTTCCCAATGCAAAAATACTGTTTTGATTTTTGTAGATTAAATCAATAATTAGAATAATAAACAAAAAGTTTTATGTATTTTTCTGTTCTCTTCTCTTCTGTTCTTTCTCTAATTGAACCAACTTTTCCTTTCTCATTCCGCCCTGACCGCTCTTTCGGTCTTCTTGTTTGCCTTCTTTATCAACACTCCTCAATTTCCATTTTTTATAATTCTTAACCTTCTACTCCTATTTTCCCAATTTTCATGTTATCCGCATTCTTTTTTCTTCTCAACCTACTCCTCCTTCTTCTCCTCCTCCTCCTCCTCCTCCTCCTCCTCCTCCTCCTCCTCCTCCTCCTTCTCCTCCTTCTCCTTATCCACCTCCTTCTTCTTTTCCTTGTTCTCCTTTTCCTCCTCTTCTTCTTCCTCCTCCTCCTCCTCCTCCTCCTCCTCCTCCTCCTCCTCCTTCTCCTCCTCCTCCTTCTCATCCTTCCTTTTTTTTTTTCAGCCTTTGACTCCTTACTCAAACTTACTCATTTGGCGATGCAATTCCTAATTTTTCATTTTTTCATATATTTGTAATTTTTATTGTTTTTTAATGTAATAAATTATTGTATGATATATTTTGTCAAAAAAATAAATACCGTGAAAAAGTAGTAATAGCTAATACGTTAACAAATTCAGCTCATAATTGGAAGAATTGTCTCGTACTTGTTAATTTTTAATCTGAATTTATTTTAACAATGTGACAGCTCTACCTGATTAATTTTGTCAGATGATTAGGCCCAAAAAGAGCCAATCTCTATCTATAAAAGGATGATACCCTGACTCACTCATCAACGCAGAGCTAAAACTACTAGGCCTATGAACTTGGAATTTCGTATGAACAATCCTTATAGGATTTCACCGTGCAATAAGAAAGGATTTTTCAAAATTCGCAATTTTAGGGGTGCTTTTAGGGGGTTAAAGTTTTGCCTATGCAAAGCACGGGTACATGGCTAGCTTACTGGGATCTTTTAATCATATGGAAAATAATTTGAAATTTTTCGATCTGCTGTACATGCTGTTTCGATGGACAAGCTGTTTGTGTGTTTTGCAAATCATCATTCACCTAACCTACTGAACTTGCCGGCCAAACAGCTTAAAGGAACAGCTGATAGAAGTCAACAGTTTTTAATCATATGGCAGACCCCTTAGCGGCGTTATTTACGTTGTCTGGAACGCAAAAACTTTGTATGTAGGATACCGTGCAGTCGGAGCCTTGCAGTATGTAGGAAACATATGACTGGGTATGATGAAATGTAATTATGCCGGGTTGATGACATCTGTTAACCAATGCAGCTAGAAATTTGAAATGTATTCTCAGTAGGTGGTGGCGAATAATAAAATAAAAAACCTAGCTTCTACCCTAATAGTCGTGGAAGGTTTAAATTTGAAATGTTCATTGAGAGGTGGTGAATAAGGTTTTACTGTGTAAGAAAACAACGAAGGAGGCCTCTCTGATCAGCTGGAAGAGCCCTAGGACTAACTTCTTCCCTAATAGTCCTAGAAGGTTGAAATTTGAAATGTAACCTCAGTGGGAGGTGTCAAATAATAAAATCAATAATTTTTATGAGAACGCAGCAACGCGCGTCGGGCCAGCTAGTCTAAATAATAAACAGTGGCTAGTAGCTACTATAAGCTCTCGTAACACAAGAGAGACTAGAAAAGCCTTTTGAATAAATGCTTTCTCCTTAGTTAAGGTAGTCTCAAGGTAGCTCGTGAAAGTATATGTCTTATCGAAGTCGTATTTGTAGAAAAGGTGTGTCATATAGAATAGGCCTATTTAATGATCTTATTACTGAGAGATAAGTAACAAATTAAATAGATAACACTTGTTCTTATGTTCAATAGTTTAGTGAGAGACTATTCAAAGACAAATTCTTACATGATCCAACTGCATAGTAATGAGCCGGCTCATAACAATCTTACAATGTTTTCCATGCAAGTTCGAGTCGGCTATTATGTCACTCAACCGGCACCCGTCTGTACTGTTTTAAGACCACTTTACGGAAAGGAAATGCCTGACAACGCCTAATATATATAGACTACAGCATCTACAATTGCTTCTGTTCACTGTCGGTCTGGTAGTCTGGCAAAAGTGGTTCGTTACGAATCATACAAGTTATCCGCAAAAAATTCGACTGGTCATTTATGAATTTCTTTAGCAACGTTAGGCTACAGAGAAGAATTCTCCAGCTGTAATAAGAAAATTGCCAATGTATAATGAGCTACTGTATTAAATAACTGGTACGTTTCTGGAATGAGATTTTGATACCTAATGTACTTTTTCTACGCACATTGGGAATTTTTATTCACAACATTTGAGCGAGTACTTGACTTTTTTCACAAGAATGTTTTGGTTTCAGCACCTGTTACATTTTAAATCGATGAACAACGTTCAAAATTTAGCTTGTACTGATTGTAAATCTGATCTATTATAACCAATTAAAATATAATATCTAATGCTATGTCTCTGATTACGAGTCTGATAATTTGAATATTCTATCCTTGGATATTTTGTGTAATAATTCATTAATTTTATTATCCATGTACAAGTCTCAGACTCATAACTGGGGCACCATTCAACTGAAAACAATGAATAAATTCATAATAATAGAAAAAAATAATAATATTAATAAATAATTTTTTCCAATAAACAAATCGGTTCGGAATGAGCTCTCTCAACATTTTGAAACTGCTTGAGACCAACTCTCTGGACTGCTGGAGGTAATTTTTCATTCTTTTATTAATGGATTTTAAATTCAGTAAGAAGGAAGAAGTTGAGCAAGTCTAGAAGGATTTACAATATTAACAATAATATGATTACTACTTATCCAATATAAAAATCTGTAGTATGATTTATTGATTATAAGTTTTGGAGGAGAGTTCTTTACATTATTAGGAGCACTTGTCATGGAGATGATGGATTGTTTTAAAAATATTACAGAAAGCACTGTTTCAGATGAAAATGCAGTTGTGGATAAATCTCGAAACAGTTCAATCAATCAATCAATCAATTTTATTACATAAAAAGACATTACAAAATGGTCCCGCTAAACCTGAAAAAGGTTTTACAGCAGGTGCCTATAATAAAATAAAACACAATAATAAAATGAATGCTTACAATAAATTAAACAATGAAAAGAACTGAAAGAAAACTTTTTACAAGTTTCAAAATGCACTTCAAGGTAATTGGAAGGGGAGTAATAAGTTTTAATTAAGTTATTGGTGAAGCACTAAAATAAAGTATATTTATCTATCATATCACAAAAGAGCATTCTATTTTCCACAAAGTTGAGGGATGAGACGTCAGTATGCTAAAAGCTCATTAACAGACGGAATTTTCTTATTTGGATTCAATTACCAGGAAGTAATTATTAATAGAAAAAAAAACATTTAAGATGATCATATTTGGTGGCTCAACACGTACGTTTTCAAATAGGGTTCAGCTAACAAATTTTTCCCATACGTTCTTTAAAAGCGTAAATATTTTTAAATGTATCCAGATATTGTATTCTGATCATTATGTGCGAATGAACAAAGTTTGACATAAAACTTGTCCTAAACAACATACTGTATAAATACAATAATTTGTTATTATAAGCATTATTGATAACTTTCTAAGGTAAATTCAACGCCTCTCATGGGACGCTTTTGAAGGTGAGTCTCCATGACTCGAAACCATTTGGCGAAAAGTGAGTGAAAATATTATTTATTCTCAATTAAAATTGACTGCAAGTCGTTTAATTTACCATAAAAGTAAATTCGTATGGCTTTTCGTGGTGGGGAGACCCTTACGGGTAGTTCCACCTCGCCGTTTTTTTAACGACTGCTTTTTTTTTATATGCAACCGGGACCGACGGCTTAACGTGTCCTCCGAAACACGGAAAAAGTTGATATAGTATTAAGAACGCAGATCGTTATGATACAAGAAATCCAGCATTATTGTGTTGCATTTAAATTTAAAATAGAATAGAAATTATTGTTGTAATTTTAGGAAAGAATTTTTGGGAGTTTTGTCATTCGATCGATCAAAGAACAGTGAAATTACCGATATTTTCCATTGTTATTTTTTTTTTGAGGATGAAGCCCACATAGGTCTGAGACCTGTGCGTGGATGATGGTGATTGATGAGTTGGACCTACAGTTTTAGGTGGGTTCCGAACCACCGGGAAGTGATTATACAGCAGAGAACAGTGTCTTTTTTGCTGGCCAATCTAATCGGTCACCGTTACAAACAGGACCTACGAGAACGCAACTTATCTCTATCTCTATTGCTCTGTTCAACTATTAACTGATATGAGTCTTAGCTAAATCGACATGATCATCCATATGAAAGTATCGCCGGTTCGAATCATATCTCAATCATACGATAATCATTGTGCTCTGTTGCAATATTGCAATCACTTGAAGCACCCCGATCAATTTTGGTTTCGGTTAAGGTACAAAGACCTAATAATGTTCAAGATCTGGCAAATTATTCATGTATATAGTTCAAGTTAGAGCAGAACTTCAATTGAACTGATGGTTGATTGCAGTGAGCAAGTGACATTAATCAGTGAGATATAGCATTGGATCCACAGTATAATTAGTTGAACATAGCTCGAAAGCATCGTTATCAATCACGTGAAACTAATAGAACGTGAATAAAATATCGTATTAAAAATAATTTTTGAAATAACGAAGATCTTTCAGCTGGGAAAAGATAAAATGCGCTCTTACCAAGTGATAAATGCTTCGCAACTAAGAACACATCTGCTGCAGCTCGTTCTATTAGATTAGGAACTCTGCAGTAAGGTCTTGGCCACGCCACAACAATATATAGCACGGAAATATGTTGTAAAGTACGTCTTTGTCTCCTAGAATTGATATTAACACAAGGATTATGCCAAACTGTAGGGGTTGGGCCCACATGAATTTGTCTGCTAAAGTATATTCTTTATTATAAATTTAAAAAACACTTTTAAATGGAAATTGACTCACGTTATGGCGTGACGGCCGTTTCGCTCTGTTGTCTAGAGCATCATCAGACGACCCACAGTACACTGATTCAAGGCATGAGTTTGAGGGTAATGTATGTTGGAATGGTGAAGGGGTGGGGGGATGAGTATTTGGTTATGGATGCAAATGTGATTGGATGCAAATGTGATCAGTGTACTGTGGGTCGTCTGATGATGCTCTAGACAACAGAGCGAAACGGCCGTCACGCCATAACGTGAGTCAATTTCCATTTAAAAGTGTTTTTTAAGTTTATAATACATATTAGTGGAAACAAGATGGATCTTCAACATCATATATTCTTTAACAAAACTTGGAACTGGATGAAGTGGGTGTAGTTTTTGTAGGTTATCATTATCTTTTAATTACTTGATCAGAGTGAAATGCTTTGAAATGAAACTCAATATGTATTTTAAGTGGTTCTTGTGCTATACGCACAGATGAACTTGAAAAAAACCACATAACTTTGAAATTTTATTATTGTTGTGATTGTCCATTTTCGTATAACAAAATTCATATGCAGAAACTTGCTATGCAGAACTGACCTGACAGGTCATTTCTATATAGCAAGTTTCTACAAATGAATAGTTTGGAATTTTATTCATTCAGAGGTAATTTTCTAATCAAGTAATTGTTTATAAATTTAAAATTCATATTCACTTTTTCTTTAATATTTATATTTAAAAATTGTTTGCTTCAAATAAAGTACCATACAGTACCAAGAATATTCATGATATTTTATTTGATGTATTTCCATATAACCTTTTTACTGTATATTTGAACGAGGATAATCACTGATGATACATTATAGTGAATTTGAACACTTACATATTTGTGCGATGGCCACTTCGCATTGATGTAATGTTTCCTCAGGTAATGCTGGAGACCTACTAATATTTTATGTTTCCTTCCTTTGTAGTGGTGAAGGTGATATTGTGGAAGGTATTCATAATGAATAATAAGACGAAATTGTCACAACCACATTTATTAAAGAGTTTTAGTTTGATTGAGATTGACAATGATATAACAACCGAAACTAGTTTCTCAATACTTTTTAATAAATATGGTTATGACAATTTCGTCTTATTCGATATTTTATTTATAAATTAGGCTATTTCTATTAAATTACAAATTAATTAAATGCTCTTTCCTCTAAAATGAATTAACACTAAAATTAAAATTGCTATGACATTCCATTGAGATGAATTAGTATCAAATTCTGAGTTTCGAGTGATTGATTTGTTGATAAATTTAGGCGTTCAATGATTGTATGAATCTTTGTATTTTTGATAAAGACCGTATTTATTTTCAAGCGCCGTGCACCCTATACCCACATTTTATTCTGACAAATCGATTGTCTGATTGATTGATTATTGCCTCTATTACATAACAAGGAGGGCGGAGTTGAGGGGCAGCCGACCCTCTCTTCCACTCAATCCTCCGACACAATAATGAGTTTGATACAATAAAATATTAAAAAAATTACACTTGTTAATCCAATATAGATAAAAAAAAGAAAAATGCATAACCATCATACTGCTGAAATTACTTATACACATAGTTTTTCAAAAGGTGGAAAAAAGAAGAAAGGAAAAGTCAATTGAAAATTTGTTTATAGAGAAAACTAAATATAATAAAAATATAAGAAAATTATAATAAAACAAGCACAATTTTTTCTTTTGAGGATGAAGCTCACATAGAGTCAAGAGAGTCATTGATTCGTCAGACCGCCGTATTTGTCATTTTATTTGGTGTTAGGTTATGCAGGGTCCACCCAGGAGAGAGAAAGTTAAACAAATGAATTCTTGCCACGGTTCAACACATTTTGTTTCGGAGGATGAGCTCATTTAGGTCTGAGACTTGTGCGTGGGTGATGACGATTGATAAGAATTGAAAGAATATGTCAGTTACAAACATCTTGAAAACGTCTCATGAATACCTCAGTAAGTTTCTAAATAATATAAGTACTTCTCTCCCCCATGAACCTAGCAAAACTCTCCATTAGTTCTTTGGACACACGAACTCAATAATTGTGATATTTATACAGTATGTCCATAGTAGTAAATCAGGTCAATGTCTTTATCATTCATGATAATATATGTTCATTTTCTTATTTCTCATTGAGAGCTGTGATTTTCAGGTATTGCGGCGATTTTTAATGTGTTTCAAAATGAAAACTATTATTTATCTTCAATGTTAATATTACCTAAGAGGATATATTATTGGCCAGATCACTCATAAAACTTTTAATGGGAGTTGCAAATAAAAAGATCATTGATAGCCAACTTTCTAGTAACCAATAATTTATTTCCTTGTCATTGAACCTATAAAATCTCTTTCTAAGTGAATTGTTACAACAATCAGAAAGCATATGATGCTCAAATCAATAGAAATGCTATTAAAATCAAGCTGATTCCTGGTTCAAAGTACCGGTAGTATGCCAGTTGCTACTTGTATACGATAGCTGATAATACAGATTTATAATGAATAAATAAAATATTATATTTATTTTTTAAAGTTACATCTACATTTGTCTAATCTTCTTTGATGCCACCAACATAGATGTCGGCTGTCGGTATGCATTGTGTGAACATGCTGTATTGAAATTACATTGTCAAATACAACAATATTACAGTGGAGTCCCACTATTCCGATTCCGAAGGCCGCTATTCCGAAAATCCGCCTATTCCGAACAACGTTTGGAATATACTGATTTCCTTAAACATGCAAAAGTTCAAAGCATAAGTAAAACATTTTTTTTACGAAAAAAATATGCAAATTGTTCAATCTTTTAACAAAATGAGAAAAAGTATGGCCTGCACATAATAAATAAAAATGTCTAGAACAAAATCAATACTACATAAAAAATTATATGTATATTTTTACAGACTATAGAACAATATTGTAATCACTGTACACGAGTCGATCAGTACTTTAATGTATGAATTTAAATAGCAGATGAACTGAATAGCATCTAATATACGTCCAATAATCTAGTCTAAAATGGTCTAATAAATACGATCCCATTATTCTTAAAATGCCCACGTAATCCGCCTATTCCGAATTCTCACTAGTCCGAACAAGTTTCGGTCCTAACTAGTTGGAATAGCGGGACTCTGCTGTACATAAGATAATAGGCTAGTTTCTTTCACATTCTCTAAAACAAATTGGTCCCACCCACAGTTCTCAGACCTAGGTGAGCTCATCCTCCGAAACAGAATATGTTAGACTGTGGCAAGAATTTAGGTGTTAAACTATCTCGCTCCTGGGTGGACACCCTCCATAACTTTACACCAAATACAATAACAACTACTGACGAATCAATGACTCTCCTGACCTCACAAGACACTATTGAACCAATATTTTGAAATAAATTGTCTTGTCACTCGATAAATAAAAAATAATAACAATGTTCATTCTCTTACGCAGATTATTATTATTTTTTTTTTTGGAGGATGAAGCCCATATAGGTCTGAGACTTGTGCGTGGATAATGAATTGGATTATGGTGATTGATGAGTTGGACCTACAGTTTTAGGTGGGTTCCGAACCACCGGGAAGTGATTTTACAGCAGAGAACAGAGTATTTTTGCTGGGCAATCAAATCGGTCACCCTTACAAAGAGTGCCAAGCAGTTTCGTAGCTTATCTCTCAACAGATACCTGCTATGGCACTCGGCTATCACTTATTCCCGATTATTATTATTATCATCATCATCATTATCATTATTATTATTATTATTATTATTATTATTATTATTATTATTATTATTATTATTATTATTATTATTATTATTATTATTATTATTATTATTATTATTATCTCTCAACAGATACCTGCTATGGCACTCGGCTATCACTTATTCCCGATTATTATTATTATCATATAATAATTGAAATAAGTCTAGAAAAACAAAATAAACAAAAAATAATTTGATATAAACCCCTAATAAAAGCTAAAATTAGCTTCATAGGGTAGTCACCAGAATACAGATGATTGAATTTACTATTCTAATACTATTCTCACAATATATGTATAAATTATGCTTGTATCTGTATACTGTACTTATATCATTGATTTTGTCATGTAAAAGTGAGATAATAAAAAATAAAGAAAGAAAAGAAAAAAAATTACTATTATTATTATTACTATTATTATTATTATTATTATTATTATTATTATTATTATTATTATTATTATTATTATTATTATTATTATTATTATTATTATTATTATTATTATTATTATTATTATTTCCTTGTTATCTCGCATTTGCGGTTAGTTCTTTGGATGAAGGGTCATTGACATGCAACCTCCATCTCATGACTACTATTATCATTTTGTACATCAAGGGATTATCGAGTACATTGCAGTATTTGGCGCACTATGCGTGATGTATCCTTATTATTATTATTATTATTATTATTATTATTATTATTATTATTATTATTATTATTATTATCATTATTTTATTTATTATTGAGTTTTCTCTCATGCAGATTATTATTGAGTTTAATTAATATTGCACAGGATGATGGTCTAACGCGCAAGAACATCCTGCAGAAGATGTCTTTGCAAGACTCTTCGGATGTTGGCTCACCTGTCAGTTGTCTGCATGTCTACGCTTAGCATCGTGATAAAGAATGAACAACCGCGTCCGTCTTAAATCGTAATAGCTATGACAACTTTATTGCTATCGTATAAATCAAGCGCGGGTATTGCACTAATATAGTGTACTAACGTACATGTCCATGTTATACAGTCTGATGAATTGAAATAAGCCTCCGGTGATGAGAAGGATAGGGGAAGCGCATCACCTATTTCCTCGGACTGGTTGGAGAGAGAAGAAGCATCTGGATACGCTTGGAGAGACAAGAAGAGGATGATGAACATGTCCTGAGAAAGAGAGCTGGAGAATGAAGAGCCGGTTGCAGCGGGACTGATCCAGTCATCCAGTATTGTTCTGAACGGCGTTGTTACAGGAAAACTCGTAATTAGTCCGTTTTACTTTCACGCGTGTTGCTCCGGCATTTTTTCTCAAATTCCATTACATAACTGAAACCTTGTTCTGCGTGCATCTTCTTCTTGCACTCTTCCTCTCCTCCTTCTTTTTCTTTCCTTCTTCCTCTCGATATTATTTTGCCCGTGTGCCAAACATTATTCATTACTTTCATGCAATCCTGAAACTTTGCAAAGAGAAGGGATAGCACAGCCTGACAGAAGTCGCCCCAAGTGGTGATGGTGTTTCTGGTGGTGGTAAACTGGACATTCGTCAGTGCCCGCAATATAAAACAAGATTTGACCCATCTGGTAGTCAGTCTAGTCCCACACAGTTTACAGTGAGCGAATACATCTGAGAAGAACAAGAGTAGCAGCATGAAGAGCAAGGTAAGGCTTGAAACATGGATTACTTAAAAACATTTTGACTAATTTTAATTGGAAAAATATTGTTTTGAATTTTGTAGAGCTAATTACGTCAGGTTATTAATGGAAGCTTTCATTTGATATGCAATTTTCACAGTAATAAACTCAATTCTTGAAAAATAATAGTTAAAAAAATTGAATAAGATACTGGAACAAAAATATCTCGAATGTCTCAAAATATCTCAATAAAATTTCAAGTGATGTATAAATTTTATCAAGATAATGATTTGATACGCAATTATCACAGTAGAAATCTTAATTATTACAAAATGACTTTAAAAATTAAATAAGATACTGGAACAAAAATATCTTGAATGTTTCAAATCATTTAAAAATAATTTTAAAAATTGATTACTGAAAAAATATATCTCGAATGTCTCAAAATATCCCAGTAGAATTTCAAGTGATGTATAAATTTTATGAAGTTTTATCAACGATTTGATACGCATTTATAACAGTAGAAAACTTAACTATTTAAAAAATGACTTTCAAAATTGAATAAGATACTGGAACAAAAATATACTTAATGTATCAAATCATTCAAGTATAATTTCAAGTCTTGTATAAATTTTACCAAGCTCTCTGAACTTAAACTTTACATACTTCATAATATAAGACCTTTGTGTTTTAATGTCTCTCAAACCGGTGATAAATCAAGTAATTTCATTTTTTTCTCTTGAAATTAACTCATGAAACTCACATTTTTAAGAACGAAATTTATATAAATATGATTTAAATTATCAATATGGAATGGTGGTAAGATTAGATGATTGCGAAAACAGATCTAGCTTAGATAGATTTGCAGTAAAACTAATCTAGAATACTGTCAAACATTGAATACTCTACTAAATTCTGAGTACTCTTCATCAACAATATCTTACTTAGATAAGCTTGTATAAAAATATACTAATCTCTTTATTGTTGTATTCAATATTGAGTAGGGGACTATGATGAGTTTACAACAAATAATGATAAAAAATTATAGAAAGTTTTTTGTATTCATATTTTTTTTGAAATCATCCAGTATGAATCTCATTCAACCATTTCATCAATATTGATAGGTACCCTTTTGATTGATTGACGTGGTATTCAAACAAATAAGATGGATTGGAAATTTATCTATATTAAAAACAACCTAAATAGATCTCAGTATGAGAAAGACTATTTATAAAAATTTTATTATTTCACGTATTCGTTCAGATCTAGAGTATGGTATGAATGAATTTCAATCAAAACCTTCTAAAAATATCATAAGTTAATTTTTTTCACTGAACTCTCACTTGATTTGTAACTGAGAAAAATTTCTAATTACCCTTGTTGATCTATTAGAAATAGGAAATTTATCTATATTAAAAACAACCTAAATAGATCTCAGTATGAGAAAGACTATTTATAAAAATTTTATTATTTCACGCGTTCAGATCTAGAGTATGGTATGAATGAATTTCAATCAAAACCTTCTAAAAATATCATAAGTTAATTTTTTTCACTGAACTCTCACTTGATTTGTAACTGAGAAAAATTTATAATTACCCTTGTTGATCTATTAGAACTCAACTCACTTATAATGAACTCTCAAGACACAGTGTACTCAACGAAAGACAGTATTATCTAGAAAACCCGCAAAAAGCTTGTTTGACGAACATCATGTAATTAAATTATAACACATTATACCACCAAATAGTAACTAAATTGACTTCTAGCTGCAATGAACAATAATTGAGCTTTTTCTCCATCATATGTTTGGTTTTAGCAGTTAACATAATAAGTTTATGAATTTTCTCTCAACCTCAATCTTTAAAAAAATAAATGTTAAAATCTACTGTTTTACAACAGAAAATTTATTCACATTCCTATCCGTTATCAATAAAATCTGTTATTGTTTCCATCACAATCAATAATTGACATTTACTGTTATCTATTCATGATATTTTTCTAAAGAATATGATAGAATATACGGTATATTCTTCTTCTTCCCTACCGTTTCTCATTGAAACCCACACAATTTGCATTTCATGTGAACAAAAATAAACTAACATACCGTAAAGATAATCATGTAAAGCAATAATATTACAACTTACAGTATTGTCACAAGAAACATAGCAAATTTATAAGGGCTATCTACCACAGAACATTATAATAATTAGCTAATGTAAATTACGGCTTTGTTGGCAAAAGTGATGAGAGATCAAAGCACCGAGCAAGCTCCATCTTTTCCTACAACAGGATAATATAGTCTGTTCATTCATGGTTGGTGAAATTTCATTCGAAGAATTGATCATATTGAAATTGAAAATCGAAATGAAGGAAAACTCTCTTGAATTTCAAATTACCCTTGGAACATCCGTCCAAAACTTTTTGAGATCGTTATCTAACGTTATTAGGAATAAGATCGTAAGTGACATTCAACAAAATATTTATCCTATATCCTCTAACAACATATCACATGCAATAAGTAGCCAAGTTCAGGTTCACATCCCAGTTGAACCCTTCTCCCATTAAATTGCATCGTTTTACAAGAAAGCACCCACCCAAAATCAATAAATTTTGAGAGTTTTCACGAAGAACAGCGGAGCAAATTTCCCATATGCAAGAAACGAATTATTAGAGAATTGTGAGAGGTACGTCAAAGACTAACTATAAAAATGCAATCATTCAGCCTACGTATATTGTGAGATAAAAATGTTACCATCATAAATACAGAGCATGGTAATGGTAATATCACATAACATTTTTATTGCCTGCATGAAAACTTCACAAAGAGCAAAAACTCACAAGATGTCAATAAACCTACAACTTTCACTCTTCATGAAACTTGGTCAAGTTCAGTAACTTCATAATGCCAATGCGACCGAAAGTGGGCGATATGTGGTCAGCCGACTATTTTTATATTTTCACTTTATTGATTCATCCGATCAACTTTTAATAACATTTCTCGAGAAGAAACTGTTCTTTTTCTGCTACTGAAAGCATGCTTTTATTAAATCTCGACCGGTTTCAAAGTACAAAAAAGCACGTCTAGAAACAAGTTGAAAGGGATTGATAACAAAAAACGAAAAAGTTACACACTTTCACTGTTTGCACACAAACTTTGAATATCTAATTATTATTTTTTCCAAGCTGTTTTGCATTCTCAGTCACTAGAATAATGTTTGTAGGTTGATTTAGCTAGATATACCTATTCTGAAAAGATTATCATAAATGCGATTAATTGCTAAGTCTGGTTTTCAAATACACTTATGTCCTTAATACGTCATTCTCAGTTTTAAAGCAATGAAATGATGAAAGCTCAGTTACTGTACACGAAGATATTTTCAAACAAGTATTTGCATCGTTAAAAGATCAAAAAAGTTGTCTGAGCTCTTTGGTAGTCGGTAATTAAAACGAAGAACGTTGCAGACAGCTACTGGATTATTGAAACAGTTATTAAAGCTGAAGTAATTAACTGTTCATCGTACTTTGATAACCAAATTCGGATAGGATTCTTGACAGTTCACATTCTTTTATCAGTGATACAAACATGTAAAGTATTTCCTTTGAAGCGCTGAGCACCTAATCTTGTATTTAGTAAATTTCTGCTTACATTCCCAGTATGAAGTTGAGAAATAATAATTGACTTTCTTAGTAATGGCGAAGGTGATATTGTGGAAGGTATCCATAATGAATAATAAGACGAAATTGTCACAACCACATTTATTAAAAGTTCGAGAAACTAGTTTCGGTTGTTATACCATTATCAATCTCAATCAAACTCAATGAGATTTGAGGGTTTGATTGAGATTGATAATGGTATAACAACCGAAACTAGTTTCTCGAACTTTTAATAAATGTGGTTGTGACAATTTCGTCTTATTATTCATTAAATAATAATTGTTTTCTTTGTGTTCGCTTAAAACGTTGAAATATTTGCGAGTATGTGGATTATGAACATTTCAGTGATGAAAAAGTAACGTTAGAAATCTTCCTCAATACGTACGAGACTAGACGTAAATTGTGGACAATTTATCATTCTATTAATTTATTACAAAAAAGATTACCTGATTTAGACAACTCTGTACAAAAACTCTGTGACACTTTATCAAAAAAGTCTTGGAATTTTATTCCCGTTTTTAATACAACAACCAATATGAATATTGAAGAATTCACAGTTATTTGTTATTAAATTAATTTGAAAGAATATGCTGCAATCTGTACACAAAAAAATGAAAATTTTAAGTTCTTGACAGACTAATATGATGCACTACATACTACTTGAGGTTGTCATAAAAAGCATGTCATCAACCACATTTTTGGATCTGTACTTTGTTCAACTACCTTTAGAATTTAAAATCCAATTATTGGAATTGATAACTTAAGAGATTAATTAATTGCACAATCTGTGAACGATCACTTCTTTAGGCATCAGACACGAAGTTTATTAATTAATCTATGCATAAGCCTCGAAGGAGGCGTCTCCATTTGTTTTCCAAAACAATGAAGAACTTTGGCTGAGTTCAACTTGGAGTACACAGCTGAGATTGACAAGAAAATAAGGCTGTCTTGATGCTTTGTCAGTTTTGACTGATTTACATCTCTCTCCATCATTTTACTTTCCTATAAATTTGTTTCTTGAAAAGGACAAAATGTTAGAAAGCATTCAATCAATCGAATTTAATATATTTTCTGCATCTACATACTTTGTATGGTGCTATTATGATTGAATAAAGTATTATTAATTTTTATTATTCTCTGTAATAAGTATAATAAAACTTACTTATTTCCCATTAATTTTTACAGATATCAGGGTTCATCAAGAAAATGATCCTCTTATTAGCGGAATTCTAAAGAAATTTTCTTAAAATATTGACTAAATTATTATTTTTATTCTATTGGCTTTTTATATTTCCTAAGAACGTCAACTAATGATAACATTACAACAATAATTCAAGTCACAATTGAGAATTTTATTCCCCATGAACTGTAAATGAACTTACCCGGTGCATGAAATTTTATCTCTTTATGTCCATTACTTATTCATTTGGCTTGAAAGAAATACAAATCTTATTAAAATGTATATGGTAATGGATTTCGAGTTTTTAATTTAACTCTATCAAATTCTTGGATTTCTTGTTCCATAACGATCTGCGTTGTTAACATTAACTTTTTGATGTAAATTTAACGACTTTCAGTCAGTTTTAGATTATGAATATATTAAGTAAGGCCACGTGTGAGCACATTTTTAATATATTCATAATCTAAAACTGACTAGAAGTCAGTAAATTTACATAAACAAGTTAATAACTTTAACAAATGCACTAAAAATGACTTCAGAGCATCTAATAGAGTTAAATCGATCATTAAAAATCACATTCATTCAACAATTAATTGTTAATAAAATATTTTAATATACCTGGATTTTTTCACCACTGATACTTATTATTTATTATGCTTGAACATCTTGAATATGATATTTATGTATCTTTACAGTACTGCCTGGCCATCTTCGTGGCGCTTCTGGCTCTAACAGAAGCTGCTGAACAGAAAGCTGAGAATGCTGATCAACCAGACAAGAAGCAGGAAAAGAGAGGACTACATGGAAGCTTTGGTGGCGACTTTGAGGGCTATGGAGGAAGCTCAGGTGGCTACGACTTTGGGGGAGACTTCTCTTCATCATTTGATGGTGGTCATTATGGAGGAGGTCATGATCAACATCATGATGAGCATCAC
The DNA here is from genome assembly GCA_948455865.1 of Conomelus anceps. Taxonomy (NCBI): domain Eukaryota; kingdom Metazoa; phylum Arthropoda; class Insecta; order Hemiptera; family Delphacidae; genus Conomelus; species Conomelus anceps. The sequence continues at coordinate 11,749,876 of OX418225.1, forward strand.
GTCAAGACAGTTACCATCACTAAGCAGGTTCATGTACCTTACCCAGTACATGTAGAGAAGAAAGTGCCTTACACTGTTAAGGTTCCAGTCGACAGGCCTTACCCAGTTCATGTACCCAAGCCTTACCCAGTCACTGTTGAAAAGCCTGTGCCTGTTCCTGTCAAGGTCCATGTTCCTCAGCCATACCCTGTTACTGTTGAGAAGAAAGTCCCTTACCCAGTGAAGGTTCCAGTTGACAGGCCCTACCCAGTCCATGTGCCAAAACCATACCCAGTTATTATTGAGAAGAAAGTTCCATACACTGTTGAGAAGCACATCCCCTACCCAGTGAAAGTTCCAGTGGACAAGCCCTACCCAGTACACTACACTGTCGAAAAGCCATACCCTGTAACTGTTGAAAAGAAAGTGCCCTACCCAGTGAAGGTACCCGTCGACAGACCCTACCCAGTCCCAGTACCCAAACCATACCCAGTCACTGTTGAGAAGCACATCCCATACACCGTTGAGAAGCCAGTGCCTTATCCTGTCAAAGTACCAATCAAGGTACCAGTCAAAGTTCCTTACCCAGTCGAAGTGAAAGTCCCTGTACATGTCCCAGTTCATGATCACCACGACCACCATGATCACCATGAAAGCCATGAAAGCCATCATGGTTCATCCTACTCCTATCATCACAGATGAGGAACCAATTGGAATGAGCTCGGCAAAATCAAAGCGTTACCAAAAATAGTCTGACGTCGTGAGATCAAAACATTACATTATAATGATCACATTATTTAAGATTGCATCAAGTATAATAAGATATCACATTGAAAAACTCATTCACATCCAAAAAACTCAATGTTTTTCTAATAGGGACCATATAGTCATCCTGTGCTAGTTCAACATACAGAAACTTCACATTATCAAGATTCATTATAATTGATTAAAACAAGGGCATTCATCATTAAATCTTTCCGTTTCATAATATTTTCAATCGTTCCACCATTTTCTCATAGAAACTCATTGATAGTTGAGTTACTTATCAATCGCTTTTCGTTTCTCACCCTGCTACCTCATTAATTTCAAATCTCATTTCTAAAATTTTCTAAAGCTGTAGTAACTTCATCACCAGTTAATAAGATCTCGTATGATGATCATGATAAATTATTAATGAATTCAATATGTTCTCTGAGATGTATTTGTGATTTCATAAATAATAGTGTAATAATCGTATTTAATTTTTATCAATAAAATATTTTGTAATAAAAGTATTAAGCTCTTTTGTTTCTGAACCTGATGGCTAAGCTATCAATAATTACCCATAACATTTCTTTCAAATCACAAAAATGTCATGTTAATTAACTCAAGAGCCTTATTAGTTATACAAAGTCATTGCAATTGCGATCGCACACCACTTTTTGGCTAAATTAAATCAGCCGAGCGAGTGACCGAATACAACAATGTCAAAGTACACAAAGGTACTAACACCTTGTCTAGAGCCCTCAGTTGGTCATCAGCTAAATTTTCAATCAAATTTACCGGCTGATGTAATTTAGATTGCATCTTAAATTGTAGGTCGTGACCGCAACTGCAGTGGCTCTGTATAATAAGGCTCTAAGGATTCCTAATTTTAAATGGTTCAAAAACTAATTTTAAGTTAATCAAAACTAACAATAGCCATACTAAAGATCATAACGTTGATGTTTACGATCAAGAAGAGCTTCATCAAAAATTATTTTAATGTCAGGACACGTGCAAAGTGAATCATTCAATTCTTGATGATGATCTGATCACCATCGCAAAATCAAACTCATGCCTTGGAATGATAGTATTCACACTGTTCCAACATGTCATAAATATACCATTTCACGGCACATGTTTGATTTTTGACAGTGATCATCATCAAGATTAGTATTGGATGCTCCACTGAGCCAGCACTCTTAGTCAGAGATTTCCACTAAAATAATAGAATATTTGGAATTTTTATTTTATTTATCTATATATGTTTTAATCATCTGGTTATCACCATATGGCTATTAACTTTCCATTTTTACTATTATTCGAAAATAATGAAAGGTCATGCCTACATAATATGAGACTACATTCCAAGATATTAAGTTGTGAGTTTTATTATTTGTGAGAGTACAACTTGCATATTATTTTGACTCGAATTTTATAATTATATTCTATACATTCTGTATATGAAAAAAATGATATTGTTATAATTATCATTATTATATATAATATCCACTATTCTATTTATTTTACGGTATGGTTTTCTCTTAATGGTTTTTTTTTAACTTTTAAACTCATATTCTTACTAATCATTTGTTTATATTTAATCAAGAGGTTAACTATCCCAATCTGGAACAGTTCAAAATAATATGCAACTTTACTGTTGTCTAATATTTTTATTTATTACTATAATCTTTTTGTTTGTGGACTACGTCTTAAAGACATGGAGTGTAAAACAAGTAGTCAGTTTAATAGGTCTTACTGCTACTTCACACTAGTTTCCATAAGAATACTAGAGTTTTAAACTTAATCTGAAAGGAAGTCTTTGGAATTCGTCCACACTATAAATAACCAAATACCCTTATACATAGCTTTATTAACTGAATATTTCTAATATAAAACCTGCCATAGCAGGTATCTGTTCAATCAGTGATAAGCTACGAAACTCCTGGGCGCTCTTTGTAAGGGTGAACGATTGCATTGGCCAGCAAAAAGACTCTGTTCTCTGCTGTAAAATCACTTCCTGGTGGTTCGGAACCCACCAAAAACTGTAGTTTCAACTACATCATCAATATATTATCAACGCACAGGTCTCAGACCTATGTGGGCTTCATCCTCCGAAAAAAATACTTCAATATTTCCAAGCCCTTTTAGAAACTGCAGAAGCTTGTAATAAAATTTTATGCCAACTACTGTTCTTTGCTAACGTCTATTTTCCTCTACATTACATGGACGTAAAATCATCCATCAAACCGACCAAATTCGTCAATGTAGGCCACTTACATTCCGTATTCGGTACACATGCATCACAAAGAAATCGCTTCATAAAATCCAACCGCCCCGATTCCATAATAACTGTTTTTATGTTACGCAATTATTGAGAGTAAGTACGAGATCAGTGGCGCATAATATTCATAGAGGATTACGTACGTAGAAACTTAGAACGAGGAAGGAAGTAAGCTTTAAACTCGGATTGTATAAGTTCCATGTAACAGGTGTACATTCGGTGGCTATCGAAGAGTGACAGGTCTACTTTTAAAGTCAGGGATTATGGAAGCGATCTTCCGATTATGATTACTGTACGATATGAAGGCGAAAGATCGTAACTGCTCCACTTTGGAATGCAGCAGTATGATACTTATTCAATGAAACATCTTAATTATATTTAGGCCTACCTTTGCAGCATAGCTAGCACTCAACAAGCCGTATCACTAATGTATACAATAAAAAGTCAATGGAAAGTGTCACACTCTGTATACGTATAGGGAAACATAGTGAGTAATTCTTTCTAAATGTGGAACGTGAACTAAAAAGACAACTAGTCAGGAGCTCAAAACATAACAGTGGTTGGTTGTTTGAAACGCATGACACTCGCTTAATGAATAATTAGACGAAATTGTCACAGCCACATTTATTAAAATATATTGAGAAACTAGTTTTGGTTGTTATACCATTATCAATCTCAATCGAACTAAAACTAAAGTTCAGAGAAGCTTGATATATACTGAATATGGAATGATACTGTTGGCTAAGCGAGAAAGAGGTTGACCTTCGTCGAAGGTTGTGATTGGCTGACAAGTCACGTCCCCTGGTGGGAGGAGTAACAAGCAGAAATACCAATTACAATGTCAGCCAATCACAATCTTGGATGAAGGTTAGCCTCTTTCTCGCTTAGACAATAGTATCATTCCATGTTCAGTATATTTATATTAAGCTTCTCTGAACTTTAGTTTTAGTTTAATTGAGGTTGATAATGATATAACAAGCAAAACTAGTTTCTCAATATTTTTTAATAAATGTGGTTGTGACAATTTCGTCTAATTATTCATTATGGATAACTTCCACAATATCACCTTCGCCGCTACAAAGACACGCGTTTTACCAAATACTTTATTTCAATTCTGATTTTTTATTGCGGGTGTTGCCCACATGAGTCTGGAGACTCATGCGTGGGTAATGACGTAAATGGGTGAATGATGAGAAACATTCATGGCTGAATGAGATTTGAACCCAAGGCTGTGGGAAACGAAACCAGCCAGAGCCTTACCTTATCACAGACAAGCGCTCCAACCAACTGCGCTACCATAGCCGCCAACCACCAATGCCTAAGCCGCGATTGATTTGTGTATTTGAGTATCCATTTAAGCGGACCGCTTAGCGCAGTTGGTTGGGGCGTCACAACTTCAGCTTGCTGTCGTTTAAGCGGTCGTGGGTTCGAATCCCGCTTCTCCGTCTGGCATCTATGTCTGGCATCATTCACCTCATTACCCACGCACAAGTCTCGAACTCAGGTCGCATCACCAGCAATAAAAGAAATAAATTCATTGGGAAGTGATAGCCGAGTGCCGTAGCAGGTATCTCTTCAATCGGAGATAAGCTACGAAACTCCTGGGCCATCTTTGTAAGGGTGACCGATTAGTTGGCCAACAAAAAAGACTCTGTTCTCTGCTGTAAAATCACTTCCCGGTGGTTCGAAACCCATCTAAAGCTTCAGGTCTAACTCATCAATTACAATCATCCAATTCATTACCCACGCACAGGTCTCAGACCTGTGTGGGCTTCATCCTCCGAAAAAAAGTTCATGGTTTTTGTTCTATTTTATTTCGATTGAAGAATATAGTTAAACTTTTTATTAAAGAAGTCAATTCCTTGATAAAATCCAATGGGATTGAAAAGAAGAGTGCTCCCTATTTTCAACATGAGTTTTCCCTGATAATAGAATAGTCTTTCATCTAATCAGGCGTGACTGATCATTGATAGCTGACCTTTGTGGCTTCATCCTCAGAAAAAAAATCCAAATGTTCTGATTGGCTTGTAAAGTTTAAGTATCCATCCAACCCATGTGCACATGTTGGACACAACTTGTTTCTTGTTTTCGGTAATAACTAAAAAAAACTCTTCACAGTCACATAACATACACATAAATCTAATCGACTATTAAAATTTTATATTTTCTCCAAAGGAACTTGCAGAAAGTAGTTTTACGCACGTTAGGTTGATTGGTTTTGTTTTATATTTATTTCCATTTATAGATTTATAGATGATTGGCCCTACAAGCTTTATACTCGTGATTACTACTAACATTGTAAAGGGCACTGAGTATACTATATTTTCACATGTCTGGTAGCAAGGAGCAACATTAATTTATGTTGGAACTCAATATTAAGTTTATTCAAACACTAACTGGATAAGCCGGAGCATCGTACAAGAATCCTGCACTTACAGCTTGTTGCTTCTTTTTAAATTGAATCCTATCCTCTAAGATTTCATGTAAGCCATGTGCCCAGTGAAACTACAGTTGAATATCAATAAAGTTTGAAGCACTGAAAATCCACCTCAGATTAGATTTCAGAGAAAGAATTATTGGAAAATTCTTCAGACTCATGCAGTTTGAACAAAGTTAAAGCACTTGAACATTCTCGTGTGGTTTAATGCTTCTGAGATTTTGGAACTGGATACTAGAAGAATGAAAAAATGGAAGAAGCTTCTTTCAGTTCTCTAAAACTCTTACTCTTATTACAATCGAAGTTTTGAAATTACTTCAAATTGTGTAATAGCTTCTTGAAAGCATTCTTCCCCTAAGCTAGGATGATTTTCTCTTTTATTTGAAAAATTGCGTATCAAGCTAACTAAGATACGTGTGCCATATTATTACTGGAGAATCGGATCGACCAAGTAGTCCAAATTCCGGATCGGTGATCCAAACCAATAAAGAAACTCCAAATATATCAGCGCTTCCAGTTTGACATGTGAGCATCATGTGCAAAAAGTTAAATTATTCTCCATTTCTTGAATTTTATTTAAATACTAGAATTTTATTTATTAGACTAACATTCTTGTAAAGATAAACGCATTTTGCAATGCTATAATAATAATAATATAATTGATGTGAAGTCGCTGTAAATTAACCACGGCATTGATGGCTCATGCTAAGCTACATTATTTGAGATTTACTAGAGCCTGTTAGACCAAATATTGGATGAGAAAATGAATTTTTGGAATTTTTAAAAGAAATTTTCGTTTTTGAGCTAACCTCAATGTTTTGGATAATGTAGCCAAGTCAAAATTTGCAAAAAGAGCAGTTTTGTACTACTCTGTTGCATCTTTCTAAGTTTCTTGCGATGACTTCTTTGAACTAATAGAAACGGATATTTTATTTATTCATTTATCTATTTATTTATTTATTAATTCATTTCTTTCTTTATTTATTTATTTATTTATTTATTTATTAATTTATTTATTTATTTATTTATTTATTTATTTATTTATTTATTTATTTATTTATTTATTTATTTATTATTATTTTTTTTTTATTTTTTTTATCTTTATTTTTTTTATCTATTTATTTATTATTTTTTTATTTATTTATATGACGTCTCTCTCTCTCTCTCTCTCTCTCTCTCTCTCTCTATGATTGGATCCTAGTCAAATTCTGGGACCATCCATTCGAAGATAATCCCAAGCCAAACATTATTGACTACGCAGTGTTGACCAAGCTAATCGTGACCACAAGTCTGTATAGGGTGGGAATGAGTCGATTGTTAAAGGTGGTGATGGTCTAATTCGCACGAGTGCAACTCATTCCGTTTCAATAAACCGTCCTAATTCGAATCACTTCAGCCCTCAACAAATTGACATATCTAATGGACCCGAAATGCGATAACAACATCAATAACGCTCGCTTGTTATGGCCATTTTCATTTCCACACACACAAATTCATATGAAACTTGAAACTCAGGCCAAATACAAGGAATGGAACAGGGGCGATTATAAATCTTAATAATTGACAACCGTCAAACATTATTGTTCAATCAATCTTGTTCCAGTTTAGGACGCAATCACATCATATATTAACATTTGAATAAGTTGAACTTTTTAAGGTTTAATAAAAAACAAAGGGGAGAATAGAATAGAATAATGATTTCATTTCTGCAACACATCATACAATAAATAATACACACAGTAACCTTAATTATAACATCATATAAATTTAAAAAAAATAAACTTGATTCAATAAATTTCAAGTGAAAAAAATTGATAAAACAAAAATACAATTGACAATAAACAGTAAGGTTTACAAAAATACTAAGTTAGGTCTTGTGGATCGACAAACGACTTATTTTAGTTAAAAAATATGAGAACGAGAAGAAGATTAGGTGATTAATTTTCACTGTTTGTAAAAATGTTTATAGACATATGCTCAAATGGTTCTTGCGGGATCGCGGCCGGAATATTTAATCATCATCATTTATGCTCATTTCATACTTTATCGTCTCTTTCATCATCTTCTTACCTTCATATCATTTAAGATCTTACCTTTATATTATTTAAGATTTACATTATAATTTTAGGCTGATGTCATACTTTTTCTTCATATATTTACAAGTTAGATTCTTACTTTTATAACATTTTCTCCTCGAAATGTATTTATTCGGTTGCGTTACAGAGGGAGAGAGTTTAGAATTTTCATTAAGTTTGTTTGTTAATATATATTTTTTCAAGAACTCACTGCAGGCTCTCAGGTTTGCCTTACCAGCAGGGTCTTTTAGTTAAGATATTTCTTTTATTTTTATTGCTTTAGTATTGTCATTTCATGGCTACAGAGTTTCTGTACGTGATTATTTTGTTGTAATAATTATATGACTGTAACTATATGTAATGTATCCCTTGTGATTGCACTGTGTTGCTCATGAAAGAAGAATCAATAAATATGAATTTATACTTGAAAAAAATTATAAGATACCTTTTAGGTAGATAACAAAAAATTATCTTACTTGATTATAGTTCACGGAAGCTGATAATATATAACTGCAAATTTTTGTATTTGTAACAACTCGGAATTGGAACTTTTTTAATTTTCATGCTTACTCATAAAATAGCTCCAGATTGATCTAAATTATTGCAGTTGTATATTTTAAGTAAACTACTCGTATATACAAAAAATCGATCCTTTAAAATCAATCGTTTGCCTTTATAAGGCAGCTCATTCATCACAATCATCCAAACTTCAAATGGACTCAAAGTAAACCTCAGAAAACCTTCAGTAAACCTCTCCCAAAAAACCTTTTCTAATTGAAGAATAGGTGATATCGAGATTGAAACCGTTCACAAAACAGTTCTTACAAAAAATTGTTCCAGTAGTTCTCACAAAAAATTGTGGTTTAGATGTAGGCAGAAAGATGACTAAAAGAAAATTGTTCGAGAAAAACTGTTCGAGTGCAGTTGGCTTAGCAGTCTCATTGCAAGCAGTCTCCTATGAAAATCGTAACTGATAAAAGCTTCGTGTTCGTCTCTTTCTCTCTGGATGCTTTGGTAAAGCTGTAAAGCTGCGTACAGACATCCAACATCATACCGTTCCGTAACAGCATTCTGTAACATCTTACCGTCCCATAACAGCACGCCGTAACAAATCGTGCCGCAACAAGACTTCATCGCTTGGTGCTGTTGTTGCAATACACTTTTTTCGGAGGATGAAGCCCACATAGGTCTGAGACCTGTGCGTGGGCAATGAATTGGATGATGGTGATTGATGAATTGGATCTACAGTTTAAGGTGGGTTCCGAACCACCAGGAAGTAATTTTACAGCAGAGAACAGAGTCTTTTTTGCTGGCCAATCCAAAATCGGTCACCCTTACAAAAGCGCCCAGGAGTTTCGTAGCTTATCTCTGATTGAACAGATTCCTGCTACGGCATTCGGCTATCACTTCCATAATACATTGCTGCATCGCTTGGTGTAACGATCTGTTACATAGTTACGTTACGGTGTGGTTTTGCATGTCTGGACGCAGTTTTGTATGAAACGCTAGTTTTTGGGGTGGTTTGGAAAGGGTTGAGGGGGATATGAGGGAAGATGAGTGGTTGAGGATCAGATCAACAGGTGTAGGAGTGTGGGGAGGGGGTGAGTTTGCGCGGATGAGAAGCGTCGGTCTGATAAAAGCGACGCGCTCTGCCGAATCGTCCTTAGAGCACGCAAAGAAGCCGCACTGAGTTGAACGCGTCCACGGTCGCACGTTACAACAGCACGCACACACGCACGCAAGCAAGCAAGCCAACTAACTTACAATCCTAATTCAGCAGCTGATCCGATCGTCAACAGGTAGGCGAATGTCTACATTGATGACAATCAAAAATGTCATCGACACAAATTTTTATTTTTATTTCAAAACTTTCCCACCCCAAAGTTTTGGAAATTCTCAAGGCAAATTAACACCCTTTTGGAAATCAAAAAACTCAAATGTTGAGTCTAGGAAAACTATGCAACATTTAATTAATAGATGTCATTCAATTGCTGAAGTTATGTTAATTGAGAACCAAAAACATACTCATTATTAATTTGATCATTTTAATTATTGCCTGTTTCAAGTTTGGCGTCACAAAAACCAAATAATAATCAATACCGGTGGTTCGGAACCCACCTAAAACTGTAGGTTCAGCTTATCAATCACCAATATCCAACTCATTACCCACGCACAGGTCTCAGACCTATGTGGGCTCCATCCTCCAAGGAAAATTATCATTGTCAAGATTGGAAATAAATCCTTGTGAGGAAGGACACACGTTTGCTAGAAATTGTTTCTAGCCAAACTATGGTTGATGAGAACCAAAATCATTCTCATTATTAATTTGATCGCGAAAACTTTCGCATATTTCCAGATCGACTTCTTGGATAAGACGATTCGCTATTTATTTTTTATTAAAAGTGCAAAAATCATCGATTATAATTGTAAACATTCAAATCCAAATTATTTAAATTCGAAATTCCACTTTAAGGTGATATTGAGATTATGAAGACTCTTATTCAACTTCCTGGATCTCTTGTTCCATGACGAACTGCGTTGTTAATATTAACTTTTTAAGGTTTATTGAACCCCATCTTCAAGGTTTGAACAACTCGAAAACGTTCGGCCTACAGAGTAAGTAAAATACTACTTATTCTCAATAACAATTTGACTGCAAGTCGTTGTATTCACTTAAAAAGTTCTTATTCAACTTAACATTATCAATATAACATTGTTTGCGATTTTCTACTCGTAAAGAAGATGAGAAGATAAAATCAGTTATCAGTTACGCCTGATTAGATAAAAGACTATTTTATTATCAGGGAAAACTCGGAAATCGGAAGCATCTTCTTTTCAATCCCACTGGATTTTATCAAGAAATTTACTTCTTCAATAAAGAAGTTTAACTATATTTTTCAATCGAAATAAAATAGAACAAAAACCATGAAATACTATCGGATCAACGAGAGTCTCCTAAGCTCAAAAGTCACAATAAGGCTCAGACGCATTTTTATTCTTTTAGAAGCTATTGTCCATGTGGAGTTCAGCTTTACAAAAAGGGAAGATTCAGTTTTATTGGAATTCAAATAAAAGGCGGGAACGAACCCACCGCTATCAGGTATGCCCATATTCAGCTTCAATGAAGTTGTGTAAGATCCACTTAACTGCTGAGCTATAATATTATATCTTCTATGAGTTTTTTATAGCTATGTAGTTGAACACGAATTCTGAATCTTCAATCTGGCTGTATTCATCAGCGTTAAGTCATCACCGATTTAGCGATCCTAGAAAGCAATTTCCAACTTGTTGAGAAATCACGGACACATTTTTAAAAATAAATAAATAAAAAACGTTAATTTGTGATAATTCAATAAATTAATCCATCATCACTTCATGGAAAATGAGCGTGATAATAATTATTGGGCAAAAATTACTTTTCCATCAACACAAACTAATTTTAACCATCTTCCACGCACTTTTTTGAGATAATAGTCAGTATAGTCACTTGTTAGTAGGATTGAGTAATCATTTAAAAGTTACTAGAAAAATAGGACTGTTGCCAATTTTTTTTTCTCTTTATTTTTATCGTTTTAAATTCATTAATTTAGATTGAATAAGATTAGATTGGAATACTTTATTTATGTAGATTAGCAAAGTTTTATTTTAAACGAGTTTAAAAATAGTATTATTATCGTCATATAGATAGTCATGAATCTTTTCTTGAATTACATCAAGTAACTAGAGAGAATCTAAGTTGCGTATCTATAGTGAAACAAAATAGGACCAATGAACCAAAGAAAAATACATTTTTGCTACGAATAAACTTTAATCATGAAAAATATCAACTTGCTCCATCTGCATGTTATTCATTCAGACAATATTATCTATCCCCATTACTTTGAGGAGATTCTTTCAACTTTTTCGTCGTGAATTTGTTGAAAATTAGTTTTTCTTTTGATTTTATCGTCTCAAGTTCATTGAGCATTTCTTTTTATTGAGATATCTTGAAATTAGAATGTATATTGAGTGACAACGTTTATTACTTACATTAAGTTCGATACCTCAGTATTTCTCATCGTACGTAAGCAACAATGTCCCACAATTGAGCAGAAATCATACAATTGGCGCGTTTGTGAATTATCTAATACCGAAATATAAGAGAGGCAAAGAGGAAAGTCACACTTTCGCAAAGTTCAAGACATTCTTGAAAAGAGAGTCTGCAACTATTTAGAGCGTAGAGATTTCTTTCCGAAATTCCTTCTCCACAATTAATGAAAATAAAAGGAAACCAAAGAAAAAAACATTTTTGCAAGGAATGAACGTATTTCATAAGATATTTCATAAGAAATATCAACTTGCACCATCAACTTATCAGCATGTTATTCAATTCAGACAATATTACTTATTACTATTACTTTTACCGGTAATCGAGGAGATTCCTTCTCCTCTCCTTTCTACCATCAAGTCATTAAGAAGTAACATTGAACCTGGTCTAAAACTAGCTTCATTAATTCACTCTATTTAGGAGTGAATAATCATGTAAGTTTATCATAATCCTATTCATTGATTAATGATTTTTATTTGTCCATTCGCTTTCAATTAGTTATTAACAAGCTACGATAATAGCTTCATTTATTAGGAATTGATTAAAATAATATGTATTTTTTTTTTGTAGATTACGTCTTGGAGACTCCAGTTAAGGAGTATAAGACAAGTCAGATCAACAATATTATACACTAGATACCATAATTACTTCAATTAGTTGAGGTGAGGCTTAATTTTGATGTGAAAGGAACTCTTGTACACTATAAAAAGCTTTATCAACTAAATATTTTTTCAATTGTTTTTTAAATATTTCTATATTTTCAAGACTCTTCAAAACCTGCGGTAGCTTGTTGTGGAATTTCCTACCAATATAACTAGGTTTTTGTTTGAATAAGCTACTATTGTGACTCACCAAGTGATAATCTCCTCGGCTTCTTGTATTATAATCATGTACATCAAGATTTTGGTTAATATCATTCGTTTTTACATATAAAGTAGCTTCATGCACATATAAGCAGGGTATAGTTAGGAGACCAAGTCTCTTGAACAACGGCCTACATGAATCTAATCTATTTACTCTTTCTATACACCTAGCCGGTTTCTTTTGGATCTTAAACACCCTATTGCTGGATTAATAGAAGCTTTCGTGCATTTAAGCCAGGGGAACCCATCCCTCTAAGCTCCAAGCGTTTCTCCCCCCCCCCACCAACTTTTAGAATGAATTAAATAATATTATCATATATGTTCACTAATTTTATCTATATAAAAGCTGTAGATATTTTTATTTTCTGGATAACTATAAATAAAATTCCAACTTGAATAAAAGCTGTAGCTGTCACCAATAGAATGACTGCCTTTAATTTATCCTGGGCGAAGTTAGGGCGCAACCGGCCCTCTTGTGCACTTAACCCTCCCATACAACACTAACTAGTAACAAAAATGAAAATTAAAAATAGTACGGAGTGAAAAAAAGTAGTAAAGTTGCTGTAACCGGACGACTTTTCTACCCTTAAATCTCAAACCATATATGTAGCCGGAAATCTTCTACCTCTACACACCTGAACACCCTTTATGTAACAATGAAGTACCTTCCTTCACCCACACATATGACACCATTATTGTCCGGAAATTTCATCTCTACTAAACTGTATATGCATTCAATAATTCCAAATCTATGATTGGGAGCTTTAGGTTCGTTTACTCAAATGCAAAGATCATTTTATATATTTCTTGTCTTTCACCTGTTTAGCAACTGAATTAACAAGAGAGCAAGGAACGAACTGATTTTTTGGAAATAAAAGAGTTGGTGCTATTTAACCCATATTTATTATCCTAAAATTATTTTCAACATAAAGAAGTCACACAATTTTCATTTAAACTACTTCATTAATTTTCTACAAGATTTTGCTAACTTATGTCTTTTGCTAACATGTAAATTAATGAATTGAGGGCCTCGATCAATCAATAGGGTCTTAATTTGAGCTTTATACTAAATATTAGGCACTCACCAGTGTTTTTTATCTGTCCATGTTCTACGAATTTTATTTCAAACGCCCGCCATAACATCACGTATAACAAACTTTCGAATTTCCTTCAAACTGAACCCGCGATTTTGACTTAATATACTTTATCAAAATTTTGACCGAATAAATTCACAACTAAGTTCACCGACTTGATCGCTCGCCCCTCCTAAATGGGCCGCAGCCTCACTTAGAAGGCCCGAGGCTCCTTCACAATTTTTCTGCTCTTCTCGCGGCCACGTCTCGATTCGAACTCTCGCTTTTCCACTTCAATTATGACCCCCTCCAGGCGACAAATTGGCCGAACCACGTGGAGTACTGAACATAATTTTAGTGGAGTCGCCAAAATTTCAAGAGAGGTCATTGCACGTTTCAAGCATTCCAAATAAATTTGTAATTTCATCACAGATGAAAGTTCAGTACCGTGGAAATGCTTGAAACCTGCAATAATTTTGACTACTTCAATGCAAGTTAGCAAAACCTTATATGCAAAAAATAGGTAATTGTGAGACAGCCATTTCTTTAAAAAAATTAACTTTCTCACAATTACGACAACATAGCAATCCAAAGTTCACTTGAGTCCATATTTAAAAATTTGTCAGCTTAATTCTAATCTGTTCAATGCACCTGAAAAAAAAACACTAGAGCACTAATAATTATCAATAATACCATTTAACACAATAATACAATAATAACACATTAACACTTTCAATATTCCCCATATTACATTGCCAAAGCATAAAGAATAAAACAATCAAGCCTCTAGTGAAAAATAAATAAAAAATATTCTTGAAAATAAAAGCTTCTTGAAAAATAATTGGAAATGAGTACTTCAGAAACTTCTAATGAAAAATAGAAAAGAGAAATCTAGAAAATACAAGAAACTTTTTTGAGAAGTGGGTAATAACTTAAAAACTCAATAATGAGAGTAAGTATTAGTAACTAATAAGAGAAATAGTGATGATATAAGAGTAACAAAGCTCAAAGTGATAAGGACACAATACTGTGACAGAGTGAAGTTTGAAGCCATAACCACTATGCCTCGCTGGCCAATGTGATACACTTAATTATAAGCGAGCACCGAACACCCTTTTCCTGGTCTTTCAAGTTACTTTGACCCACCACAAGATATTCAAGACCCGATATCGACTTGTTTTTCATCAATCGGTGGTATACTTTGAAAAATTAACCGAACCTACTCGACAAGAATAATTATTCATCATTTATCAAGCCACAATAAGAGCGAAAACTCGCGCCCTGGGTGAAGATTAATCGATCAAAATGTGTTTCGGGGTTCACATAGCAAGGTCAAGGCCAATAAGAAAAAAGAGAGATTCGTAACTCGAGAAGACTGTATGCACCGATACAGATGAATGATTCCTGTGAGTTGGATTGATTGTTCTCTGCAATGTTGATTACCCTTTTCAATGTTCTATTAATTATCATACACATTGTGTGAAATAACTGTTATGCCCCACTCAGAAATAATTAAAAATTCCATCTATTCTAAACAATCTATGACGGTTCTTAGTGACATAATAACATTTTCAAAAATTCAATTTTCTTGTTTATTGATACTCAGAGATTGAGATACTGATGGCATGATGAATTATCATAATAAAAATCAACTTTATATACTTGAAGATTGTATTCTAAGCTTTAGCCAAACGATCCTGGCTGGATGGGTACTTAAACTCATCTGCTATCTTATTAAAATCACATTGTTACTCGCGAATTGGACGAAGAGTTGAGTTATTGTATGATCTATGTCTAATGGAGCGTTTCTCATTTGGAACAAAACATTACCGAGATACACAGTTTCAATGAACTTTTCCATTCTGAGAAAAACGTTGGTAAATTCGAGATTACTCATCGAATCAAGTTTTAAGTATTTTTTACCACTTCATAAGTATATTAACTAGTGATAATAGATAATAGTAATAGCTTTATTGACATCCAGTCAGAACAAAAGCCTTTCCTTAGAAATTCAAGAACCTCAGAGCAGTTGTTTTGTAAAATAACTCTTTCAAACGTTTTTAAACTAGTTTTAATATTAGATTGTTCATTAAGTATCTCGTCATGGAAAACATCACAGATCAAATACAAAGTCTTCGAGAAAAGTTTCATAGGAATTTTGTAAAATATTCTTAACATATAATAGCTAAGAATGCTTTGTAAAACTTATTGTATTCAGTTTAAAAACGTTTGAGAGTTATTTCTCAAAACAACTGCTCTGAGGTTCTTGAATTTTTAAGGAAAGGCTTTTGTTCTGACTGGATGTCAATAAAGCTATTACTATTATCACTAGTTAATATACTTATGAAATTGACGAAGCTTCTTTTCAGAAGTGAAATACATTCCTCAAGCATCTCCAATATATGTGAGTAAAACATTTTTTAAAAGTGAAATACAGTGTCAGTTTTTATATTACTTTGTATTTGAGATATAAATTCTCGGGATAAGATTTACAACATGTCAAATCAGACGTAATATCATCAATATTTCCACATTTCTTTTATTCAACACCTTCATCGCTTTTGACATTTTCAATTTCCTATGCAATTCAATCAATTTTTATTTCCAATCCACACGTTTTCCTCAATTTTCATAAATTTTCTTTTCAAATCATCGATCTCCCGTCATCTACAACTTGCCCACCTAGGAGATCACCTCGAGAGCGAGTAGTTCTCCACGTGACTTCAAATTTTCACTTCAATTCTGCGCTATTTTATTTTGGTAATTCCATAGAATATACTGTAGAAAATGGTACTGTATTATTTCGTTCGAGAGGTAACTTAAAATGATAATTATCCACCTGATACAAAAACTGCAGCTTTATTTTGTAAGGCTTTCAATGCATAAAAGCTCTCCTCAGCAAATAGCTCTAAAGAATAGATAATAAAAAATTATACAGAATTGTTTTTAGTGTGCCAAAGAAATAATTGATGATTAATAATGCATTGATCAGATGTGGTTGACCGAAAAAATTATATATTGATGTTTTCTGTTTAGCACACAATAATCATTTACATTATTTTCTGAGTGCAAAAATGATTCAATAGCATGCTAATCCAGATTAATTGGCTTGAAATTTTCACTTCTATTCTGCGCTATTTTATTTTGATACTTCCAAATAATATACAGCAGAAAATGGTACTATATGATTTCATCCGAGAGGAAACTCGAAATGATACAATGAAACTTAATTATCCACCTGATACAAAAACTGCACTTTTATTTTGTAACGCTTTCAATACATAAAAAAGCATGCAGCTGGCAGATAAATAAGGAAAACTAGATGGCATTCCATTTTGTAAGTGCTCCGATGTTGTTTACATGAATTATTCTTTTGTTATAATTCAAATAGGATGGGACCCTCTTCTTTGATACTTATACGGTATTGCGTAACACAATAAATTTTGAAAATATGAATTGAAATGCTTAGCTATTCAATTATTATATAACATGTTTCGCATGTGTTTCATAACCAAGAAATTTATTGCATTAGGGATGCGTTGAGTAATATTAGCTGAGTTGATGCTACTATTCAACCCCCTAGCTAAATTATGGAACAATATGATGGTCTACCTCATGTATCCCATTGAAACCCTATTAACTGTACACTTTTCCTGTGATGAAAAACAAGGTTAGATGGTAGATTCAAACGTGAATGAAGTTTTTTCATTAGTCTTCAAGACCGCACACTGCACACTAACAATTCACTATTCAATACCCTAAAGACCTAACACTGAAATCAATCATTGAAACACTTATTCACATTCAAAAGATGATCCCACTCAATTTCATTACATACATTGTCAATATTGCTCACAAAACTTGTTTCTTTGAGACAGTATATTGCTAGAATCCTAGAATCATTCTTAGTTTGCAATCATTTCTTCATTCTTCTCTATAATTTTTATAATATAATGATATTTATTCCTTTATTCCTTCAAAGCAGAACGAAATATTTTTCAAACTAAATTACAATAACTAGAGTTGACCACATTATCCAGTATTCGTGGTCAACTTAAAATTTTTAAAATAATAATTACAAATTGAAAGTACAATTGAATTTTGAGTCCAGCACTTTCGCACTTTATGACGTCTGCAAATGTAAAAATAAATAATACAAATAATAACAACATTTTGCTCCAGATACTTGAGACAGTACTACAATTAGAAATGGTATGAGATCATAGAACTATAACCTAGTTTATAGTTCTATGCATGAGATATACGCATTATACAAATAAGGCGATCTAATACATTGATTTATACAACCCTGAATTACAGAAATACCATTGAACTTAAAAAAGACTTTTTTTCTTTTACTAAATCCTTATTTTTTGAAAATAGATTGGAAAAATATAGTCTAAATCATATACCTATAGACAGTACCGTATATCAAAATCCAAACAAGCCTCTAGTCTACATTACACTTCGTGACACACATGCAACGTATCATTCAGCTACGAGTATACGATATTCACTTGATTTCACGTATTTTATATTTATTTCAATATTTTTGGTGTTCATCAGTTATGCGATCATCAAACATAAATGATAATAAGATATTTATCATAATTTTATGCTTAATTAACTTACTTATCGGAATTCTTAACAGAAGAAATAATTCAAGATATTAAAATGATGAATTTCTTAATCAATTAAGACGGTAATAAATTTAATTATCACCATTTCAACTCCATCAAAATTGCACTAAAGACTTTCGATTTACGATTGACAAAAATATTGAGTTGAAATGAGAATTTTTGTAATTTATAACCATCTTATTGGAACTCCGTTACCGTAAATGACATTTCAATATTAAATGAAATGTTAGGCTTTCACTCTGTATAAGGACTCCGTCAGTAGTCAATTCTCTCAATAATAACTATTATTGAGTCAGTACTTAATTCCCTCAATAAATCACTATTTTATAGATCCTTACATCCAGTTATATTATTTCCTATTATGGGTGAAATCTCGTCTCTCAATGGAAAAACTTTTCAAACTGCTCAATGGAAACATTTCAAATTTGTTTTAATTTCTATTATTTTGATTGGTTCCTGAAATGATTACTGTACAATCAATAATAAAACAAAATGCATCCTGGAAGATTTTATTGGAAAATGCAGTTTTAACCTACTCGTACATTGCACAATGTGAAACCATTCAGTTCCTCGTAATGGAGCTAGCAATCAACAAGAACGTGTAGGGCTGTCCGGTGTCCAACCCCAGTGATTTAACGCAGTAGAATCTTATTGGTTTTCCTCTTCAGCTCTACTGTGCTTTTACCAATCTCGGTCTCGTTTTTCAGAGAGTGACACCAGTAAGTCATTGTAATTGAGTTAAGTGCAATTTTCTTAGATTTGAGTGCAGATGTTAACCAATAAGAGAAGATAATTATCGTTATACACTCTTGAGGTTCACTATATTTTGATAATAACTTGTGCGTAGGTAATGAGGAGAATAATGATACGAAATATGTCAGGCTGAATGTGGATCGAACCCGTGACCACAGGAGTAACAGACACTCAGGTTTCAATATGTTTATAGCAGTGTCAATACTCCATGATAATAATTCACATCAGCGCAAATCTAGTCTTAGTCGGGAGGGGATGTATCCCCTCTCCAGAAATCCTCAACCGACACCGAAAAAAAGCTTTGAGTCTTGTTTGGGGTGTAAAATTTGTATTAGGTGATATCCCCAGAAAATTTTTTCACTTGGTATCGACCCGAAAAAATTCTTGACTTGACCCTAATCAGTATGATATCAAAATTCTCCTCTTTGATAAAGCTAATCAACCGGTTCAAGTAAGAGTATTTCCTTTCAGATATTTGACACTAAACTAGTTACTCATACAATTAGAAGGAAGGTTTTTACATGGAAAAGGTTGTTCTTGCTAACGTTTTAATGGATAATGAATTCATTGGCTTATTTTAGAGTAAAAATTTTATTTCCATATTCAATTGATTAAGGTCATTTTGTGTTTGTCAACCAACATCATGAATATCTGACTCTAAAACAGTAAAACTGAAATTCTATCTGACATTACTCTTGACTATAAAATCATGACTATCTAAAAATACATACTAAAATTCTGATTGTAATCATCTGATAATCATTATTCATATTGTTACGAAAAAAATCTCCCCAACCCCAACATGAATGTGTAAAATGAAGCAGAATACGATAGTGCTATGCAGAGTACGCCTACAAATATCATGGACTAAAATATTCTGTTTTGATTTCTGCTTTTGACAACTTAACAGCATAGTGACAAAGTCCTGCCTTCCATAAAAGCACATGATGCATCAAACATTGATCGAAGTCATATATGGCACTAGGCTATGTGTGCTTTTAGAATTCGCTGAACTCGCTACTGAGAGAGATCGAAAGTCGTTAATCATTGATTTATTCTGTTGATGATAATTTTCATTATGTGGTGAGTTTCATACGATTAACATATAAATCCCATCCAGAAACAAGTTAGTTGCATCGAAAAGCGAATTATTGTTCATATTATGCACAGCTACACATGTGTTACCGTACAGCTTTGGCATAATGGATTGTCCCAATCTGTTCAAAATAGTGTTGTCACTGTCAACTTAAGTTGCTACTCGAGTTGAAGCCACTCTAGCACAAGTGGAAGGTTGTCAAGTCCTTGCAGATTGCAAATCTGTCGATTTGAACTCTAATACAAAGCTATGTTCAGCTTGAATACCTGTCACTTGGACTCTTATTCTTGTATATTCTTATATTGTAGGCTTTTATGTTCACTTTTTTTACAACGAATAAATAAGAAAATTTTATTTTCCTACAGTGACCCGAATAAGTGCTTATTTTTGCACTAACTGTAACACGCAAAATAGTCTAGTCTATTCCTGCACCAGTGCGGGAAAGTAAATTCCAGTACGTGAAAGTACTTTTCCGCACTCCAGATCTGCAACCCATCAACATAAAATAGTGAGCAATACGCAGGTTCCCTATACTGCATTCAAAAATAGGTTGGCAACCCGCTTCAGCCACGAAAAAGCATGCTCACAGTCAGCTGTAGTTGTCGAAATCGATTTGATTCGAAGATAGGTTATGTGAGGTTATGTATGTCCTGTTTTGTTCTGTTTAAATTACTTTACACATTACTGAAGGAAAAATTTAATGTGTAATTCGAGCGCAAAGTATTGTTTCTGCACTCGAGAAACTTTTTTCACTCGCCTTCGACTCGTTAAAAAACTGTTTCTCTTGGTGCAGAAATGTCCCACTTTTCGCTCTTGTTACACAAATGGCTATTTTCATTACTTGAAAAGTTAGCATTGGAGCTACAATGTGATTCCCTCTTTACAATAGAAGGTTACTAGAAAATGAGACTGTTTTATTAAATTCGAACTCTGAGTGTTAGAAGATAGAACAAAGTGTTGCGTTCTGATAAAACCCCTGTATCACAATCACTTCTCGTAAATTAAAGCTCTTCACAAGCTTCAGATTACGATTTTTATCTTTGAATCATAAAAATAATTTTATCAAACTCTTTATCATTGTGTTATATTTCTATTTGAATTCTATAAAAAGAAGCCTGATGATCCGAATGAAAACAACACTCCAATAACTAATAAAAGTATGTTTTTGGTAATTGAAAGATTGAATCATCTATTGTCAAACGTTTTATTTTGGTTTTATTTATCAAATTGGTGTCCTATTTGAATATGAAAGTCAATTGGTTATTGCACCCCAATTCCGCTTGTGTGGAAGTAAAATATAGACATCTAGATGAGTGAGTTCATTTGTACAGATAAAATTTACCAGATTCTTCTGTCAAAATAGATTACCTTCTCTATATTCTATCGTTATTGAGATAATATCCATAATATGCTTAACTTATTCATATATAGATTACTACAAATTCGCAATCCTAAGAGAATCATTAACAGTAAACTCAGAGAGCACCTGACAATCTTGTTTAACTGTTAATATTTCAAAATTTAATTACTGGATCGAATAAGAGACTCGTAAGATGCCGTTCCTGTACTT
Source organism: Conomelus anceps (assembly GCA_948455865.1). Classification (NCBI taxonomy): domain Eukaryota; kingdom Metazoa; phylum Arthropoda; class Insecta; order Hemiptera; family Delphacidae; genus Conomelus; species Conomelus anceps. The sequence continues at coordinate 11,771,474 of OX418225.1, forward strand.
TCACTTCATTGCCGTATCTCAAGATTAGATTGACGGATTTGAAACTTAAGATAAATTTATTATGAATTTAAAATATTATTGAATTTTGGGAAGCGCATCACACTCAGACCACTGCAAGCTACAAACGATACACATAAACTGACCTCTCATTCGAGTGTCTGCTATACACATTGCAATATCTGCACTTCGCAAGTAATGAACTTTGCAATAAGGCTGACCTTTCGTAGTAATTGCTTAACCAATATAACATATATTGCAATGATCTCATTATATATCACACTCTACAAGCTCATACTCATATAAAGTTTGACGACTGTTACTCTCCTGTTTTAACTCAGGATTATATATTCGTCGGTCAAATTGAAAATCTCTCATTGGTTATTAAAAATATCTCTTTCATTGGTTACTGAAAATTGTTATTAGTTCAAGAGGAGCAGACAAGAAATGTCTTGACAGGCTTGAAAAACTTATCTCAGTAACAAACTGATGCCAGAAAGTTTTATTAAGTGGACAGATTCACTCAGGATATTTAGGATAGTTGAGAAAGCAGACTGAGAGGTCGAAACAACGATGGAGAACATTAGAAGCATTAAATCTTTGAAATAAGCTAATAAACAATCGACAAAAATCTATTCTCTATATATTTCTGTAGAATAAATAATAATAATAATAATGATAATAATAATCTTTATTTCCGCATGAAAACAAAAAAATGCAGAAACTTGTACAAGTGCCAAAAAATTCAGAATCATGTATGAAAGGAGTTGCTATAATAAAAGATAGAAATGCATCTTCATCAGATACCTACACTCTACAAAATTTCACAAGAGCAGAAATATTCTATCATGCAAGTGATTAAATCACGTCTACATGAAGGAGCATTCAGAAAGACAAAAGGCAATAAGAACAATGAGAAAAAATAGAGAAAAGGAGAGCAGAACACAAACAGTGAAAAACAAAACAAAAAATATATAATATATGCATTTTTTGAGATAACGCAATAATTTGAGTGAGAAAGACTATAAAAACAACAGAAATACATTCCAGAACGTAGCTATTTTGGTGCGAGTACATTATAGATTATTATTTTGTGGACGATTTTTTCTTGTATGAGAAATTCATAAATTCTCCCACTGCTACTGTCAGTAGCACCCAAAATTTAAAGAAATTTAAATACCTCAAAAATTGTAAAAAAATAGGTTTTTTCTCCTGCAGATTAAGTAATATGATTGAAAAATTTCATTGGCACTTGTACTATGATAGCCTTTGTAGTAAATGGGTAGAGAACTTTGAATAATAAGGAAAAGAGGAAAATAGATAGCTTTGACAAGACAGCTGCCACAAGCGCTCGTGACCCATAATCACTGGAGTACAAACACTACGCTCAACGCGAGGATGTTTTCCTCATCGCGTATATCTGTACCAAACATTTATCAGGTATTAAATTCCCTAAACACATTTGTATCGGGTTACCAAGTTTCCTGGTATGATAAAGGAAAATTTAGTGTTATATGGTTTGGAATCATGCTAATCATCCATCTCGGTTACTTCATGCATCCAAACCTAATATAACACGCTAACATGCATATGGAATATAAAATAAGATGTAAACATTTGTCTCTGAAACTCACCTCACCCCTCACTTATGCTTATGCATGCAAATGAAAAACAAAAGCACAGTAAAGAGGCTCCTTATCTAACCTCTGGATGCTACTCAACAGGTCTTGTCTAATTTAACCTACATAAGGCTGGCTTGGATGGAGCTGTAATAAGATGCGTTTAAAATTTCCTTCTAAATGAGAGTTTCAGCAAAAATGGGCTATTTTTATGATTATTCTGTACTGCGCATGCGTTGGTGAGATCTGTAAAGCAAGCGGAAATCTTGATAAATTATTGATAAAAAATGTTGAGTGTGAAAATACTGCTTGAAATAATTTTAGAGCTTGAAAAGTGTCCGATTAAATTTGATAGAGCAATGTGAATTAATGGAGAATATTTTGGAAATTGTGGATAATGCGGAGGTGGATAATGTATGAGATCAAGAATGTGAGTTTTCAAAATCTTAGTTTACCAGAATTTTCTTTAACCAATTGCAGTATCTCTCCGTTTCCAATTTTCCAAACTTTTCAATACCACATAAATTATCGAATCCAATAGATCGCAATCTATTAATTGATTTATGGGTTCTACATTTGTCTCTTATAGCATAAAAGTTTGAAAGTCCATGTTATTCACATCGAGTTGGAAATGAAAAACAATTTTTTTAACGTGAAATGGAATCATTGCTCGAGGCATTTTTAAGTTCAACTGCGATCAACAACAAAATATCTTAATTAGCATTTCTAATCCAGAAATAAAAAGAGTAATAATCTATTTACCTCAAAAACACAAATCAGTCAGACGATAGTTACATGAATTTGGTTGATGTCTATGAATTTGAATTAAGTATTATCTTTATCAGTTATAGAAGAGATAAGTAGTTATTTTGCAGTAATTTGAATGACAAATAACTTTGTGATTTCAAAGTACTTAGAAATGATGTTAATTAGCAATTTTAACCGCTCCTTGAGCAATATGAATCATAAAATAACCAGCTTGCGTAAATGCGAGCGCAACCTAATTCGCTTCTGCATGAATAAATTTCAGTTGATTTATTCTCTAGCTCTAGATTATCATGGATGTAAATTAAAGTTATTACATCCTCCAGAAACCATGCATCAATTTTCTCATTACGATTTTCCACAAGATAAATATTATTGGTATTAGCGATATACCATCGCGAGCGAATTTTTCTTGTTAAACAATTGTTTTTAGGTAATCCATATCAGGAACCAAACTATAAAACTATCATTATACTATTCTCAATAGCCCATATTTTACCAGAACTGATGACATTTTGAATAGTAAGGTCACCCTTTAAAACAATTGGGAAGTGATAGCCGCGAGCCGTAGCAAGTATCTGTTCAATCAGATAGAGATAAGCTGCGTTCTCGTAGGACCTGTTTGTAAAGGTGACCGATTAGATTGGCCAGCAAAAAAGACACTGTACCCTGCTGTAAAACAACTTCCCGGTGGTTCGTAACCCACCTAAAACTGTAGGTCCAACTCATCAATCACCATCATCCAACTTATTACCCACGCACAGGTCTAAGACCTATGTGGGCTTCATCCTCAAAAAAAAAAAAAAACTCTCATCGCAATATTGAAATGATTTGAAAAAATTTAGGTACCAAGTTTCGCCTACTATTCTCTTTATCATCCGCTTTAGACTTCATTAATGGTAAATTTACTAATTTTCAATAACTCCAGGTGGTTCTAAGCAAAAGGAAGCAGAAGGGATGCAAATAATTATTCTGCTGTCTGACTACTAAAGTACAGGAAATTGCCATCCAGAATGAACGCATGTCTGAATATCTCAACACTCACTACATGCACGTCATAATTAGCCAGCTGAATCCCTTATAATTTTTTTTGTAGATTACGTCTTGGAGACTCCAGTTATGGAGTATAAGACAAGTCAGATTAACAATTATACTATCTTATACACTAGTTACCATAATTACTATATTAATTAGTTTATGTGAGGCTTAAATTTGATTTGAAAGGAACTCTTGTACACTATAAAAAGCTTTATCAACTAAATATTTTTCAGTTGTTTTTTAAATATTTCTATATTTTCAAGACTTTAAAAACTGCGGTAGCTTGTTGTAGAGTTTCCTACCAATATAACTAGGTTTTTGTTTGAATAAGCTACTATTGTGACTCACCAAGTGATAATCTCCTCGGCTTCTTGTATTATAATTGTGTACGTCAAGATCTTGGTTAATATCAATCTTTTTTACAAATAGAGTAGCTTCATACACATAAGCTGGTTAGGAGACCAAGTCTCTTGAACAACGGCCTACATGAATCTAATCTATTTACTCTTTCCATACACCTAACAGCTTTTTTTGGATCTTAAACTCCCTATCAAGGTTTTGTTTTGATGAATCACCCCATACTAATGTAGCATATCTAATATGTGACAGTAATACCCTTGATGCTCCACAGTTCGATCAACAGAAATTAACCTATGAGTGAGAACACTCTTGCGGCATGTATTAGAATGGCTGCTGAGATAAACCTCTCTTTGATTGAACCATTCCGCTGCTTAGAAAGTGAATAAAAGGTGATAAAACTTCGGATGTACATTTAAAGGTGTGACGTAATTGCAGAATTTGCACCTGAATAGACCATTTGGTAATGGGTGAGTTGGGTTCTGGAAATGACCAAAATGCTGATGCAGTGGAGACCTTTGGTGGGGTCGGGTGGAGCCTTGCATTGTGTGTTGCCTTCTCCGACTGAGACTGCGAGCAGATTAAAGCTGAGACCAACAGATAAGAACAAGAGGGAGATTAGCGTTATTTAGGCCGGTATTAAGTGCTACGAGTTCCTCTGCAGGCAGTGAGAAACCTAGTCGAGGAAATTTTCCAGCTTCCACAGAGAAAAAACTCATTTAATTGCTCCTCGGAGCTCGTCCTTATCAAGTTGATTGCATTGCTTTATCAACCTGATCGAAATACTGCTAATCTATTTTCGACAGAGATTTTTTCCGAATCGAACTCTTTCATGCTTTGAGAGGCTATTAGAGTCATCATTTAATCAAATTTGGTCAATAATTCCGCCAGTTTTCATTCAACGTGAAGCCGAAGATGTGTACGTTTTGTACTCAGGTGTCAAATGAGTGATGAATTATATAGAAAGCCAATATATATATATTTTTTCAATGAATATATAGTGATGAATTATATAGAAAGCCAATATATATATATTTTTTCAATGAATATGGATATATTTGTGAGTAGATATGGATCAAACTACATCTGAACAATCTTGCAAATAATTGATTAAGTAGACCTCCTCATAAGATCTGGAATCAAATGAAAAGTTTATTTATTAAAAGTTAAGTTCAAGCTTCAGATCCCTTCCCCTCGAAAGAAGACTCTAGTTTTTAGTGACTCAAGTCTTATAGACCTGTCCTCGTAAAATCTATAAGAAATATGATTGAAATATTCCGTTTCGGTCTTCTTTAAAAATTCTATGGATGATATTGCGAAAAGCAGTTTTGGGCAATAGCCTGTTGTATACACATTAATTGTATTTTAGTTGATGAATGAATGTTGGACTTCATGAGTTATGAAATTAAATTTCTATTTCCTCTTTAGGAGCTGAAAATTATTTTTTTCCCTCTAATTTAACTAAAAAATTCAACTGCAAACTGCACTGAAAAGTTAAATCCTAGTACAGTTACATAAAAACACAGTTTCAGCAGTATACAGCAAATTACTGAGAAAATGATCAACTTGAAAAAATTTTTTATTTGCAAGCAGCAGAATATGCACATATAACCAGGATATTTAGTAGTAGTATACAATAGTATACAATAGTATCATAGAGAAAATGATCAACTTCTAAAAAAAATACATTTGCAAACAAAATATGCACATATAAACACGAGATTTTTGTATGGGAGGACAGGAAAATACCGGAACCATTGAACTCTCGATCTTTCACCTCACTGCAAGCCACTACTGCAATAAAACAAGAAATAACAAAAGGTTCAAATTGGCAATAAAAAGTCACGGTTAGCCTTCACTAACCAGAGAGCATTGTCACATACACCTCATCACAGAGTCAGTCACATGTTGCCATTATATGACACATTCGCTGGTCGGTCTGTACATCGTTAGGTCTTATTTTTTCTTTAACGACCGGTCATCAGCCTCTACCACTGAGATCACTGAACAAATCTAGAACAAACAAGGAACTATATATTGTATCAGTTTACTTTACAAGCATGCTAAGACTTCTTATAATTTTGTTCTATATTGTGCATAATTTAATAATTCGATTGTAGAATTTTGATAAACAGCGATAACTTTAAGCTATGTTATTGTGAAATGATCGCTTTCTACATGGCGAATAATCGAAACAACTATTCATTTGTAGTGAAACAATTCTCAAATAGTCTTCTTATTATTGTATAAATTTTTATTTTTAATATTAATAAAATTAATAACATTATTATTTGATAAATCCTGATCATTGATAGAATGCACAGCAGTATTTTATAATGATTTAATAACAAATATTTTGGAAAACTCTGAAAATCCAGTAATTCATCTGTATGCACGCTATTATGACTGTATCAGTTTTGTATATTGGAATTCGATGTTCTTGGAAGAATGAAAATTTTGGAATACTATTGTTTATTATGGATAAATTTATTATTTATTATGGATATTCATTATTTATTATAGTTGTTTATCATTTGTATAAAGTTTTTCTTCATGTTATTATTGATCGATTTTTTGTTATCAATCATTCATTATTGATTACTGATGTATGGTAGCCTCTTGTCATTTTGTATTTTTTATTTGAGAAAATCTTTCATTGTTTGCCAATTCAACCATGATTATTATACTCGTAGTATCAGATAATAATAATTCATAATGATGAATAAGTCTGATTATAATAATGAATACGAATGATTCAGTAGAGTAATTTTTGATAAGCCTGAACATAAATAGAATGCACAACAGTATTTAATAATGATATAATAACAGATATTTTGGGAAACCCTGAAAATTCCAGTAATTCATCTGTATGTACTGTAGTTTTCTTATAACTTGGCAGCAGTTGGGTTCAGATCTGGCAAGTCCTCCCATCTTCTATACGCTGCCAAGTTATATGAATACTAGAGTACGCCATTATGGCATATCAGTTTTGTATTTTGGAGTTCTTGGGAGAAAACATTTTTTGGATATTATTTATTTTGGATTCTTGATCTCATATATATAAGGAAAAAATCTTAAAACTTGGGCAGAGAATAAAAATAAGTTCTACCTTCATTGCAAAAGCATGTTGAATCACGTACACTATAAGAGGATGAACTTAATTTATTCAATCTTTTATTTTCCATTCCATGCTGAATAACAAAAACGCATAGAAATGAAGCGGCTGTGGAAACAAAATTTTATTATAAATTGTTTGGAATAAACTGTTTGTAATTGGAAGATTACCTTTGAAATCTTCCTACTGAGCCAGCAGAAGAATAAGCATTTTCTCGCGAGAACAAAATAAAATATTCAAAGTCTTTACAAATTCAAATTCAGTCACTTCCGATTGGCTTAGCATTTCTTTATCTTTCTTGCATCTAAAAGATTTGATTCCCTGAGATAACTCCGCAAGGTTTCCATCTGCCTATTTCTTTTTATTCATGTGATTTTGACAGAAACCATTCGCCAATTCAGTATAGATGAATTTCCAATATAATATCCAGACTAGATCACTTACTGACCGATGCATTCTTATTTTAATGGATTAAACAAAAATTATCATGTCATTTTTCTTAAAATGTTAAGTTATCGGGCAAAAGTAAGAATCAAATCAATAACTAAAAACCGTGAAAATCTAGAAAGTAACAAAGAAGAACAATACATAAATTGGGCTAGAATTGAATCATTTTAAATTAGAAAGTTGGAGCTCACTGAAATGCAGTCAAGGTCTCTTGCCAATAGTATTATTCCTTGTTTAGTATATGTTAAGATGCTCTGTACTTTAGTTTTAGTTTGTTTGAGATTGATAATGGAGTATCATCCTAAACTAGTATCTCTATATTTTTAATGAATGTGGTCGTGACAATTTCCTCTTATTGTTCATTATGGATATCTTCCACAATACCAATTTCACCACTACAAAGAAAGTTATCAGGCATCTATAAAATACTTTCTGCTTAATACTTTTAAAAGAATTCGAAAAGTTAGTTTAAAAAATCCAATCCTTATTGTTCTGATGCATTACAATTCACAAATACATTTTTTTGTACTTGTATTTGTACTTTTAGACATTATATGAGTTGCGATTCGTAATTTGTCATATAACAGGCCACATAACTACAAAAATATTATTTTACTCACTTCAACCAGTAGGTCAGTCAGTCTATAGCAATGGTTTAGAGAGAAAACTAATTGGAACTACAAATTTTTTTAACAATTTTATATCAACTTTCTGAGACACCGCAGGACTCACAATCAAGGATTGCATGAAAGCAATCATCAACTCGGTTAGTGGGAGTAATAATATGAATAATATAATATTAATTATAATATGAATTATTAAAAGTTTATAGGTGTGACAGGTGGGTAGCATTCTGATCTCTTCCATCACGCTGTGTAGACAGTACCTACTAAAAACCAACAATAGATGAATTATTTTCTTTTGAAAATTCAAAAATGACTAGTAATTTGAAAATTTCCAGTAATTAACACAATAAGTGTATTATAATAACATTAGTTTATAACTTATACTTATTCTCAAAAACAGAATTTTTTAATTTCCAATTCCTGAAAGTGCTATGAATCCGAAATTAATAATTTCTGTTTCTGTATTTATCAGTTTGTTAAATTGTTACTTCAAAAACTAACTTATTCTCAAGAGCATATGGTCTCCCTTTCATTTGCAGACAATCTCTTCTAACTTATGTTTGTAAATTGGACAGAGAAAACGATCAATAACGATTTGACGAAGAGCGATCCGTAGTGGACCTCACATCCATCTTCCATCCAATAACATGACGAAGCAAATGTAAACAATTGCTCATCGATTTGCATTGAAAGTCGCGCTTCCATTGAATTCTAAATCTTCGTCCCCAATAAAAAAGAATAACGACTGGGTTGTGTCACCCCTCACAAAATCAAAAATAACATAGAAAAATGTCACAGAATACGTGAACAGTTTATTTCATTACTACAGTGTATTCATCAAGCTTGTTTTGTTTTCAATTTAAACGTTGAACGGTTTGATACGTGATTGATTTGCAAAATTTAATAGAAGTAGAATATCAGAACGTGATAAAGTTTTTATCTATTCGTCTATCTGTTAAAATCAATAAACTATTATTATTATTATTATTATTATTATTATTATTATTATTATTATTAATAGATTATCATTCATATTCATAATCAAAATTGGTTAATTTCATATTCTACTCGGGCTGCCTGTGGTATAAATGAGAATTTGTTCCAGCTCATAATTTTGTCAAAAAAGCAATTATTATTTAGAAAATTCAAGTCATTATTCAATCATCAATTCAAATTGAATAATTCAAATCCAATTTAAAAATCATTCACATCAATGATTTTCATAATGTTTTTCGCCATGGTAGCGCAGTTTGAGCGATTGTCTGTGATTAGAAAAGAATCTGACTGGCTCCGTATTCCTGCGGTCCCAAGTTCGAATCTCGTTCAGACATTCATTTCTATCATTATTCACCGATTTACCCCATTACCCACGTGCAAGTCACAAAAATGATGCGAACATCTAAAAAAATAATATTGTTCAAATTTGGAAGGAAATATCTGACAATCTTAATGGAGCATTTCAACTAGTTTATTTCAACTAACCTGACTACTTTTGACTACAATTGCTTTTTTTGTTATATGTCAACCGTTTACCTAAAGAATTAATTAGTGGTAGAGCCCTCTTATTTGCAGATGATACATCACTCATTTTCAGCAATTCCATTCTAGATAATTTAGAAATAAGTGCCCATATAGGTGTGCAGTCCATTGTCCAATTTTTAAATCAGTTGAAATTAACTATAAATAGTAAAAAATGCCAATACCTTCAATTCAAAAACAAACATAATTTAAATGAAGATAGGGCTATAAACGTGTTTGTAAACGATAATCAATTAGACCAGAAAGAAAAAATTGCATTTCTAGGAGTTATGTTGAATAGACGATTGACCTGGACTCCATACATTGAGAAAATATGTAGTAAAATTTCATCTGGGGTATTTGTCCTGCGACAGCTCGCTAGATTGAATGACAAAAAGTTACTTTTTACAGCTTACCATGGGCTCTTACTGTCACATATTAGGTATGCTATCTTAGTATGGGGTAATTCATCAAAACAAAATCTTGATAGGGTGTTTAAGATCCAAAAGAAAGCGGTTAGGTGTATAGAAAGAGTAAATAGATTAGATTCATGTAGGCCGTTGTTCAAGAGACTTGGTCTCCTAACTGTACCCTGCTTATATGTGTATGAAGCTACTTTATATGTAAAAACGAATGATATTAACCAAAATCTTGATGTACATGATTATAATACAAGAAGCCGAGGAGATTATCACTTGGTGAGTCACAATAGTAGCTTATTCAAACAAAAACCTAGTTATATTGGTAGGAAATTCTACAACAAGCTACCGCAGTTTTTGAAGAGTCTTGAAAATATAGAAATATTTAAAAAACAATTGAAGAAATATTTAGTTGATAAAGCTTTTTATAGTGTACAAGAGTTCCTTTCACATCAAAATTAAGCCTCACCTCAACTAATTGAAGTAATTATGGTATCTAGTGTATAATATTGTTGATCTGACTTGTCTTATACTCCTTAACTGGAGTCTCCAAGACGTAATCTACAAAAAAAAAAAAAAAAAAAAAAAAAAAAACGTATGAATGACTATGTCATAATTCATGATTGTGATAAATAATTCAAAATTGAATTCATTCTCATTGGATTTAGCATGCATCCTTGCATGCATGACCTTTCTGTGTTCAGTGGTGTTTTGAACGATGTTCATGAACATGGCTTTTCCACAATACTATTATTGTTCGGATAATGACTTACATCACATTTTCCGCTCCCAGAGGTTTTATTGAATTTTTTCTCACTGATGCTGCCCTCATGAGTCTGAGACTTGTCTGTGAGTTATGAGGAGATGAATAATCACACAAAATATGTTAGGTTGAACGAAAATCAAGGCAGTAGTATCTTTCAAACAATGCCTTATCAGAGATAACGCTCCAACCGATTACATAATTATTGCTAGTTCATTTAAGATTATAAATCCCTAAATTACAAACTGAATCTGCACTAAAAACCAATAATGAATTTATTTATTCATTCATTCATATTCCAACGGTACACACCAATCATACAAAATTCACAAAAAAAGCATATCATGCAAAATAACAAAATAATCTAAATAATTATAGACTTAAACAACTATATTAAAAGCAAGGCAAAGCAACTATGAATAGATAAGAACAAACACAGTTAACAGATGTAGATCAAAGAATACAAAAAAAAACACAAGCAAGAAAGTAACAGACAAAAACAAAACAACAGAGGAACAAAATATCCAGTTCAGAAAGACGCTCCAACCGATTACATAATTATTGCTAGTTCATTTAAGATTATAAATCCCTAAATTACAAACTGAATCTGCACTAAAAACCAATAATGAATTTATTTATTCATTCATTCATATTCATACAAATCAGTGAACAGGAGGACCCAGGCAAGGAAGAGAAACAAAGTCAAGACAATACAATAACCAGAAAAGTTAGTAAGACTGTCAACAAAAATTAATTGACAACAAAAATAGACGTTTGTAAAGAAGGAAGGTTTTACAACAATAAAATCATTAATAGTATCCTATCAGATTACAGAAATATCCTGTACAATAATATCCTAGTTTCATCTCGAAGGTAACTCACAATTTTTTCAAGAGATAAACACCTCATTACTAACTTTAAGTTGAAAGTGAAAATAGATTTGGTGAGTAAGAGTTTGAAAAGACTTATTCATTGCAGAAAAGAAAAGACGCCGTCCACTCAAAACTTTTTCACATCATACACGTGTGTAAGCTCACACACACTGAGCTGCAGGAATGACATTAAATGATGGGAATCGCTCAAACAGCGTCCCAATTCTTGGTATGGGTGACACAACTTTGTAGTCCGGAATATTGGACTATTTGCTCCTGTGCGATAGTCCGGAAATGGAGACCACTCGACTCTCGAACATTTCTCGACTCTCGAACAGTCCTCTCGCTCATACTGAACTCAACCCCTCTCTCTCTCTCTCAAACTCAGCCCTCTGAGCTTGACTCTTGACTCTCGTTCCATCAAACTTGCCAACTTCGTCAATCTACTGTCCACCTGAACTTTTCCGTGCTCTGAATCTGTACTGAGCTTCGACATAATGCCGCTCTCATCTTAAACCAATCTGTCTTGTTCCTTCTCTCTCAGGGTGAGAGAGATAAGACTGATGTCATTTAATCTTCTGGAAGCTTGTAGTACATTCAAGATCAAATATAATGGGCTGTATTGCTAGCAAACTATTTCAAATAGAATGAAAAATACACACAAAAACATTCATAATTGGCTCAAGAAGGTGATATCCACCTAAGGGAAACCGTTATGACAATTATAAGCGGAACAATTGATACAAAATGTAACAAAACTAATTTTAGATTTTTTATGACAATTGGATAGATAGGCATTTAGATGAAATGTAATTATAGATGAAATAGATGCTTCTATGACTTGATGTTATAAGCATTATTATCACTTACTCGGTGGTTCGGAACCCACCTAAAATTGTAGGTCAACCATGTTCTCCATAACATGGCTGAAACGGCGAGGTGGAACTACCCGTAAGGGTCTCCCCACCAATAAAAGCCATACGCTTATTATTTATTATTTTATTTATAGATAGATAGATAGTTTATTCTCAAATAAGTAAATTTACAACAAAATAACATTTCAATGTCTTTCAACTATTAGTAGTCGGAAGAAACAAATTAAATATAAGCTATATAGATATAGAAACTAAATAAAGAATACGAAGTTATATTATTTACTGAAAGAATTTTTGAGAACATACATTCCAGCACACTTGTGAACCGCTGGAGGAAGTCGAATGCAAAATACAAGAAAATGATTATTAAAAAGGGATGGATTGAATTTTAAATTTTACATTGAAAAATTAAGGGGAAGTTTGTAATTTTAAGGAACAAGCAATAAAAAAGGAAAACATACGGGAAACCTGAATGTTTGTGTTAACTGCAACACAAATCTAAGAAAATGAATAAACAAAACATCAATAAATCTGCTTATAAGGTATTCCCTGAGCTTAAGCTTCAAACAATGTCTCGGAACAAGCTTTCTACAGATATTTATATATTTTGTATATTTTTGAGGATGAAGCCCACATAGGTCTGAGACCTGTGCGTGGGTAATGAGTTGGATGATGGTGATTGATGAGTTGGACCTACAGTTTTAGGTGGGTTCCGAACCACCGGATTCAGTGGGCAGAGACAGAAGCCAAGCTTTAAGCTTTCTTCTCTTCAAACTTCTGCAATGGGATGCTATGTTTTCCTGCTTGAGGCTACGGGGCAGTGCGTTGTAGAACCTAGGAGTTAGGAATATAAACTTCTTCTGAAAGAGAGTGCAATTGCAATTATAAGCGGAAAAATTGCTACAAAATTTAACATAACTAATTTTATAGATTTTTGACGGAAATTATAAGCGGAACAATTGTAACAAAATTTGACAGAACTCATTTTAGATTTTGAAATAGGATTGGATTGAAATGAACCTGCTATATATAATTTCATTGAAGACCTTCGCTAAGGCAGGCATTGACAACAGCATTTTTTTTTTCTATGGAAAGAGATAAGTGACATTACACAAAAATATTTCATGTTGTATATCCATGATATTTGTTGTAGTTCTGGATATTTAAGCATATAATAGACTGATCATTGAAAATTATTTCCTTGTGAACACTTGGTAATATTTGTGTAATGGCCAATTCGTATTGATGTAATGCTTCCTCAGACAAAGCTATAGGTCTACTAAATCAGGTTTGAAAATTGGGGGTACTCACAACTATATATAACCCCAATTTCAAATCTGATTTAGACCTCAAGAGAGAAATCAACAGCCTTTCTAACAAAATGAGTAAGGAATTCAAGAGCAACAATGTTAATACAAATATGCGATTGGTATATCGGTGAATATTGTATATTGGTATATATTGGTGAGATGAATATCTCAGTGCTTCTATACGGGGCGGAGTCTTGGACACTGAATGAAAATACAAGTGCAAGACTGGAAGCATTTGAGATGTGGCTATACCGCAGAATGCTACGAGTATCATAGGTAGATAGAGTCACAAATAAAGAGATTCAAAGCAGAATGCCAAAAAGCAAAGAACTCTTACCCATGATCAAAGCCAAAAAAATAGAAATTCTGGGAAAAATAATGAGGCAGATTGGTCAGGTCATACTCCAAGGAAAAGTATTGGGAAGGAGAGGAGTCGGGAGAAGGCGTATATAATGGTTGAAAAATCTGCGAGTTTGGTATTGCATGACAACGGAATTATTCAGAGCAGCGGTAGACAGGACTAGGATTGCCAAGGTGGTTGTCAACGTCTAGAATCAGACAGGACCTTGAGAAGAAGAATCTAAACTTTTAGTCGTGTCTAAGGAAGCATTACATCAATACGAAATGGCCATCATACAAATATTCAAGTGTTAAATTTCATTAGAAAAATATACTCAATAATTATTTATGATAGAAATATAGTTTCTTTGTTTGTCAAATGTTGAGTGCTACTTTTTCGCTCACTATTCTAGATCAAAGAGACTGATACAACATTTTTGTCTTCCATACAGATTATTGAAAGAACAGTACAGTATTTTCAAAGCAGAATCAACTACAGGGCTGACCCCAGATAAATTTATTGTCGTGGAGTTGCCTCTGATTAAGTTGGACAACATATTTTTATGTCTGTGTCGAACTAACATACGAACATCTTAAACATAAGATGTTTAGGCGCTCTTTGTAAAGCCACGTCTCCACCAACCGAACATATCTGCCGAACATTGTTGGCGAATCCAAAAAAGGGCAAACATTAAACTTGTGGGTCACCGAACATGTTCGTGAGTTCAATTGAAATGTTCGTTCTGTGAACGAACAGTAACGACCAACAACAAGTTCCCGCCACAAACCCCACCACACCGATCATAATTTTCGAGAAGGCGTCCACACCAAACCAACTCCAAAAAATGTTCGGCGATATCAGCTGATTCCAGCGAACACTGTTCGCCGAGCATGTTCGGTTGGTGGAGACGCGGCTTAAGGGTGGCCGATTGGATTGGCCAGCAAAAAATACACTGTTCTCTGCTGTAAAATCACTTCCCGGTGGTTCAGAACCCACCTAAAACTGTAGGTCCGACTCATCAATCACCATCATCCAATTCATTACCCACGCACAGGTCTCAGACCTATGTGGGCTTCATCCTCCAAAAAAATAATATGCTACAGTATCAAACAGTCATCCTGATTCAAACTTCACAGTATTGCCGAATCACTTTATTCAAAATTCTCTTAAAACTTGTAGCTGACAGCACATACTATGCAATCCGCAAAGCGATCCCTCTGAACTGCGAAAGACAATATTGTAAAAGATCAAAGATGGCGAGCTATTCAGAGGGAATTCACATAATCCGCTTCATTGATTTGGAGTCAAAGAGCCGCCAATTGAATAGTTGAATCCCAATTTTGTGACACTTGTTGTAGTTCCGATATCCAGAAATTCTCAACAATGTGTAGGAAACCACGTCAAACAGTAACCTCAGCTTTTGGTAGCTTTCAGTTCAGAGAAGATTATGTAGAAGCAACGCACAAAAGTTGAAAAACCTTCACTTTCACTTTCAATAATTAGTAAACTTATATTAGTCATTTTCAAATAATGATACAAACTAAAGTGGGGGAGTCCGGTCCCACAAGTTGTGAAATTATAACTTAGCAACTGTAAAACATCAATAACAACCAAAGTGATACTGTTAAGAAGTATGTCAGTAAGAAAAATGGCCAAGTTCAAGGAGAAACTCGAAAAATGATTATATAATTTATAGATACCGCTGTGATGCGAAACGGCCAAAACAATAAACAAAAAAAGTAAATAGTATAAAAACAAAGTAATATTGTTATCACTCAATAATTATTTGATATCAATTGATTTACACAATGCGAAAGTGAAATAGAACTAATACAGCACACTTGGAAAAACGATATGTTTAGAAAGGGGAAACAAAAATTATTTGTTATATTCCTTCATCCCTGGAGGATACCACTTAAATAAAAAAGATTCTAACCTTCCAAATTCATATTTATTTTTAGTTTTTTTTTTAAATGTTTTTTTTTAGTTTTGTGTTTAGTTAAGTGCTATTTTTGTTGCGAATATTATTTTTAGATTTGTTTGAGGATACATCAGCCTTGGCTCGCAAAAATACTGTAGGCTGGATCACGATGAGAATTAAATCATATTGAACTTGAAGTATCGAAAAATTTTTTTTTGAGGATGAAGGTCTGAGACGCGTGGGTAATGAGTTGGATGACGGTGATTGATAAGCTTGACCAACAGTTTTAGGTGGGTTCCGAACCACCGGGAAGGGATTTCACAGCAGAGAACCGTGTCCTTTTTGCTGGCCAATCTAATCGGTCACCCTTACAAAGAGTGCCCAGGAGAACGCAGCTTATCTCGATCTGATTGAACAGATACCTGCTACGGCTCACGGCTATCACTTCCCTAATGTAAATTCAAAATTTACATTGCAAATTTTTGAAATGTTCAATAAATCAATGATGATATCATAATTATTCGTTTATTGAGAATATATATTAGTCATTTAAAACTCATAACAGAGTGTTATTGATTCCTTTAAAGCTGCATTTGATAGCATTTTGAGTTGTATTTTGTAGATTGACTACTGTCTCTGGTATTCACTGAAAACCCATGCTGGATAATCGTCTAGAAAAAAAGATTATTACATGGTTATGGGATAAAAGGATTATGCCAAAACATAATTTATTTGCTTCTCATATTCCAAGATGCCGAAATAAGTCTAACTCTAACTCTACTAATTCTAACGAAATCACAGTTCTTGAAATTCGCTTAAATTTTTTTTTTTGTAGATTTCGTCTTGGAGACTCCAGTTAAGGAGTATAAGACAAGTCAGATCAACAATATTATACTCTTATTCACTAGTTACCATAATTACTATATCAATTAGTTGTGGTGAGGCTTTTTTATGTGAAAGGAACTCTTGTACACTATAAAAAGCTTTATCAACTAAATATTTTTTCAATTATTTTTTAAATATGTATTTCAATATTTTCAAGACTCTTTAAAAACTGCGGTAGCTTGTTGTAGAGTTTCCTACCAATATATAAGAAATACCAAATATAAAAACAACTAGTTTCAAGGACTGTGATTTCGTTATAATTAGTAGAGTTAGAATGATTTCGGCATCTTGGATTGCTACTGGTGACGAATTGCTAGTATGTTGGTAGCTACTGCGCAAGCGCAACGCAAACTAATCCATTAGTAAGTTCCAGCGTTGTGCTGGTTGCCTGCTCATTCCCTGCAAGCAGCACGGAAGTTCAATTATCATTATCGCGTATAAAAAACATTACTTCCTTCACTCCTTGTCACCACCTGTAACAAAATTCAAATAGATTACAAAAAAAATAAAATAAAAGGGGAAACTGAAATCTACTTTGAGGACCACATAGCAATTGACCATGTGCAAATTTTTTCATTAAAATAAAATAATTATTAGAATAACACTTGTATGTTTATATTTTGATTTGGTAATTAATGAAATTTAAATGCGATAATTCCAGTGATAATTCATGAAATTCATAATAATATTCGAGAAGCATGACTTACATCAAGTTACGTAGGTTCTTCAAGGAGTCATTACCCAAAAGAAAAAAATTAGAAATATTCATAAAAATATAAACTTGTAAACCTCAACTTATTATTTATTGATTTTTATCCTACAGTGATAATAGATTATGATGAATGAGTTCTGCTACACCCCTAATTCTTCTAAAAATAAGTCTTTAAAACAGCTTCAAGTTAAAAGTCATATTACAATTATTGTAATTCTGTACTTTATTATTATTTTTCATTTTAATGTTATAATTGTACATTCAACCAGGGCATTCCAATCTTGAATTAATGCTATGATTTCTTCCAATTTGAACTCGTAATATAATTTTCCTACAACTGCTCGTAAAGTAGTTCTTTACGTACTGAAAACTAATTGTAAAATACCTTTTTACTGCTCAGCAAGCGGTAAAGTACTTTACGCTCGCCAGCTGTTTTCTTTACGCTTCTGTTTTGATTTTGATGCCTTCTCATTGGTGAATCACGGAATCCGTGAAATTCACATAACCTCAACAATGGCGTACGCTAACCAAATCCGCTCATGGTCTGTGATGTTACAAACTACAAGCTATTATTGTGTTGGAATCCAGAACTGCAGTTTTAGGAAAAATATTGTATGCAATTCGCGCGTGAAGCTTCTTTATCGCTCTCGCAAAATTACTGAGCTCCGCTACGCGTCGCGCAGTAAATGTTTTGGCTCGAGCGATAAAGTCGCGCTTCACGCTCTTAATACATAAATAACTATTTTAATTTAAAATATTCAATTATTGTACTGCTTGGATGTTTTGTATTTGCTGTATTTGTAAAGGAACAATAAAATATTTAAATTCCTGGATTTCTTGTTCCATGACGAACTGCGTTATTAATTTTAACTTTTTAAGTGAATTCAACGACTTGCAGTCAAATTTCCATTAAGAATAAGAAGAATTTACTAACTCTGTAGGCCGAACGTTTTCGAATCTTTGAGACCCATTTTCATAGGCGTCCTCCTTGATCATCGATCTATATCGATTCAAACTGAACTGCTCTGTTTGTAACAAATTCTACATAGAACCAACAGGCCGCACATTCAAACAACGTTACAAGGAACATTTTCAAGCCTGACATCAAAAGCTGACTCGAATTTCGCCGACCATATCATTGAAATTGGACACACTTTTACTGACATTACTACCAACCTACACATTCTACATATAAAATATAAAGGACACGAACTCAACACCTTGGAACAATTTGAAATATACAAACACACCACACACAATAAACAAAACATCCTCAAAGAACAACTAAATTTTAAATCACACAAACTTTTTGATCAAATTCTACAAAAACCACAATTCTTTTAACCAAAAAACTGACATCGATGATCAAGGAGGACACCTCTGAAAATGGATCTCAAAGATTCGAAAACGTTCGGCCTACAGAGTAAGTAAATTCTTCTTATTCTTAATGAAAATTTGACTGCAAGTCATCGAATTCACTTGAAAAGTTAATATAAATAAATATTTCAGATAAAAATATTTCAGGTCAGTACAGTCCTTACCCTACCTGGTACGGATTGAGTGTATCGGCCGAAATAGTACTTCAATAGAATATTACGTACACAATGTAGAGACTATACATTGAATAAATATAATTCTGTATCCTCCGGTTCTAATATGATCTGGAAACTCTCTCCTCATTTGGATTGAAGTTATTTTTATGTAGAAATGATGTGGGCAAACCAAGGAGTAAATGAAAGTAATGGAGAATGTTGTTCTCACTTTTTTTCGTTGAAAAGCAATACAGTCTAGTATCATCCGTTTGCGTTTTGACATTTCTACGTAGAGTAAAATTAGAACTTTGATTAATTATGGAAATCAATTTAACTTATTTTGGGAAGTGAGTAGAGACAACATAGAATAAAAATTACTGACTCCATTACAGGGATCCAGTCTTTTGCTTTATTGTCAAAGGAAAAGAAAATGGGTGTTTGAAATATAAGAATTATATTAATGAGGAAGATATTATCATTCCGGATTATAAATGGAGTTGAAAAATGTTTGAAGTAATGAACAAACTTCAAAAAGCATTCACAACTTTTGCTTTGACAAGCATTCTGCTAAACTGGTCATGTTCTTCATCAGTCACATCACTGTGTGACAGCAGTGCCAGTGAAATTGAAAATTCCATTGAAATGAGAGAGTAGGGGATATGTTCCCATTCTTTCTATTTTATTTTCACATTTCTTAATTAATATAATATATCATCAATGAATATAATATATCATTCGAATGACTTGCATATCTCGCCCATGTACAACCATCTCCTAATTAGAATTTTAAAAATAGGTTACAGAGCGGATTGATGAAAAACTAAAAGCTCAAAAGGGATTTTTTCTTCAAATGAACGCAACTTTTCCAATAAAATATTCTTTAACAGTAGTAATGAAGTTTTTTTTCCATTTACAGCCGGCTTAAAAAATGTGAGCTAATATTATATTGTAAGTGAAGTATAAAGAGCACTATTCCGAGCTATGTTGATATTATTGCAATGCAATTCAGAATAAGCGTAAAATAGTAACCTCTCAATATGGTTTCCAGAATATTATTAATTGATTATTTATAGATTCAAAGTAATAGTATTATGTTAAGTTGACTCGAGTCATTAATAATATTAATATTATATATACTCATAGTATTATATCATTTGACGTTACAGTTTTAACTTCTCCTAGCAAAGAATTTTTGTGTCTTTTGCACTATAACCCCGCATTTTTAAAAAGGTGTCATTGAACAGTAGATTCCTAACCTAACCTAACCTAATCTAAGACTGGGTTAGGTTAGGTTAGGATAGGTTAGGATAGGTTAAGTTAGGATAGGTTAGGTTAGGTTAGGTTAGGATAGGTTAGGTTAGGATAGGTTAGGTTAGGATAGGTTAGGATAGGTTAGGTTAGGATAGGTTAGGAATCTACTGTTCAATGGGGTTATAGTGCAAAAGACCCGAATTTTTTCATTTCATTCCATTACATTATTCATATTACGATGATATCATGAGCTGGTAGGATATAAACGAGTTGTTCACACATATTTTGTTATCATAAAATTTTATTTAACAGCTCTAATTAATTGAACCCAAAATAATCAAGTAAGCATCTATTGATAATCATTAGTAGTTGTATGAACAACGATAGTGGCAGAGGATGCACTGAGTGATTCTGGCATTCACATCGAAATTGAATTCATAAAAACGTTTTAAAACGTGTCACATCAAGCGCTGAGAAAATTGATTAATCTATAAAATTCTCATAACATTTAAGTGTTCATTATTAACCAATTCATAGTAGCAGTATTCTTGTATTAAAACAGTGATGGATATAGACGAGATCAGGCGTATGATTAATAAGGTGGATCCTACTATGTAATATCGATGTTATCAAGATTTGTAGCTCTAACTCTTGGACATGTACATGGGACGTCAAATCAACTACAACGTTATACGATCTCCAATATAATCAACTAATTATTTATCAATTGATAGTCATAGCGGTATCAACCATGGTAATTGGAGGAAGGCGAGCCATATCGATCGACAGTTTTATCGTGGGTAGATATCATGTGGATATTACTAATTTAATTAAACACGCTACTAATGTCGAGCCTTGTTATTATCTCAAAGTTCATCGGGTCCGACTTGGGGAATGAGTAGCTGAGTGTGTTTATATGGATGAATGCATAATAACACGAGAACAATGATGAGTGCATTCCACTCATATAATAACAGGTAATACCTGTTATTATGAGAATTACACTGATTATACACTACAGAGTGGAGGTGTTCTGTTGTTCGATAGCCATGAAATTGGGAATTAAACAAGTGACTGTCTTTTTTTTAATGGAAGGCTACAGTTAGCAGTTTTGATAATCTCAAGCAAATGAAAATGATTTTTGAAATTCTGACTCAGCATTCTAGTGGATTTAGTAGGTCAGAAACAAATAAAGACTTTGAGATACCGTAACATGACTTTT
This sequence comes from Conomelus anceps, assembly GCA_948455865.1. Lineage (NCBI taxonomy): Eukaryota > Metazoa > Arthropoda > Insecta > Hemiptera > Delphacidae > Conomelus > Conomelus anceps. The sequence continues at coordinate 11,793,058 of OX418225.1, forward strand.
CGTCAAACTCGTACATATTCACCACTTTACTGTTGTATTCATATAGCTTGGCAGCGTGTAGAAGATGGGAGGACTTGCTAGATCTGAACCCAACTGCTGCCAAGTTATGTGAAAACTACAAATACCGAGCATTGAATCGAGCCAGTAAACGTATGTTTACCGAAAGTACAGCTGATTTTCATTACCGCATCTTTTTTCAATGGATATTACCGCATTCCAGCTGACTCAGAATTTGGAAAAACAGCTGATCTCAGAAGAATTTTTAGTATTGTACTGCTGTGATGGACTTTGATGTTATGTTTCATGATGCTTGTTGTACTTGCTCAAAGTTTATCTTTTTTATATTTTAGACTAGTATTACGAAAAATATCGTATGTAAATTGTCTGGGAAGATGTTTACCATACTCATATGAAAATACTGCACTCGTCTTCGTCTCGTGCGTTAACTTATCATACTCGTATGGTAAACACCATTTCCTGCACTTGTAACGTAATATACTATTACCATTGTTTTTTGGGTAGCACACGCGCGTATCGAAACATGGAATTGACTCCCGGCTATATTTTGAAGGCAGGACTTTTTTCCATTACTATTCGCCTCACCTAATTTTTAGCTTGAATGTCCACTTAGGAGAATTACCCATGAATAATAATCATTCACTCAACTATGATTCACGATTACTAGCACTAGATTAGTATTTTAATAATGAATTATTAGCTTATAAATAATTAGAAATAGAATTCAATTAACTCAATTTTAGTAAGCTACACAATATATTTCATCAATTGAATTGACCGAAACAATGGGGTATCCAAGGACCTGGAGAATTAAATAATTATTATTAATACTATTAATTACTATTACTATTATTATTATTATTATTATTATTATTATTATTATTATTATTATTATTATTATTATTATTATTATTATTATTATTATTATTATTATTATTATTATTATTATTATTATTATTGTAATGTATTGAGACATCATATGTTATTTACGATGTTTCCCCGGTTGCTATGGACTTTTCGTATAAACAGTTGAGTTCTTGATCTGGTCTAATGGCATCAAGTAAACTCTTGTTTTCTTATATTTTCGAGAAATAAACGATACTTAACAATGGCGACGAGAAGAAAAAAAAAAGGAAGGAAAGGAATGAAGAACTTCAAGAAGACGACGAAGTTTCGACGGGAGTTCGTTCCCTGAATTTGGGAAAACTTCCCGAATTCAATATTCACTCGGAAGATTGGAATATTTACGAATATTATTATTATTATTATTAGTAGTTACATTTTGGGAATTCTGGCACAACCTTGAAAAAAGCTGGCACATCCTTGACCTTTGACCTTGACCCTGACCCTGACCTTGACCCTGACCTTTGACCTTTGACCCTGACCTTTGACCCTGACCTTTGACCTTTGACCTTTGACCTTGACCCCGGACCGGAAGTGACGTAGCAGACCGGAAGTGACGTAGCAGACCGGAAGTCAAACCGGAAGTGGCCCCCCTCACCCTAAAAGTGGCCCCCCTCACCCTAAAAGTGGCCCCCCTCACCCTAAAAGTGACCCCCCTCACCCTAAAAGTGACCCCCCTCGCCCTAAAAGTGACCCCCCTCACCCTAAAAGTGACCCCCCTCACCCTAAAAGTGACCCCCCTCGCCCTAAAAGTGACCCCCCTCACCCTAAAAGTGGCCCCTCATCCTTAAAACGGTTCCCCACTCTCCCAAAAGTTGGGGGTGGGGGAGATCCGGTTACCGAGTATATATATGGTGGACATCTGGCTGGTAGATTCATTGTATCTCAGCAAACGACTGCTAGCTCCTACAGTGAATCCAGCTAAAGACTCAAATCAATAACAGTAAGTACTTGTTTCTTTACTTATGAATATCCCTTAATTGCTGTAGTGTATAAACCTTCCCTCCAAATATTCCATAGCTATTGCATGAAATCTAACCTCAAATGGCTAACCATGATATCATCCAATACTATTGCATGAAATCTAACCTCAAATGGCTGACCATGATCTCATCCAATAATATGTGGTCTACTGCATGAAATCTAACATCAAAATGGCTGACCCATTGTTTCACAATGCTGACTGCAAGATTATGCTAATACCTGTTCATTTCCAATTACAGATGTCATCCACTAATGCTGCCGCTGATGCCATCTACAACACAATTGCAGCCCAAAAGCCACTAGACCACATATCCATGAAAGATCTCCAGCCAGGGTTCCCATACCAAATGGTGAGCGCAGAGAGAGTCACTACAAAATACGGTGAGAAGGTAGCTGTCACACTGGATTCCAAGAACACACACATGCGGGTTATACTACCAGAGTCGTACAGCAGGATAACCTCCAAATTCGTCCCTGCTGGTGGAACCATTGACATGAAATCATATAAGTTTATGTGCCATCCTGATGGGAAAACCCATAGAATCCAATTGATTAAAGAATAATGAATCTCTCTCTCTATGTATTGTGAAATAAAAATGTGACATCTGCAACTGATTTGTTATTCATTCTCCCCTATCCTAGTATCAGTAGTCACACCTAGTGTCCACTTATGCCTAAAAGTGTTCATCACGTGCTCACCTAGTGTTCACCTAGTGCTCACCTAGTGATCACCAGTGTTCACCAAGTGTTCACCTAGTGCTCACTTAGGCTTAAAAGTGTACACCAAGTGTTCACCTAGCTCTCACTTAGGCTTGAAAGTGTACACCAAGTGTTCACCTAGTGCATACACAGCTGCACTGTTGCTTCATGGAAATAGGTTGAAAAGAAAAGTATACTTTACAATACATTGTTTATTAACATAAACAATCGCAAGTATGAAACAATACATAGAAATTGGCTACAATATTGCCCCTTTCAAAGTCTCTGGTAACACCATAGGTCTCTGCCGACCTATTAAGAGATTCCTTTACACAGCCCACGCCATCAGTCACATCGCCTGGTGGCCATAATCTAGGATGTTGCTCAGCTTTACAAATTGATACCAGTAGAGCAGGATTGCCTGATTGACCATCCTCAATCCTAATGCATCTGACACGTCCATCCATAGCATTGTAGTCAAAGCCAGCAAATGTAATCCTTCTTCTGCCAATCAAAGATAGACTCTGGTCACCACACTCAAAGTCACACCACCAAGTCTCATCACTGTTGTTGAAATCAATCTCCAGCTTAACATCCTTGCTCCTCCATCCAGGCACTGAACGCAAGTCCATTATGGCTACCAAGCTATACTTCAACTTGTATACTGATGTCAATGGAGTTCTACAATTGTCAAATATGACTGCTACCTTGAACGGCAGTGTAGTGATACTGGCCATTGTTGTAGACTGAATGATGCTCAGCGAGACTCAGCTACTTCTTATATACTAGGAGAGCAGGTGGTGGAGGAGTAAATGATGATGCAATATTCACATTTCATTCTTTATTGATAAAAACAAACTTCGACAAAAATGTCTATCTTTTTGTAATGCCTGCATAATCCAATTGTGCAGGATGTTTACTACATTGAGTGCACAAAATGGCGGTACATCTAAACGTCCTCTTCTTCCATTGTCACCAGCCAGCTTCATCTTCACAGTCTCCAAGAAGTCGAGCAGGTAATGTTCCGGGCAGTAGACTGTAGTAGTCTTCATCAGCACCTCCAAGTTGGGCGTCTCATGAAAGAGGTAGGGCGAACTCAGGTCCACATACTCCACATTCTCCTTGTTGTCCAGCTGCAGTAGCGTTTCCAGCAGGGAAATCTTCTCATATCCGTAGACCAAGATCTTGATTGGTCGTCCCGAGTCACTGTTCTCGTGCAGCCATCTTCCAACTGTGTCACATACAATTTGCTTCAAGGTCGAATATGAGAGATGTGTTTGGCCGGCTCCATTGCCCGACCATCTCAGTCCATGTTTAGCTCTTTGTAATTGATTGTTATCAACCAATATGCTTGTTTTTAGCAAAATGTCTGGGTATGGTGACTTGAAAAAATAGTGGTGTGTCAACACATGATGCTCATCGTCACGTTCCAATATTGCCATCTCCTTGACAATAAACTGGTTATTCAATCCCTCAAAGCCTTGAAAGTCCATCAGGTAGATTGGTAGTGGTCCAAAAAGTTCTGTAGCCCTGCTTGGCATGATGCCATCATTGTCATCATCATCAGTGGAAGCCTGGTTGAGGTCGGTTGTACTTGTAGAAGCATCCTTCATCAATGATTTCTCGTGTTGAGTGTAGTAGCCTAGGCAGCAGCCCACAACATCCTCTCCATCGCTGGGTGGCAACTCCCCCTCCTCCTCTTCCTCCTCCAAAAAGCGTAGAAGTCTCCTGGACATGATGTATGCTTCACTCAATGCTTCATGCAACTATGACCATCCTGATGCTTGTCGACCACCTTTATATCCTCCACTGCTATCTCCCTCTCTCTCTAGACCGATTGAACAAGACCAGTCATTGGCTGATACTCCTTAACCACTTCATGTATCAGCAGACAATAGGCATGTGTATTTCCTGGAATGTTCTCACTTGCTTCAAACTCAACTCTGATGTCAATGCTTCCCGTCTTGAGCGATTCATTTTGACGTGAACAGTCAATGGGAAACAGTAACATCTTACCATCCCGCACAGCTTGTTTCTCAAAAAGTGGGTTGCTTGCTCGAGCATCATCATGATTGTAGACTCCATTAAAAGCTGCATACATATTATACACTTGGTTATCATCACCATTGATGCTTTCATACGGATAGTACTTGTTGTTCAAGAACACTCGAACGTCTTTCATTTTGCACATGTCAAAGTATGAGCTATTCACAGTAGCTGCTCCTCTTCTTCCAGTCTGCAGTCCAATCACAATGTATCTTGGCTTCTCCAGCTGAGTAGTTGATTTGACAGTCCACGTATGTTTTGTGGTCTGTGGCAAAGATGGGTACTCGTACAGTTCCCAATGTCGGAATGGCATTGAGATGGGCGTGTTCTTTTGCACCAGTCTCAGCAGACGCATTTTTTCCTCATCAGACACCTCTACATAGGGCATCCTCCACACCAGTTTCTCAATTGTGACCTTGCCTGCTGCATTCAAACAGTCTAAAGTGTCAGCACTGCGTCTCAGCACCAGCTCCTGTTTCACATTCAGCATAATCTGTCTATAGTCCTCGGCAAATCCCAGCAGATATCTAAGTGGCACATTCATGATGGTTGTGTTGGTACCATCAGAATCAAATGTGCCAAACCCTGCCTTGGCATCATACCTGTAGCCAGCTCCATCCATCTTGTGTTGTTCTTCTCGTTCAAAGGTCATGGCATTCTTCATCAGGCTGGTGATTCCGGGGCTACGTATGCTGTCCACTACAACTCCATTGATCTCGTAGCGTATCTCGGAAAACAGGTGGCCAAAGAATCCAGAGACACAAGGTGAGCCTACCAAGGTTGTATTTAAGGCATTGGTCACCTTGTACTCCATGTGCAGATAGCTCTCTGATGGCAGTGTATAGATGTCCTGCTGCTGAATTGATATCCGAATCTCATCATTGGCACCAAAGCCTGTAGTATATGGTGCATGAGAATGATATTCATAGCCAATGATGCTATTGTCTGCTGAAGGACCATGTACTGTCACATCCAATACTCCCATTTTTCAGTGTTGTTGTCGTCTTCCTCCTCTTCTAACTTGATAACCTTTCTTCTGCAGATATTTGATGCTGCTTGATGTTAACTCCACAGAGTCCAATGGTTGAATGACATCTTTCACAAATAGCGCCCTATTAATAGACTCTTGTTCTACCCCCATGGGGGACATTGCTGCTTCCACATCCAATCCATGATTCCACTTGCCAAATAATAGCACCATCACTTGGGTTGTTGTCGCAAATGTAAGGCAATGTTTATTGGCTCCTCTCTAAAGTTCACCAGACGTCCGTTCTCATCAACAATCTCCAACGTAATGTTACCAATCTGCTTGGTGTCCACTGGTAAATAGATGACATTCTGTACAGTCACATTCATTTTATACCCTGGATCAACATCTGGGTAAAACTCATAGATCACATGATCCTTGACTCCATTTGAGTAGGATCCACTCACAATGTTACACTTTATACGCAGCACATTGGGACGACTGATTTGCACTGTATTACTACCTCTAGTCTCAATGTTAGCATCCACAACTTGGTTGAATCCCAGCAGCTTTCCTATTGAATCAGGTTGTCTAAAGTCTATCTTGGCATCGCATAATACTAAACATTTCAAGGTAGAGGGGTCCACAGCCATCTGAAACTTGACTCCATGCTTCTTCATCCTTGCCTCAAGCAGGTTGGCAATTGTTTGAAATTCAAAACTACCTTCTGGCAATAATACTTTTTGCCAAACCATTACTGGGGCAGATCTGGTTTTCCTTTGAATACTTTGGTGGGCGGTATCACTAAACAAATGCTGAGCAAACACTTTACCTGTAACTTCCTCATGAGTCATTGCATAATCCTCCTCCTCCTCCTCCTCTGGCTTGACTACTGCCTTCTGGTCCACTTTTGGAGCCAGAAAATGTATTGCATTATTGTAACGATTCTCAACATTTGGTATAGAGTTGCAGCTTGTAAAGCTGATGAGTCCAACTTCCCATTCGCCATTGCTTGTATCAAGTGGCGGGAAAAATTCATTCTTCAATATTGAGGTTTTACCTCCAAAGCATAGCATCATGGTCTTGACTGCTCAGTGTACTATTACACAATGACTTGATAAGAGTATAGACTAGAACCTTTATACTATGTGGATGGGAGAAAGGAAAAGACAAGTGTTGTACATTGTTATTTATTTTCATCGAGCAAAAATTTTAAACATAAATGTCCGCATATATGAGAGTAGAGATCCTCTTGCTTCTGATCATAGTTGTACTCGATCCTTGTTGCTGGACTCGATCCTCTGTGCATGTAGTCGATAAACTCCTGTGGTGGTCTCAGGTTGCCAAAGCCATCAAAGTAGTGAACGATGCCATCCTTCTTCTTCACATAGCACACCCAATGTGTGCCAGCTCCATCACTTTGGTCCAGGTTGATGATGCCACACTCTTGATCCAGTGGTCCATTAGCTGGTAGAGCATCTCGCATGAATACTCCTCGAAATTTCTTCAGCTTGAGACAGCAGGCATACTTGTAGAGGTTGGCATCTGTTAGTGCTCGGTCAGGTAGAGCTACAATCATCTTCTGCCGCCACATTGACGGCGACGCACCCCGTTTCCCGTCTTCTGACGCCTCAGGTACAGGCCTTGACCCTTGGTTGCTGCTGCTGTTCTCCTCCTCTGTGCAGCTCTCCCCTTCCTTTGTTGTTTAGCTCCTCCTCCAAACTTTGCCTTGGCCTTCATGATGTTGGTTACTGCTAATGCTGCAGCTCTCTCTGCCAATCCAGCATCTGAAGATGTTGCCACACTCCAAGCTCGTTCAGCCAAATCTCTGTCTGCTGCTGCTCTGCTCCTTGTATCACTATTCCTTGAGTAGGCAATGTCGTGCTGCTTGCAGGCTTGGTCAAGTTTGTTGACACCTGGATCACCTCTTGCTAATCGTTTTTCAAGCTTTGTACCTGGTCCACAGTACTGGTAGCCAGGAAGATGAAGTTCTACGGGCAGTACGTCTATTGCTTTGTTGACTATTGTACCCGCTGCATTTGTGATTGCAGAAAGTACTCCTTTTCCTCGGTACCTCCGTTTTCCTCTGCATACAGCCATCTTATGTCGATCAGCAGCCTTGTCATCTCATTTTATACCCTTAGACGGCTTGGAGATTCCCATAAGCTTTAACATTTTATCCCTCAGTTGTTCTTTACTCAAATTGAGGTTTTCTCTTGACGTAGTAACATCCAACATGACAGTGAGACACTTTTCAACCACAGCCTTTGAATGCTCATCCAACCTTCTCTCCAAATACTGTTTGTTAACTCCATCTGTAGCTTGAATTGGTTCTTGCATATCTGTCAGTATTGAATTCTTAAGGCTTGTCATTACTTGCAATGTATCCACATCTCTTCTCTTTGGCAAATGAAATGACATCATATCTCTACATGTAATCAGATTCACAGCATCATGATTGCTGCGTGGATTTGCCAAATTGATCATACGCCTATGGCGGGCATTGATGTTTCCCAAAGAATTCATGTTTACTCTTTCACTTGAGAGACTTACTGTCTCTTGTTGCAACGTTGTTGCCTTATATAGTGTGCAACTAGTATGCAGGTTTACCAACTATGTAACCACCTTCCTCCAGCTCTTCCAAGATTGAGTTGATTTCATTCTCATGTCCAGTGTTGCCAACTGCTTTAGACTGATCCAGCAGCTTCAGTCTGTCCACAAGTTCGTTGGGGTCATTGTAGTAGACATATTCAATCCTGTTGCCATCACTTGCCACCATATTGAAAGGTGCTACCAGTCCTCTTCCAGCAACTTTGGCTCCTTTTCCACTGACTGCTTCTCCTCTTATCAGATCCCTGATTGTCCTCTTTTACTTGATATTGTTATAGTTTGCAATTCTGCCATCTGGACTGTAGTTTTCTCTGTAGACATTGGTAAAGTCCAGAAGTAATTTATAGGCGTTCAAGTCATCCCCTTCCAATTTTCCTTTGTCGGGCATTTTCATGAAAATCAACTCACAAAGGCCTGGTGTAGCTCTAAAAGTCTTTTCAATTCTACCATCTGCAGGATTAGACAGCACAATTTTGTTACCTTTAGGTCCAAAGGTAAGCATCTTACTGCCTAGATAGTATGAGTTGTTTATCACTTTTGGTCCAAATGCATCATCAGAGTTGTAGTCCTTGCGCACTGATCGCATAATGTACTCTCCCACTGGTTTTGAAGCCAGATCAGATTGGGCCAAGGCTTGTTGTGCCACATGACTGCTAGTATCAAGCAATTTCTCAACACTAAGGTTTTCCTCATCATCATCATCATCATTATCATCATCATCATCATCACTCATGTCCTGATGCTTCCACAATTGTCGTGCAACACTTGAAGTACTTGCAGCTGGACTTGCATCTTCACCTGTTCCATATGCTTCATAGATTGGTGACTCTTCTTCTCTAATATCTGGCAGTGGTTGCAGTCTATGCCTTATCCTTCCTGGATAGGGAGTGCTGCTGCTGGCTGGTGTTGTTGGTGGTGTAGGCAATATACGGGGTGCATCCAATAATGGTGTAGTCATTGGAACTGACTGTTGTTCTTGTTGTTGTTGAGCTGGTGGTTGAGAAGATTTGAGTGCTTCAACAATAGTGATAAGCGGATCACTGATTGGCTTGAAATGCTTTGCATTCTGCTCCTCTGTCAATTCCCTGCCCAGTGTCAGCTCTCTATGCTTCCGCTTGATGTTACGCTTCAGCTTGGCAATCTCCATGATGATTGGTGCAATCTCCTCCACAGTTTGCTTCTTCTTCTGATACATACTCTTCATCTATTTGTCCGTCTCACTCGCCATTCAGTGCTAGACTGAGCATAATCACTGTTGTGCTTCAACTAAAAATGTATCAAGTCCTTTCCTGTAGCGCCCTCTATTCTTGTCTGAGGACTGATCAATTACAAGGAATGCATGCATGGATGATGACCATATGTCATTGCACATTCTTCTGAATTCATCAAAGGTCATGTCAGATCCCACATGATCCCTGTACAAATGTTTCATATTCAGTTCATCTTGTTTAAACATGATTAGAAAATTGGCATTGTCACGTATCAACTGTTTCGGTATACGACTATAAGTCTGTGCCAGATAAAATGCATCAACATTACTGTGTCGACCAGTGGTAAAGTAACGTCTGATGGCTTCCTGTTGCTCGCAAATCACATCATCGAAAATTATTATCGAATTGGTGGGCAACTCATGTGGTGCAGGTATCTCTCCACAGCTGTCACACTCAGTGTAGCTCAGTTTAGGTCCAAGGTCTTCCATAATGGTGCGCAGTAGCTGATACTTTGGTTGAAATGCAGTTTTTGAGTAGAGATAGATATTTGAAAATGAGATTCCTTCACAATCGAAAAGCATGTTGAACAGTAAATTGGTTTTTCCACAGCCTGATGGTCCACATATAATGCAGCGCATATGGTTGGGGAACAAAGGTCCATGATGTTTCTTTGCATTCATTTCTGGGTCGGCCAGACCACAGCCTCTCACCACTTGATCAAAGTCAATTATATTGAACCTGTGACTCCTTTGCACAACCTGCTTCATCACACCAAATCTGCTCTATCAATCCAAGAGTCGTGACTGCGATCGTATCCTTTCCAGCGCACCAACAGTTTATTACCTTTCCTCTTCAGCACTCTGGCAATTTCAAAAACACTAGGTACTTTGGTTTTCACAATCTCTTCTGCATAGAATCCTCCTTGGACACGCTGTCCTCTGCAATCTTCCAACTCGTATGTTACAGGTACAGTAGGTCTCACACGTGTGACAGTGAACAGTTCATTTGTCCAATTGGGTAGGTAACCCTTGTCAAATGTCATTTTATACTTGCATATGCGCACCTTATCACCTGGATTGATTTTTTGGTGAACACCTGGATAGAACCTGTTCTCAGATTTGTCCAACAAGCTCTGCTGATACTCATGACGTTGCTCACCTAGTCTGGAAAGCAGCAATGTCTCATGCTCTTTTGTAACATCAACCGGTCGCATACCTATTGTCCTATGGATTCTTCCATTATACTCTTTGACAAGTGAGGTTAGAATATCTGTCCAGTGATAGGTTCCACGTTCAGTGAATTTGATCCACATTAAATGTTTAAGTGTTCTGTTGAAACGTTCCACTATTGAGGCCTTCTTATCTGAATATGTTGAATAGTGATTGATGTCATAGTGTTTCACAAGCTGTTGAAACTTTGAATTGAACCACTCTTTACCATCATCAGTTTGCAAATGGTTCATTGGATTCTGCTCAAATATAGGATGCATTGCCTTGACAACTGCATCAGCCGACTTGTTCTTTATTGGAATAGCATAAGCATACTTGCTGAGACAATTGATAATTGTAATAATGTACCTGTAACCTTTGTTCTGACGTGCATATGGTATCATCTCAACAAGATCAGCCTGATAGAGATCATCTAGACCTTTCACAGTTACCATACGTGTTGGGAAATTCCGACGAGCTGACCTGTGCAACTCTCTTGCTATTGTAGCCTTCTCCATACTGATAAATATTAAATGTATACATAATATATATAGTAGATGTCTATCCACTAGGCATTGAAAATGGTGCTAGAAATATCCAAGTCAGTGATTACGTAATGTTGCGCAATTATACACAGACATGTTTTTTCCTGCATTGGAATTGCGCCAGAATGTCAAGGCCATTGATAACTCTAGAAGCAGGTACCTGAAAGGGTCACTTTTAGGGTGAGGGGGGTCACTTTTAGGGTGAGGGGGGTCACTTATAGGGTGAGGGGGTCACTTTTAGGGTGAGGGGGGGTCACTTTTAGGGTGAGGGGGGTCACTTTTAGGGTGAGGGGGGTCACTTTTAGGGTGAGGGGGGTCACTTTTAGGGTGAGGGGGGCCACTTTTAGGGCGAGGGGGGCCACTTTTAGGGTGAGGGGGGCCACTTCCGGTTTGACTTCCGGTCTGCTACGTCACTTCCGGTCTGCTACGTCACTTCCGGTCCGGGGTCAAGGTCAAAGGTCAAAGGTCAAAGGTCAGGGTCAAAGGTCAAAGGTCAGGGTCAAGGTCAGGGTCAGGGTCAAGGTCAAAGGTCAAGGATGTGCCAGCTTTTTTCAAGGTTGTGCCAGAATTCCCAAAATGTAACTACTATTATTCATTATCCACGCACAAGTCTTGGACTCATGTGGGCAATAACTCAACAGCAATAAACAAAATTAACTATTTCTGGTAAAAATGGAAAATATGGTAGGAAAGTGTTTGTGGACTTGGAAAACAAATAAAAGCTTACGAAAAGCTGTGGACAGTCTCAGGTTAGCAAATGGAGGCGGTCTATAAATAAAAATGTTAGCTAAAAGCTGGGAGTGGAGTTTACAGGGCCTGACAAAACACTAAAAAGTTGGGGCTTAGCTTGAAAGCACCAAGATTTTCCGCAAGTAGAAGAGAAGATTGAGAAAAACTCGCGCGAAAATCTACAGATGAGTCGTTTCTGGAAAACAATGCATACAGAACAATACTACAGATCTGGTAGAGATAAAAATGAAACAGCAGATCAGAAAACCGTCAACGGAGAAAGCTGAACATAAAATGGTACTTGAGAGTGCATTTACGGACGGCTTCTAGATTCATCTCTCTTTATAAATCCACTCCAGATTTTCCAAGCTGCTCTACAGTAATAGCTTCTATAAGCTGAAACGTATAAGATAAAGCAAAAAAAGACTTGCTGCGGGAGGCATTTGGAAAATTTTCGTAACCGTTTACATTATTTTGAGACCCCTTCATCAATAATTGATTAAATTATATTTTAATACTCAATCAAGAAATACTAAGATATAAGTCTGCACTATGTATATTTTTTTATTTCTGATGATGCCCACATGAGTCCGAGGACTTGTGCGTGGGGAATGAGGGGAATTGTAACAGATAGATGCCAGACGGAGGAGCGGGATTCGAACCCACGACCGCTGAAACGACAGCAAGCTGAAGTTGCGACGCCCCAACCAACTGCGCTAAGCGGCCCGCCGATTTGCATATATATGCATATATTATTGAGTCTACACACCTCATTTTACATATGGAATGTAGCTCAAACCATTATTTGAGAGCTTGTTAAATGTATAACTTACATTGCATTCAAAACGTTGAGAAATTGTTAAAATTCTGGAATTTGCTCGTGAATGGAACTTCTACCGTAGACTCATAATAATCACGAGACACGAGTGGACTTGTTTCAAGGCTTGACTTCCAGTTCAAATCTTAAAATTTAATATTGTTGAGGCAGTTAAAGATCGTGCATCAAAGAGCTTTTCTAGCGAAATCATTAGTGCACCACAGAAATAAAATAACTAAACAACTTGAAATGAAGGCCATTCTACAAGAGTTTTTTTAGTTTACTATCTTGAACAGTAGGTCCGCCATTCAAAAAATTATCATAATGAATTCTTTGGCCTCCGGATACCAGTATAAATATAAATAAAGGTTTAAATACCTGCGTTTTGATATCCAAAAAATTATCCGCCTCTACCCCAGCACAAGTCTAAGACTAATGTGTGTTTCATCAAACAGGAAAATAAAGAAAAAAGTGTGATGAGGCACGAGGAAATCCAAAGTTGGTACCCAGAAAAACATAGCATCTAATTTACTTGTTTAGTTAACAGTTAGACTGCATGGGTTGTAAGTTAACATGCGTATTTCGGAGGACACCTGTCTATCATGACGGCCTGAAAACAGTCGTTGAGTCACATCAGAGACTCTGAACTTGTTCAGGTGCGACCTGATAGCTCTGAAACCGGACAGGTCACACGATATTGTTATTATTAGTATTATTATACGAAGACCTAACTTACAATCGGCCGGTTGCACGAGAGCCAATTAGATAAAGAGTTTAACTAACCGTTGGAAGTGTAACGGGTTTATTTCTGTTGCACAAAGATCCAATAGTTAATTTTCATTAACCGAACGGGCACAATCTGGCTACACTGTAATTTGATCCGGTGGTTCGGAACCCACCTAACACTGTAGGTCCAACTCATCGATCGCCATCATCCGATTCATTACCCACGCCCAGGTGGGCTTCATTCTAAAACAAATCAACAGCTGATTCTGAAGTTGAGAAAAAAGATTAATAAGAATCATTTCATTGTGAATTATTTTAATCATTATTCAACTACCTCAATATTATATTCTTAATAGATTTTATTCATTTTGAAAGGTTTTTAACACCTACGACCGAATTTGCAGTTCCGTGTTCTGGTCAATAAACATAGCCTATAAAATGTAATTTAACGGGTATTAGTGAGCTTTAATCATTGGTGATCGGGGGGTTATATCTTTTACGCTGTTTAAACTAATCGCTTGTAATTGTCCTTTGTGCAACTAAATTCTCTCCATTAAGTTTAATTTCTGTAGAATGACGTCATTCTACGGGGATAAAATTTAATTGGCTTTCATGCAGCCGGCCAATATTAAAACTGACACTGTATTTCACTTTTATATATTGTTTTACTCACTTATATTGGAGATGCAAGAGGGATACATTTCACGTCAGTCAGGCTGACGAAGCTTCTTTTCAGAAGTGGAATGCATCCCTCTAGCATCTCCAATATATGTGACAGTAAAACATTATTTAAAAGTGAAATACAGTGTCAGTTTTAATATAAGATTGTTCATTAAGTATTTCGTCATGAAAACATCACAGATTTTTCATTGACATAAACTATAGAGTGTAGCAGTAGATTGCTAGAGTAACAGCGTCAATCCATGAATGTAAGTTGCGTAGACAGATGACATCAATCTATATCTATTAAAAGGTCAACGCACACAGCAGTCTAATTTCCAATTTATTATTATTACCGGATCAACGTTAGTGTGTTGACCCCCCAGTGGGTGGGGGTAGTAGAATTGCACCCACAGTATCCCTGCTTGTCGTAAGAGGTGACTAAAAGGGCAACTGTCCGTTGACCTCATTATCCTAGAAACCTATCCTTTATCCTGCTTTTCATCCTAGCCCCTCCCTCCACCCTTTCCTCTATCTAACGGTGCCTGCAGGACACCAGGCGACCTCCTGCAGTATGTAGCCTTGCCCGGGCATGCGGGGCTCTGTCCAGGTTGACTCCACTTCCCTAGCTGCTCGTGGGAATCACATGAATTTCCAAATACGAACCAGAACCAAACCTCAAGGTAACTCCAGAAGTTGCCTTGCCCTCAAACCTATCAGGTTCCACCCCATCAGGGCAGGTTCCTCGATTTGAATCAACAGTCAAGGACAATGCCCAGGGTCCTTCAGATCAATTTAAATCACAGTAAAGCAGCCTCGGCTGCTTTCTGCCAGTTCTTCCTCAGAGAGGGATTTGACCTAGCAAAAGGCTGCTAGCAGACACAAGCTCCTACTTCACCAACTGGCTGGTGAGGCTGGGTAGAGGTCAGGTCAAGCAGTTGATTGCTCTGATAACTGGACATGGCCACTTCAGGAAACATCTCCACACAATTGGACTCAGAAATGAAAGTCAGATGTGTAGGCTTTGCAATCAGTCTGAAGAGACTGCCAAGCACATCATACTGGATTGCGAGAGACTCGGGGCAAGGAGAAGGGCTCTGTTTGGCTGCAAACAACCAGGTGATGAATGGGACGTTAGCATAGGGAAAAAACTCCTGGATCTTGTAAAGGGCACAGGTATTGGTTTGCCCAACTAACGTACTAGGGACACACAATAAGCTTCGGTTGACGTGTGAGGATCTTTGAATCTTTGGATCTTTGAATCCGTCCCTTCATAACATAATAAACATAATAATAATAACGTTAGTGAGTCCGACTTCAACTAGAACAAATAAATAGATGAGGTACTACAGTATTAACATTTTTTCGAGGTCTTCGAGAATTGAGAGGGCTTTGACAATGTGTCAGCAGTGTAGCCTATTGGTCTATTATTATTGGTACAGCCCGATGGAGTCTTTGGTAAATATTTTGTCGTGAATCATTTTTTCAGACAATTTTATGTCTGAAGTACAGAAAAAACTTCTAAAATACCTTCGGGACGATCAAATCAGAATCCATACAACTTATCAACTGGAACCCTACCATCCATTCCTGGACGAATTTCCGTTCTTCAAAAATATCTCCTATTCGCCCGTAATGTTAAATGTGCATATGAATAAACTACTTTCTCAAAAAACTTTATACAGACTTCCACTGCTTTCCATAGTAATTCAAGACCACGTTTGCACGTTTTATTCCCATCGCGCGTTTCGAGCCATATTAGTCTTTTTCACACACAATGCCTCAGTGTGACGATTTTCCCTTGCCCGCTCGTATCAGTCGCAGTCGTATACAATTTCCAATGTACGTGACAGCATCAAGCGAGGGAGACCATTGAGCTTCTCCTGGGGTGAATTATTCTACTCTCAACAAATTTTTCTCCTTTTAAAACCGTTTACGCTCACAATTTACCTTACCTTCTTTTTATATAACACTGCTCATGTAATTTATACCTTATCCTATGAGCTAGTCACGCTCTTTCCCCACCTACTCTCATCTCTGAAATTTTATTTTCTATGCTTTTTTTAGATGAAACAATAATATTCTGGGAAAATATCGCCGTGGGTTTTCTACTACCCTAATAGAACGTATAGAACAAGCAGAACCAATGTTCTTGAATAATACAGATTCTAGAAAAATATCGCTGTGAGTAGTAGAACAAGGCACCTGACTGCTACCCCGCTGTCACGGGTTCGATTCACGATCAGCTGATGACATATAATATCATAAAATATTCTGTATTTATGAAGTTTAACTAAAAGGATTTTTGTAATTATTATGTTATTGATTGAATAAATTTTGATTTGATTTGACATTTTTGTATGCTACAAATGGCATACACAATTTCAATTTCTCAAATATTGCTATAACAGTAAATCATCATGCACTTCATTTTTCCTTATCCACACACAAGTCTCATAATACTCAAGTGAGTATTGTCAACAAAACAAATAATAAAATACTTTCCTATTTTTCAACTTTTAATTTGAGCAAAAGTTGCTGAGTTTTTATGTTTTTGAATATCCTAACAGAGACGAGTTTATAGCATTTGTATGTCAGGGTATACAGTAATCTAACAATATTTTCAGGGGAAAAAATACTGTAGATTAATATTGTGTAATACGTTGATGAAAATTCATCAGATTCAAGTAGTGTAAACAAGCAAGTTCCCTAAAAGAAACGTACTTAGCGCGTAAAACCTACACCAAAGGTATTGCTAGGGAACTGATAGCCGCGAGCCGTGCCTGGTATTTTCTCAGTCAGATAAGATAGGACACGAGCGCTCGTTCTAAAACCGGAATGGTGACCCCTTTAGTTTGGCCAGCAAAAATACTGCGTTCTCTGTTGAAACATCACTTCCCAGTAGTTTGGAACTCACCTAAAACTGTATACTGTAGGTCCCAAACATCAATCATCATCCAACATCCAACTCATTACCCACGCACAGATCTGCAGTCTATTTGATTATTCGGGTCTCAGATTATACGAGCTTCATCCCCCGAAAAATAGATCTACTTAGAAGCAACACAAAAATCATTAGAGTATCATTAGAGTTTTTTTTCAGGATGAAGCCCACAAAGGTCTTAGACCTGTGCGTGGGTAATGAGTTGAATGATGGTGATTGATGAAATAGACCTACAGTTTTAGGTGGGTTCCGAACCACCGGGAAGTGATTTTACAGCAGAGAACAGTGTCTTTTTTGCTGGCCAATCTAATAGGTCACCGTTACAAACAGGTCCTACGAGAACGCAGCTTATCTTTGATTGAACAGATACCTGCTACGGCTCGCGGCTATCACTTCCCTAAACTTGATGAAAATATTTATGATTCAAGTGTAAACAAGCAAGTTCCCTAAAAGAAGCGTACTGAGCGCGTAGAGCCTACACCAAATGATAAGGTCTTAATCATTAGAGTATCATTCTCTGAATATGAGAAGTTTAACGACACATCTATTTAATAAAATGCCGTATAATCGATTGTTTCTGATCAGCTTGCATTATCTGATGAGTCGGTCAAAACTTTCAATATAAAATGTCACCCCGTCCAATATTGAAACTGTTCCCAAGGTGTCATTCCGCACAAAAGTTTATTTAACCTTTGGTGTCCTGTAACACTGTATAACACTGTTTGGAGTTGAATGTTCGTATTATTGTACCATTGATATGTTGTTGTATTATTGATATGTTGTTATAGAGTTGTATATTAGGAATTGGAGTTGTAAATTGTCACTAAAAGGTGTCGATAACTTCCCTGTCCAGTTCATGTGCAGTTCAACACTGCATAGAGTTACATTAATTCTGTTAATTGCTTCATTTCCACCTAGTTACAAATGGTCAATAGCTCTTTCAGCGATGAATTAAGAAAAATATCGCATGGAAATTATGTTTATTGAACAATATTCATACAATCACCAAAATACCGAATATTAGATCTTTCTCTCGCGTTATAATAATTTCCGTCTTCTCTATTAATCTCCATTGTTATTATTTGCACCTGCTGAAGTGGTTCATTCAGCAATTTTCCACTCATGTGTTGTTTTGCTAGACATCAGTGTTAATGCAATCATACCTGCTCCTCATACGAATGCAGCTTTAAACAAGAGAGACTCCAGAGACGGTTAACTCTGTGCATACTAATTACAAAATTAACCCCGCGGCAAGCTCCGTATAGCAGTACAATATGGTGAGAGCGAAACTGCTTCAAAAACATTGTTACAGTCTTAAAAGCAAACTAAGTAGTCGGTTCGGTTGTTTATGGAATAAGAGTGAATTTGATAACAACTTCATCCGGAACATGTTTGTGTATTATCGATTGCTTTTCAACTGAGAGAAAAACTGGATTGTTAGCTGTGTAGATCTATTAACAAAACATGGAAAATAAACATGGAGAAGAGTAGGCTGAAGTGAATAAGAACCTTATTCATGAACCTGTCTTT